>JARHVA010000836.1:1622500-2222500 GCA_037957365.1 Torreya grandis | reverse complement strand
CTCAAACAAAATATCCTAGGGAATGTTTTGAAGGGATGGTGTCAAAAAGACTGAAGGGCATGATGCCTTGGACAAAATGTTTGAAGTAATGTTCAAAGGTTAAAAGGCCTGAGACAAAAGTCCCAAAGGAATGTCTTGGAGGGAAAACACCCAAGATAAAAGTCTTGAAGGGTAAAATGTCTCAAAAAAAAATGTTTGAAGGAATCGTTTTGAAGGAAAAAGGTTCAGGATAAAAGTCCCAAAGCGTAGGTTACACAAATCCCAAAGGATATGTGCCCTTGGGGTTATTGTTTCAGCAAAATTGTATTAACAAGATTACTTTAGGGAATTATTTTAGGCTTTTAATGTTGGAAAAAATGTCCAATTTTTTTTTTTGAAGGATCATTTTCATTGGTTAAAAGGCTTAGGACAAAAGCCTCAAAGGGTAAGTCTTAGAGGGAAAAATATTAGGACAAAAGTCTGAAGGGTACTTTCAAAAGGCTGGAGGACAATTTCAAAAAGGCCAAGGGGTCTATAGGTTAAGACTAAAGGATATACTTTGTGGAAAAAAATTCTAGAGGGTCTACTGAGTAAGGTAAGGCTTTGGTAGGGAAAGGGCCTAGGACAAAAGTCCTGAAGGGTAACTGCATAAAGTCTAAAGGGTACACTTCATGGTGAAAATGCCTAAATGGTCTAAAAAATATAGGGTATATTTTGGTGGGAAAAGGGTCAATTATAAAAGGCCAAATGGAAATGTTGTTGGTGAAAGGTGTAGTAACAAAAGGTCCAAAGGGTATGCTAAAAAATCTAGAAGGGTATGTACCCTAATATCTAGGCAAAGTTGTTTTGGAGGGACAAAATCTCTCAAACAAAGTGTCTATGACAATAGTATTTTAGACCTAATTCCATTAGGGGAATTGTTTCAAATAAAATGTCTGTAACAATGTCCCCAACAAAAATAAGTCCATGGGACAAAACCCTACAATAATAAGTCCAAAACACAAAAGCTGAAGAAATTTAGATAATGGATAAAATACCTGACAAAGACAAATTATATAAGTTTGATAAATATAATCTTGAATACATAAGCCCAATAAAATAATCTTGATAGAAAAAGTTAGTCTATGAACACAATACCAATGTCATTTTGTTAAAGTATGAAAAGGAAAATAATCAATATTCTCCTGGATTTTGCATAAACATATAGAAGAGGGGCTCAAAATCAAGATCATAGTCTAAAAAAAGTGGGTCCCCATTTCCCTATGGAAAAGGGGGGTGTTGGGTACAATTAATGGTGACTCATAAGGGGAATACTCCTGAGTATTCAAGAACCTATAAATATGGTTTACAATCTCAAATTAATCATGAAGTGTGCCACAAAAGAATACTTAAATTAGAAACATGAAAGTGACTCCTAAGTTCCTTCACACAACATAATTTCCTTCCAATTTTTTGGATTTGTGTATTTCAAATGTGTAGTTTATTTAACCCTTGATATGATGAGTTTTTCAAAGGCTTTTATGGGACTTTATATTTCATTCGATTATCTATTAAATCATAAAACAAGAGAAGATTAGGCATTGCTCTACTTCCAACCAAGAGTCCATAGCACCAATAGAGTTACCTTGGGATCCTTTTATTCTATTTCTATTATTTTATTTTAATCATGATGTGTGGTACATTGACCTTATTTCATCATGTGATCCTTTTTATTTTCTTTTACTCTTTTGAACTTTTTGGTTCTTTTCCTCTTTTATTTTTATTTTTTTCCCCTTTTGTTTTTGAATGGAAAAGAGAAGAGCTGGAACCCTAGTGAGTTGGTATAATTATAAAACAAATCATTACTAGAACATCCTTTCCAGTCACATTTATTCCTAGAATTATCATTTCCAATAGGTTTTTTAATGTGATAAGTGAATTTGATCCAATAAAATAAAATAAAATTTTAAATTTGTATGAAGTACTTTGAGAGCAATTTACACATGCCTGGTAAAATTATTCAATTGTGACACAATTCAAAATGATCTATGATTACCTACCTTCATCTCAAAGACTCAAAAACACAAAATACCCCTAATATGTGAACTAGTCCCAAAGTGTCAAGATTTTTAATTTTCCCCTTTTTTACAAGTCATAAGCTCAATTTGTTTGTATTTTTTAGTTTAGTTATAGTCAGAAAAAACACATTTCTATACATCAGAGAAAGCAAAGAATAACTAATCTAAGAAATCAAGGAACTTAAACTAAGAAAGAACCAAAATCTAATCTATGATATCAAGATACTGAAAGCAAAAAATATTAATCTAGAAAGTAGGAAATCTAATCTATGAAATCAAGGAACTAATATAAGAATGTAAGAAATCTAATCTAATCATATAGCTGCATTCATCTATCCCTCATTACTCAATAATATCCACATATGGAAAAACCTTGAAGTAGTGCTTGAAAAACTACCTGTTGAATGGATATGTAAGCTCATTGCCTTAAAGGTCTTTCAAATAAAATACATTATTTTTCATTATCTCTAAAATCTGGTATGGTCTAATCCATTATGGGGCAAACTTGTCATGTTGTCTTTTCTTCTCATGGGATTTATTCCAAAGTAGCACTAGATCCAAAATCCTAAATGCTTTGACTTTTGATCTCTTATCAAACCACCTCTTGACCATGTCCTAGTGTTTGTTGAATGTTTGTAAGGCCTTAGTCCTTGAATCTTCCATTTCTATTATATCCAATAATCTTGATTCTGGTTTATCACTTAGTTCCATGTAGTCTTGCATAAATTAATAAGTGGGTAACTTCAGCATAATTGGGAATACAAGCTTACATCCATACACCAATAGGTAAGGTGAAGTTTTAAGGGTTTGCTTGTGTCTAGTCGATCAACCCAAAGATCATACTTTAATAAATTATGTCAATCCCTAGGCTTGTCTCCAGCTGATTTCTTAATTGCATTGATCATGTTTATGTTTATTGATTCTACCAACCCATTTCCCTAAGGGTAATGGTTATAAACTGACCTAATACTAATCTAGTTGTCATGTGCCCACTCAATAAATTTTGTTGATATGAAAGTTGGTCTATTTTCATAAATTAGAGAAATAAGCATGCCAAAGCTAGTTATTATGTGTTCCTCCAAGAAGATAATCACATCTTGTGCTCTATAATTCTTCATGGCTATGGATTAGGTTCATCTAGGAAAGTAAGCAAAAACTTATGGCTTGGTGAGGAATTTGGGTTGATGATGCCAATAAAGTCTAAACCATATTGGGCAAATGGCCTTCCTTTAATTTGTTGTAAATGCATTATTGCATGTACTTCTCTCTTGGCTAGAGCTTGACATTCATGGCATGTTCTTACATGAGTGTGAGCATCCTTGAAAACCATTGGCCAATAGTAACCCATTCTTAAGATCTTATGGGTCATGTTATTTCTAGAAGGATGACCACTGCCTATCTTTTAATGCAAGTTCTCTAATATTTCTTTAGCTTCCTCTATAGATACATACCTGAGATAAATACCTTCATAATTCCTTATATAGAGGACTCCCTTTTTGATCATATAATGAGCATATTTGAGCCTCAAAGCTATCTTTCTTTCTCTATTAAGTCCTAGGAAGTAAGTCATTATAAGTAAATACTATATTATATCAGCATACCAAGTTCTTATAAGTAAATACTATATTATATCAACATACCACTCTCCTTTAGATACTTGAGATTCACATACCTCTTCAACTAAGATACATGGATCTGGTTCAGTCATAAGCTAAATAATGCCTTAACCTTGAATTATTTTTGTAGGTTTGATCTCTATATCAAATTCTTATAGATTGGTCATCCATTTACCTCTACATTTGAATAGATCATTATGTGTTAAGGTGAGCTTGAATGTAGGATTAGGTATGATGAAAATGGTTTTATTCCTCAAGATATAATGCCAAAACTTCTTTACTACTTTAACAAGGGTGAAAAATTATTTATCAATCATAGAATAACTAAGATATATATCTTTCATATATGTTTTCATACACATAATTAGATGTTTAGTCTCATCCTTATTCTACATGATCATATCTGTAATTGTAATCTCTAAAGTGAATGAGTATAGGTAGAAATATTTTAGAAAATTTGGATTGATTAATACTGGACCCTGCAATATTGCATCTTTAATATCCTGAAAGAGCTTTTAGGATTCAACTATCCACTCTATTTTGGCATCTTACTTGAGCATAGAATTCATAGGTATAAAGATTTTTGTAAATCTTGAGATGAAATTCCTTAAAAATTTAATCTTCTTGAAGAACGATTTAAGCTCCTTGTTGTTTGGTGGATGAATTTTTGAAATTGCTTGAATTCTCTCTAGATCAATGGTGATCCCATCCTTGGTGAAGGTGTGCCCCAAGAGCTTTCCCTTAGTCACTCCAAATATAATTTTTTTTGGGTTTAATTAAATACCAAACTTTATGCATCTCTCAAATATGGACTATAGGTGACTTATGTGGTCTTTATGATTCTTTGAAAATACCATAAGATCATCCATGTAGATTATTATCCATTTTCCTTCTAGTCATTTGAAAACATAATCTATAGTGTATTGAAAGTTATTTCATGCATTTATTAAGTTTAATTTCATACTTTTATAATTATAAGTTCCCCATTTCATATTTAACATCATCTTCATTATGTCCTCAGATTGTACCAATACCTAATTGTAGCCTAAAAATCCATCCAAAAAGAACATCATTTTAGAACCACTTACTATTTGTATCACCTCATCCATAGAAGGTAGAGGATAATTATCCTTTTTATAAGCATTGTTCAAATTCCTAAAATTTATGCATAATCTGATCTCATCATTCTTATTTCTTACTCATACCAAATTGGCCACCCAGGTGGAATGTCTTACTGGAAAGATGATCTTTACACTTAAAAGCTTCTCCAATTCTCTTTGAATAAGAGGTTCTAGAATAGGATTGACTAGTCTCTACCTTTATTTAAATGGTTTATGATCTGGCTTCAAAAGAATCATATGAGTAATGACTTCAGGGTCATACACTTTCAAATCTTCATATGTCTAGGCAATGACATCCCTATACCAAATGATTAGATCCTTCACTTGATGTCTCTCTTCTGAAGTGTAGTTGAGACCAATATTAACATAATGTGGGTTGTGATCACCTCCTATATTTTCCCTTTTGAAGTCTAATTCATTGACCTTGGGTTTCCTATGTTGTTATGCCTAAGGATCTATGTCAAATGGTCTTTCTAAGGAAACTAGGTTGGCTAGGATTTGATTCTCTTTGAGTTAAAGAATGCCTTATTTATCTGATCCTTATTGATAGAGGTGATTAATTTCCTTTTCATAGATTATTTGGGATTTGAATTACCCTAAATTAGTTAGAAATTGAATAATCTATTGGTCATCATCAAAGACCTAGAAATTTTCTATGTTGTTTGAAATGGAAGGACATGGTACCAATTTGATTGAGAACTTTTTTACTTTGGATTCTTGCAACAGCTCTAGATTAGTAGCAACATTCGCTAATGAATCAATGGTTTGATTTTTATCTCTAGGAAGTTCTACTATGTTGAAATCTTTAAAGCTTTCAATTAGGTCTCATGCTCTATGCTTATATCTTCTTAAATAAGACAACTTGTATTGATATATATTTCTAACTGGATTGACCACCAGCTTTGAGTCACCAAATATTGATATTTATTTGAGATTGTTCTTAAGTGTAAACTATAATCCAAATATTAGAACCTCATACTCAACTATATTATAAGTGCATGGAAATTACAATTTATACGCTTCCAATAATCTTTTACCTTGTGGATTAATTAGCTCAATTCCTATGCCTAATCCTTGCCTGGATCTAGAACCATTAAGTGTAGAGTCCAGAGCTGATTGGAACCTTTAGGTTTTATTTTTTGTACTTAATTTTGAGTAGTGAAAGTATAAATACCAACGCTAGATGATTCATAATTTACTACTACATTATTGATTTTATATTCTATGATGGGATACTTCATTCTTAGATTTATATCAATATTGATTTAATTTTCAACTCCTCTCCATGGTAACCATATATGAGAAAAGTCTATAGAGAGATATTCATTGAGTGCTTTAGACCAGCATCTACTTAGCAATAAACCTTAGCCTTTAGGTATATCCACCACCAAGATATCAATGGTCATCTGAACACATGGCTTAGAGACTACTTAGATATGCATGTCCCTCATTTCACCCACTATAGGGACTACTATCTTGTCTAATTATGAAACTATCCTCTTTGAAGGACTTGAAGTGAGACCAAGATTTTGACATATGGATGTAGGCATGACAGTTGTAGAAGCTCTAGAATCAACTAAACAATTATGAATATTCTTACCAAATGCCTTGATAGTCAACAAAAAAGGTGGAACTTTTGGCTTGATCTTGTAGATGATGTTGGTGTTAGATGCTTTCAATTTGTTTGTGGATGTTTTAGATTTTTCCATAGGATCTTTCATAGTAATGGACTTCAATAGTAGCTCTTTTTGTTTAGATATCTATGCAAACTCATGAAGAGTTATATTCAACTTGATCTTTTTCATATCCTCAACAATATTGTATCCTCCTTTGCTTGGTCCTTCCTTTCTCTACTTATAATCATTCCCCTTTGGAGGGGGTGGATTACTATCTACTTTAGGATTATGAGAAATCATCATGGTATTTAGAATAGTAAGCATTGTAAGTGTTTTATTATTTATTATATTATATGCACCTCTCTAGAACTACTAGAAAGTATGAACTTTATCCATGTTATCATTTGGCTTATTTTCATATTCACCTAGAAAGGGAAACTTGTGAGTTTCAAATAACATGGTAGTGCTAGAAGAGCTAGAATCCAAATGATGCTTAGGTAGATTATGCATCTGATCTTGTCTAACCACTTCTCTTTGAAAGATTTCAAATGCTACACAAAATTCAATGTAGTTAAGCTCACCATGAGAAAAATTATTATGAATTCTTCACCAAGTGGGAAGAGTCATTTTTGCTATGTTAATTTCTAGGAGATTGTTAGGATACTCCATATTTTTAGTAGGCTTTTTGAATGGTTGGTTATATCTTTGAAATATAGCATTTTGATTACCATTTGGGCATTGGAATTTCCCATCCTTCTTTACATATTCAAGAAATTATTACTCAATTTTTAAACCATCTTCTGAATAGTATCTAGTTCTACCTTTGTAGAATTAGTACCTTATAAAATAGTAGTGGGAAGTGAAATTTCTTGTTGACTTTGATGATAACTATTGTATATCATATGATTGTTTAAGAAGCTAAAATTTGGCTGTGTCATTTGTGTCAATGGAGGTAGTACATATAATTGATTTTTATTTAATGTGGGATCATTTTGCTTCATATGTGGTAGCAGATTGAGTGATAAAAATCCATTGTTGACATTGGGTGCTCTAGGCATCTAAGGGTTGAGCTACTTGTCTATATTGATATCTTTTTTGAATACCCCTACCAAATTTTTTACTAAAATAGCTCTCCTTAAAAACACCATAGTGATTGGGTCCAAGGCATTCTTGTACATCTCTAATGCTAATGCTTCATCTATTTTGTATATTGATATCAACTAGTTATACATCTTCTGGAACCTTATGTTAAAATCACAGATGGGCTCATTAGGTTATCTCCTCATGCTGGTGAAGTGTTAGTATACCAAACCTAGATTGGTGACCTATCCATTCTGTGCAAGAAAAGATGCTTAACATTCATCCCAAAAAGTGATGGAATATTCCATTAGATTTAACTACTAGTCATAAGTAACATCCATTAAATTAAAAGGGAATAATCTATATGTAACATCTTCATGGACAACATTCATTAGCCTCATTTTATATTTAAAAGATCTAATATGTTCCTCTGTTGTCTTTGATCCTAAAGGAGTAAAGAAAGATAGGTAATTTTTGAGATTATAAGGTAAATCATGCATGTCTCCTAGGATGAAAATAATAGATCCAATTAACCAGGGTTGGGTCTTTGGTTGGTTAATAGGTAAAAATATTATTACTAGAGAAGGACTCCTTTGAGGTGGATTATTTTGAACTAGGGTTGTTGGCATAGTTCTAGGTCTCCTATGATTTAACAAGGGTGAGACTAGAAAACTAGCCTATGAATTAGATCTAGTCACTCTCTTACTGACTCTAGTACAAATATATGAAAAAGATAAATATTACTATTAGGGGTGTTTCCCTCCTTCTATCACCAATTTAGAACTATTGATGTTTATTTTATGCACACCATAGCCTTAATGAGGTATCCTCTCATTTTTTATGATCTCAATGGAGATAAAATCTACTCCAAGGTATGAGTTATAAGTATGTAGTTTGTTACAACCGATTAATAGAATAGTTGGTAGGGCATGTAGGTTGTTAACAAGTTTTTTGGATGGTGGTGTGGTTCCTAAAAGGTAGTTAATCTCTAGGTGACTTGGATGGGTCATTGGTTGCTAATCTAAAGTAGGTAGATCTCAACAAACTCAAAAAAGAGGGAAGGGTAAGGCAAAAAATAAATATTATATGGTTTTTATGGATCACTTCTTTATTTGGTTTCTAAAAGGACAAGTGCTCTCAGAACCTATGCTTATTACTAGAAACAATTGCACACACATAGTTAGACATGGTTGAGAAGTCTAAGGAAATAAAGATGTAGGAAATTTATAGGCCTCAGATAAAGGTTGCTCCTTTTAGATCAATTATTGCACACCTATAATTAGGAGATTATGGCTTGGGCTACTGAAGTATCTAAGGTAGTTGTTTCACACACACATAAAAATACATCTAAGAAAGCACTCATTCACAATTAGAATTATGAATCAAATTGAACTTGACTATCTTAACCAATATATTTAACAATCTTTCAACAACTATTGCACATCTATAAATCAATACATCAATCAACATGATCAAGAATCCATTCACAACTATTTCACACTAAGGATTATTAAAACATACAAATAAATAAGTAACAACTAATTACACAAAAACTGGAAAGAAAATACTCAAACACATTTACAGATGATCAAAATTGATGTTACTCTTGTATTTAAAAAATCTCTGACAAAAATCCAAGTTGGATTATAATTTTTTTGTAGACTTGGAGAAGGGGTTACCTCATCCTCCAAGTTAACATAAGGTCATTACATGTGATAGTCATAACTTGAGTTTTAACTATAGTCTAAAAATTTAAAAGAGTCTATTTTTAGTTATTAGTTTAAAATGATTTTTACAAAAGCTATGCAATGTGTGCATGTGTATGAAGATGAAGGCAAATTTTATAATTATAGTTCAAAATGCATGCAAAGCTTCAAAATATATGTAACATTTTATATAAATTCACATGTACAAAGTCTTAACCTTTTAAGGCTTGTGAAAACAACCTACTAATAATTCTAGATTACCCACCTTCAAGTGGAACTTGGGCATGCATCAAAGACAAGTATCATAGTATCAATCCCTTAGAGCTAGTGAAACTATGACTAACTAGAAAGAATTATCCCTTGCATGTTGTCTATGTTATCCTATTTACTAGCTTTTAAAAATGACTGTTATCCATAGGACATGTGTCAAAACTTGATTGAGTTTTAGATCTCTAAAAAGTATACCCTAGACTCATACTATCGATCTTTTTCATGATGGAATACAAGCATACCATATGGCATATTTGCAAGGATTATGTTCTCTTATAGTCATATCTCAAATGAATTTATTCTAAGTGGTAGTCTAATAATACTTTTGAAAATTATCTCCCAATCTTGCATCATAGGATCAACTATATAGATCAACACTAGCCATCGATCTAATTGGGCTCACTAACCTTTGGTTCCAAATAGCTAATTTATGAGATTTAACTTGATGTTTGTTCCCATAAAATATGTTCGTATGACTATCAATTATGTCCACATAAACATCATATTTTAATCCCCTATTATTATTTTTTGACCATGAATTTGACATCTATTCAATCGTAAAAGACATCCTCATGACCATCGATGATGTCTATGCGACTGTTATAGTTTGAACCCATGTCCTTTTATTTTTATGATTATTTTTGATGTTCAAGCTACCATCAAATATTTCCATGAGACTATCACATCAGTTTAACTCCTTGTGAGATGGACACTTTTTTTTACTAGTTTGCTTTACTCTGCAATCACAAATGAAAAGAGGACTTAGCATAATGTTTTTGGAAATATATATAAAGGACCCTACATGAATACTCTATCATGGAAAAATATGATTGAGACCCTTCGATAAAATATTAAATCAAGCTCAAGACATAATAAAATGTTCTCCAAATAAGGGTAGCACTTGGTAGTATGGTATTTATTTTTGGGCAATTATTACAGAGGAAATGTTGTGGGCTTTTTGTGTGTAGATTAATTCCATTAAGGGAATTGTTTTGAACAAAATGTCTACAATAATTATCCCAAAGACCCAATTCACTGGGATAAAATGTTTGAAGGAATTTTTCAAAGGGATGGTGTCAAAAATGTCTAAGGGTATGAAGCCTCAAATAAAATGTTTGAAGGAATGGTCAAAGGTCAAAAGGCTGAAGACAAAAGTCCTGAAGGAATGTTTCAAAGGGCAAAGGCCCAAAATAAAAGTCTCGAAGGGAATGTGTAAATGGAAAAATGTCTCTGATAAAATGTTTGAAGGAATGATTTTAGAGTGAAAGGGTCAAAGATAAAAGTCTCAAAGGGTAGGTTATACAAAGCCTAAAGGGTAAGTGGCCTTAGGGTTATTGTTTTATAAAAATTATATTGGCAAGATTGCTTTGGGGAATTGTTTCAAGCTTTTTTCATTGTAAAAA
This sequence comes from Torreya grandis, assembly GCA_037957365.1. Classification (NCBI taxonomy): domain Eukaryota; kingdom Viridiplantae; phylum Streptophyta; class Pinopsida; order Cupressales; family Taxaceae; genus Torreya; species Torreya grandis. Next base: position 2,211,652 of record JARHVA010000836.1, on the reverse strand, counting down.
ATGTTTGATGAAAAAAATTTGAAGGTTCATTTTCATTGGGAAAAGGGCTTAGGAAAAAGTCCTGAAGGGTAAGTCTTAGAGGGAAAAATATTAGGATAAAAGTCTCGAAGGGTACTTTCAAAAGGGTGAAGGACAATTTCAAAAAGGCCAAGGGGCCTATGGGTTAAGGTCAAAGGATTTACTTTGTGTAGAAAATTATTAGAGGGATAATTTGTAAGGTAAGGCTTTGGTAGGGAAAGGGCTCAAGAAATAAGTCCCAAAGGGTAGCTATATAAGGTCTGAAGGGTCTAATTCATGTTGAAAATGCTTGAAGGGTCTACTTTATAGTGTACATTTTAGTGGGATAGGGTCAATGCAAAAAGGTTGAAGGGAAATTTTGTTGATGAAAGGTACAACAACAAAAGGTTTGAAGGGTATAATAAAAAATCTCAAATGGTATGTCCCCTAATGTCTAGGTAAATTTTTTTTAGAGGTACAAAATCTCTCAAACAAAATATCCATGATAAAAGTCTCATAAACACAATTCTGTTAGGGGAATTGTTTTAGACAAAATGTTTGAAACAATGTCTCTGATAAAGATAAATCCACGGGCCAAGAACTCACAACAATAAGTTTGAAAAATAAAGGCTGAAGGAATTTAGATAATGGATAAAATCCTTGACAAAGACAAATTGAATAAGACTAATAAAGATAAGCCCAAAGACATAATCGCAAAAAAATAAGCTTGATAAAAAGAGTTAGTCTATGAACATAATACCAATTCTATTTTACTAAAGTACAAAAAGGCCAATAATCAATCTTCTCCCATATTTTTCATAAACATATAAAAGAGGGGCTCAAAATCAAGATCATAGTCTAAAAAAAAGTGGTTCCCCATTTTTCTATAGAAAAGGGGGTGTTGGTTACAACAATATCATTGAAAGCTTGCAAGAACGCTGGATATTGGGCCACAATAGTTTCTAAAAGTTGTAGTTTCTTAAATGCATGTGGGGAGATAATGTTGATGTTATCCCCATTGTCAATCATGACCCTTTTGATCCAATTTTGATTAATTTCATTAATGAAAAATAGGGGTGGATCTTGGTCCTTAGATGTGTTATATCCAACACACCCCACTTTGTAAGAGGGGACCCATTTTTTAAAAAAAATCTAAGGTTTATTCATCATTTGGGCTATACATGTGTATTTATATAGATTTGATGTTTTAGAATTTGAATCAATTTTGGGTGCACCTATTTTCCATTAGGACTTATTGAAACTAATCTATTAATGGAAATTTTTGAATTTTTGTCTTGTATGATAGGTATTTAGGTTTGTTTATTTGGGTTCTTTTATTTAGAATTGCTTATTTAGATTCTTTTATTCAACATTTTAGACATTTTAAGTCTTTAGAGTTTTTGCCTTAATAAACTTTCCATTTGGAAACTATTCAATCAAGAACTTTATTTAAATTTTTTTTGCTAATTGCCATCTTTTTGGTTAACAAATTTTATTCAAATTATTTTATTTGGCACTTCTTATGTGGTAACTTTACTTCAAAAACTTTGGTCTTCGAAAGGTTTTAGTCGTTGGGAACTTTCTATTTGGTATCTTTCATTCAGAAGGTTTTGTTCAGGAACTTTATCCTCAAAAACATCTTCCCAAACAATAATCTCCTTAAAGAACACTTAGTTTTTGGGATCTTTGATAGCTTTCATTAAGAAGGTTTCAATCAGGAACTTTCTCTTCAGTGGTGTTTAGATAAATCTTCCCAAATAAATCTCTTCCAAGAACATTTTGGTCTTCAAGGTATTTCATTTAGAACTCTAGGCTCATCATATCATATTTTTCAGCTCAAATATAAATACTAACCACTGACTAAACCATAAAGTCACAAGTATCAAAAGAAGATTAGCACCATGGCACTCTGAATGAGTAAGTATCCTATGTGTCATACCCATTAGACCATCTAGGTTTTCCATTAAGGACTCCACTAAATACCTAGACATAGTTTTTGATGCAATAGTGTTCAATGGTCTCCATGCCAATTAATCATCTCTATGGGAGGTCATAGAGAACATTGATCCATTTTCATGTGAGAAGGATGTCTCGATAGATGAAAAGTAAGTTGTAGATGACTTAATTCCATTTAAATGTTAGGTACTCCACTATTTAGCCACCAAGATATAAGTTATGTTATGCATCGACTTGTTGTGAGACCTATTTTTTTAAGGGAGAATTACAAATAGTGGCTATCTACACTATGTCACCAATGACATAGTCATTTCATATATCTCAGGCAATGCATTCATGAGGCATTTATGTTTGTAAATTTTAGATACTACATTTAACTTGCATAATCTAATTACTTAGAATAAAAATAATAATATCAAACAAGTAGTAGGGAAATGGATTCTCTTATGGGAGATTTTCATAGTTAAGGAAAATGTTAATAATCCCATCCCCATCACCTAGTTTAGAATGGGAATTCATATTGACATGGCATTTTTGAATAGACTCTTTGGCCACCCAAGAATTCATTCCTACATTTATAATGGGTGCCCCTAATTTACCTTCTCATTACTTCAAAGTGCACCTATGCATTGGGGGAGGTTATCATTTCCTGCTTGCATGAACAAATATTGTATAAAGACAAGAGTCCCCAATGTGGAAATTTATACATGATGTCATATATTTTGGATGTAGTCATGGGGACTATCTATAAACATAATGGGGATATATGGAATCCCAACCCTGATTACATAAAGAATAGAATGTGTGACTTCTATTATTTTATTCACATATATTCATATGTGAGGAACATTGATGTAATTGCAAAGGACATGTATCCTCAATTTTAGATGGAAATTCATGGGTAGCCTCTAGATAAGGTATCCAAGATCATTTCCAATACACTTGTATCTTGAGTGCTTGAGTGTACTTGATTTTATTCTTGTATTTCATTTGTAAATGAGTGTCAACCCTTTTAAATAGACTTAGAATGGCCTTTTATAGGGAAACAAATGATCATCGGTTAAATGAATTCACATGAGGCTGATAAGGAAAAAAGTAAGGAACTAGAAGAATATGACCATTGGAGGAAAAAGTGAACTTGGACAACAGTGCTGAAAATAGGACACCCTAGGTTCTGACACTCCTATCCTATTTGGGCATTGTTGTCCTAAGGGGATGAGACTTAGCAGGATGGATCTGGGCCTAAAATAGCTATGTTTGGAAAGCTCTAGATGACTGGGAATTAGTGAAAGAAGTAGCCTAGAAGGATTGTGTGAGTCAATAAGAGGAGCTATGGATTAGGTGGCTTATCCATGTCCTCTTATTGTCTCACACAACCATTCTAGGCTACTTCTTTCATTGATTCCCAATCATCTAGAGATCTATAGACTTAGCCCTTTTAGACCCAAGTAGCCCTTTTAAGCCTAGATCTATCCCTCTATTTCTCATACCCTTAGGACAAAAATTCCAACATAAGATAGGAGTGTTACAACCCAAGGTGTCTTATTTTTAGTGCTATTGTCTAAGTTCACTTTTGCCTCCAATGGTCGGATTCTTTTGATTCCTTATCTTTTTCCCTATTGGCCTTATATGAATTCATTTAACCCATGATCATTTTTTTCCCTATTAAAATCCATTCTAAGTCTATTTAGAAGGGTTGTCACTCATTTACAAGAGAGATGAAAGAATACAAGCAAGTACACTCAAGTACTCTTCCCTATTCTTTACATACAACCTTCCCATATTATTCAAAGCCTACTCAATTCATTACAGCAGTCCTTATCCAAATGAATTACACCCAATTTTGAATTTTAGTTTCATTGATCATACACAAATTACACTAAACACTTTAATGGGAGAACTACATTAGCCTGATCCCTCTTTAGAGTATTGGTATGTAGGCAGCATGCCCACACATGGGGTGTGAAGTACGTCTAGTGTATCTTTTACACACTAACTCCTCTCTTTTTCCCAAGTTTTCATTTAATTTTAAGAACCAAGAGCTCTTAAGAGTTTTTAAGATTTAAATATGCACACAAAGATCTTTATAACGTCCCAGACCCTAAAATTTTAGTGACAGGGTAACATAGGCATTCCGAATAGAACCTAGAAAGCTTTTAGCCTTAGGAAAACATGATAGAATAGGAATACAACACTAGATAGTAGAGTGTCCTATTTTTTGTGATCTTATCCAATCAATAAATGAAGTTTAGAGATCCAGTTTTGACTATTTCTTAGTCTTACTCCTCCAGTATTGTACCTTGTCTTAGTCTAGATAAGCTAGAATAAGCTAAGTTTTAATCTCTCTCACTTCCTACCATATTTAGAAAAGGTAATAATATAATTTATTTAGACAAACTAGTAGGTTAATTCTTGCATATTTATTTATTGATTATATTGCTCAACCCCTTTATTATTTAGGAATATAACTCCAATATTCTGAAAATAGTAAAACATTTGGTGAACTTGACTTCAAATTTTTGCACAAAAACCCTATAAACCCTAGGGATAATTATTTTTGATTTTTTGAAATATTTTCCTAATTTTTATTTAATTTAAAAATTATAAAACTAAAAATTAATTGAAATATTTTCAATAAATTCATCCAAACCCTAGTTTGCACATACTAGGTCTTATTTGCATACAAACACCTTCAAACCACTAGGAAAAATACATTGCTAATTTTAGAAATATTTTCAGATTTTTCCTAAATTTTTAAAGCTAAATTATATAAATTCATAAAAAAAATTCAAATTATTATACTAATTTTTAAAAAATTCTTTTCAAACCCTAGTTGCATCAACTAATTCTCAGTTAATTTTCCATGTTTTTTCCAATAATTTTTTGCATTTTTTATTTGAAAATCTAACTCAAAAAATCAATTTCAAATTCAAAAATTCATAGTATTTTATAAGTAATATTTCTTAAAAATCATAGTTGCATGTACTAGCTCCTTTCTGCTTCTTGAGGCATCACCTTACATTCCTATCTAGATTACAAAAATGATGCTCAGTTATTTACAAATTCTTCTTACATTTCTTGAAAATAAAAAAGAAACCATAATGGGCCCTATCATGTACATGAATGATGAAGTCTATCATATGTTAGTACAAAGTTTCATTCTCTACATTTCATGCTTATTTATCATAATATGGGATGATGTTAAATAATTTGTTCTTAAAAATATTAATCCATCTCTTGTATCACCTCCCTTAGAGCCTCTTCCCTATACTGAGTCATGTTGCATGGTTTATTTTACTCTTCCCCAGGTCACCACCTATCACCAGAGAACCCAATTGACACCTTTTGTTCCTCCACCTCCTTGACCTATCAATTATCTTTTCTCTTCTCCCATAAAAATAACTTCTATATAGATAGTAGATAATGTGGTTAGAGATATTACTCAATGTGCAACTATGCCTCCTCTACCTACCCAGGAGCCCCATCACCCTGGTATTCTAACCTATCCTAGGCTCAACCAACCAATATAGGCAGATTCACACAAGGCATATGGCATTGTTGATCAATTACAAAACACTTCAGCTAAAATTTCCATGTTAGAAATACTTCATAAAAATAATGTATTCAAGGACAGTATTTATCAAGAACTCACTCAGACTTCTATGCCTCTTGATTTAGAACTTTATTATTTTGCATCAGTGGTCAATAATCTAATAACTATAGAAGATGCAATTTCTTTAAATAGTGAGGACATGCATTCTCAAATGATTATTGATCAGAAATTTACACTATTCATATAAGTACAGGTCAAAACCAATGTAGTCAAGAGAGTTCTCATTGATAATGGTTCCAAAATAAATTTATGTAATATCACATAATTACAGGCCATGGGTATATATTTGGAATCAATGAAAAAACATATAAGAACTGATGAGGGTTTGATATATTACCACAACAAACTTTGGGTATTATTATTAATTTAGTTATCATGATGGGACCAAAAACCCTCTCCACATAGTTCCAGGTCATGTCAGGTCCTCTCCACTATAATATTTTACTCAAATGACCTTGGATACATACCATGGGTGCTATTCCTTATACTCTCCATCAATGTATTAGGTTTCTCCATGAGGGATATTTATACACATGTCTAACAGATAACCAACCATTCAAATATTGTCAACTTATAGAGTCATCCCATCTATTTCATTAGATGGGACACCATATCTCATAGTACATTTACCACTTCATAACATTTATCTTGATCAAATACATACATATGAAGTTGGAGATACTATCACTTCTCACACTATTCACTTACAATTTCACCATCAGCACTAATTCTTTTTCTAGCTACAATAGCTTCTACCATTCTAGCTACTCCATCAATGATAGTTTAGACACTGATTACACATCCACCATTATTGATAGTAACACTAACATTTCTAGTTGATTCCATGGTTACTCCACTAGTTATAGATATTTTAGTAGAAATATTATCTTCTACTACTATAGTTGATGAGACTCTTATATCACAGTTACCCCTAGTGGTAAATTTTGAGATACCATATGTACATGATAATACAGATTCATAGGCTTCTTCAGATGATGATACAACACCCAAACTTATAGATGATTATTTGTGTCGATTGAGATTTACACCAGTTAGCCCAGGAGAGTATTGAGATGACTCTAGAGATCTCACACCACATCATATAGTACTTTTAGCATCTCACACTACACTCTCAAGACATCCTCCACATTTATGACCACAATCAGCTCACTTAACACATATAGTTTACATGGTTACCTCTATGGATATAAAGCTAGTTATTCAAATTCAAGCAAGTAGCACACAACATCAACCATAGTTTATGTTATAAATATTACTTGATCATGGATTGATCACATTACCTATAGTATGACATATATCTATCAAAATATTATCACGTCAATATGGTCTCCCATTCTATACCTTTCATAAGATTATAGGATATGATACAAACTCATGCATAACCTTATAGCAGAGATTGAATAAACTATAAGATCAAGGTATTATTCAGATTATGGCACCATCAGCACCACTAGCTCCACCACCTCCATTGAAGTCACTTATCAATAGGGCTAAATGTCCAAGAGTAGAATCAATATCTCCACTACCAGAGCAACCCTCAATTCACCTTTGACATGATGACATCACAAACACATCATTTGCAACATATAATGATAGTTATGATGATGATATTGACACATTTAATGATGGCCAATATCCTTTCCTCCATTTTCATCCCCAATAGGATCTATCTTTGGATCCCTTCCCACCACTAGCCTAGTCTTTTATATTATGATGTATATACTTGTACATATTATCTCTTTCTTGATTGTACATAGTTAAAATATTTTCAAAAATATATAAACAATATAATACTTCAAAATACAAAAACATTCAAATATATCAAAAACACCGAAAACATTAAAAAATTATAAACAAACCAAAAACATTTTTATTATATCCATTATCCGTGCTTTACATTACTACTATCATGCTAGGACTTATATTTTCTATTTCATGCTATTGTATGTTGATTTATATACATTACCATGCTTTTCTTGATCATTTTTGAGTGTGTGCAATGACATCCAACTATTTTATTGCTTCATTATACCCATTTAGGGGGCATTCCTACTTCTACATTCAATACATACATCAATATACACACCCACTGGGGGCATCTTCTACATGACCACACCATCTAGGTTATGTCATTCCTACAGTACACACTCTATGTTATCATATTGATGCACATTCCTTATTATATTACATAGATTATTACATTGACATCTCACTAGTACCTAACACTTGTGTATATCTTAGCATATACCTAGTCTTGTACTACACATGTTTAACATACTTTCACATTTACTTTTATTAGTTAGATGTGTTTGTATCTTCCAGTTCTTACTCTTGCTTTCATTCCTTGCTTAACACAGATTATGTGATTACATTTCCAATTCCTTATATCCATGTGTGTGCCTTAGGACACCTACCAATGTCATTTGTTTGTACTCTTTCATGTGTTTGTGGCCCTCATGTCAACTTTACTTCTTTCACTTGTATGTGTATGTGGAATTTGAACATACCTTCCATGCTTGTCTTTTGATTTGAGTGACATGTGTCCATGTCCCTTATTTGCATGACCCCTTATCCACCCTTGTATTCTTATTTATTTTTTCTTTGTATGATTATTTGCTTGTTTTCTCCTCACTGTGTGCAATGCCATGATTCCAATCATGCATTTATCTTATTTCTTGGATGCCATGATGGACATCATGCTCCATCCCTCCATGCTTACTAACAGCTAAAAACTAATATATAACATTACCAATCTTTTTAGTATAATACACATGCTCTTACATTATTATATTTATCTAGGCATACAACTATTGATATAACAATCTCTCTATACAAACATTGTTATATTTATAGATATCTTGTTAAATATTTAATGCTATATCTTACATCTATATACTTTAACACACTTGCAAGACTCTTTTATTCTAAGGGTGGTCATTACAGGTTCATCATTCCTAACCTCATAAGAGGGGGCATCAAACAAGGGTTTGTCATAGAGAGAAAACCTCTTAATAGTCAAAATGATAACAATTAAAACACTCAATACAGAATCTAGAGGTCAAAAGGGTCAAACTAGAGCAAAAAAATAGTGATAATTTTAGATCAATAGTCAGTTTTTATATAAGACAATATCACTAAAAATGGACATCAGCACCAAACATAGGGGTGTCCATATTTTGGCACTATTATCTAGGATGAAAAACACTTAGGGTTTCCAAAAACAAGCAAAATATTTAGTCTAGATATCTATTTTCGATTGTTTTTCAGTCCTGCTCCTCTAGTATCAAACCTTCTCTCAGTCTAGATCAATCAGAATAAGATAATTTTTAATCTCTCTCACTTTCTACTATATTTTAAAAAGGCAAAAATACAATATATTTACACAAATTAGTAGGTTAATTCTTGCATTATTATTTTCTAATTTATAATGCTTAGCCCCTTTATTATTTAGGAATATAACTCTAATATTCCAAAAATAATAAAAAATTAGTAATATAAGGAAGGATTATGCCTTGGATACTCTATTCCATAGGGATTAGGACCCCCATGGGAGAGTGAAATAAAAGGTTCACAATATTGACATCCTATGACCTCTAACAACCACCTACTATGATGATAGATCAACAAAAGCAAGATCAAGTGGTAGGGGAAACATCAACTACTAGATAGTATGAGTAAGAGAAAGTGGTAGGGGAAACATCAACTACTAGAGAGTATGAGGAAGAGAAAGTGGTAGGAAAAACATCAGCTTCTCCTCAAAAATAGGAAAAACAAACTCCTAAAGTTAAAACATCTACTATTAAACTGAGGAAGGTTAAACAAGAACTAGCATAAGAACTAATATAGGAGAAACATAACACTATTGGAGATAAAGTAGAGATAATTTTCCTAAACTCATCTAATGAAGAAGAAATGACACCTACTATGGTGGCTTCAATTACCATAACCTATAGTATGACTCTTACATCTCCTACCCAACAAGTGATTGCTCTCCAGGTTAAAAGGACAATAATTTGCCATAAAAAAATCTAGGGTAGAAAGGCCATACACTCCATCCATAGAGGTAACAAGTGAAGAGTCACAACATTGAGTAGAAGATGAGCCAAGACATGAAGTAGATGAAGAAGAACTACATCAAGCTAAACTACTAAGCTTGTAAGGATTGAAATCAAAGACACCCCTTAGTGGTGACCAATCTAGTAAGGGTTCTTTATTCACTACTTCCCTATGCCTTTCTCCTCTTATGTCATTACCAGTTATTTATTCTATGTCATTGGTTACTCCTATGTCAACATTACCTAAAAATTTTATTTGCATTATAACAACCATTGCTCCAACATACACTCCTTCAATCTACACCTATGCTTCCATAACCACCAACTTGCCCATCACCCAAGTGGAAGCCTCTTCTACTAAACTGTGTTCACCACTACCTTCATCAAGATCAGTACAAACCAAAATAGTGGTAGAAAAAAATAAGTATCCCAAGAATAAACCTATCTACATTATGTATCCCATGCTACATTTAGGGAATATATACTGGTCCAAGATAATTTGGCTATCAATGCCTAAAACATCCACTAAGCCTAAGCCTAAGCCTTAAAAGGACACATAAAGAGAGGCACAGCCACTAGATCCATTAAAGTTGACTCTTTAAGATTGGTCTAAGGAGTTAATATAATTTATTTCTAAGAGGCTAAAGTTAAATATCACCGATATTACCATTATGAGCTCACTTTTTGATAAAGCAACAACCTCAATGAAAATAATAAGGAAGAGGAAGATAGAAGATAATAGTTACAGAGAATTAATTTTGGAAGAAAGAGAATAGATTTACTCTCTTTCAAAAAGATAACATATAAACAAGGGTCAATCCCACTATGTTGATGAAATTAAGTCTTATATGTTAGAGTGTTGTTAATGATGTCATGGTGATGTCATGAAGGTGTCTAGGTGAGTGGATGAAGTAACTTGATAGTCTAAATGTGTTTATCCTAGTATGCTTGGTTGATATCCAGTTTTGGCATGATTTAAAATGATTAGGGATGAATCTAAAGTATTGATCATGTGAAATAGGTCCCATAATCATTTTTCTATGCTTTGAGTGCTTGTGTACATGGGTGGATTTCATCTTGTTGATCATTATTTTCATCTAGACATTTTTGGTCTAGTGGCATAAAATATGAGTAGGTAGTTTATTGACATAATAATTTACACATGTGGATGAGTTAGGGTGAGTTGGAGATATGGTTGTGATCACATTAGTCCTAAGTTTCTATGGTTCAAGTCTTAATTCATGTGATAAAGTGCAGCCAAAGATATGCGTGTATAAAGTTGGGTTGGTAGGCATTTTGATAATGTTTTCTATGTTTAAATAACATTGAGTAAGTATTTTGGTGACATCATATCTCACACGTATGAAATTTTAAAGAGAAAATTGATATATGGATAAATTCCCATATGAGAGAATATATTTTTCACTAAATCTTAGGTCATGCTACTAATCATGACAAAATATATGCAAGTGTAAAGTTGGGCTCCCAAGGAGTTTGAAAATGTTTTTCCATACTTAGCTAAATTTTAATATGGCAAGAAAATATGAGTAGAAATTTTTATGTAGTCATGTTTTACATGTGTGGTAGTTTCATAACAACTTGATCATATGGATTTATTTAGTTTTATGCCTAGTTACTATACGATAAGTTTTAGGTCATGAAATGAATCACATCAAAAGATATGAATGTGTAAAGTTGGCCTTCTAGATAGTTATTGACATAGATGGCTCTATAGCACAAAAAAATTGAGTGAGTAGATTAATTGTGACATATATCACACGTATGGATGTTTCAAGAGGAAATGGTCATATGGGTTTGTTTAGTATTTTTCCTATATTCTATGGTTCAAATTTGAGAACCTGTGAGTAAGTGATATATCTATGCAAATATGGCCTTCCAAGTAGATTACAATGGTCCCCATACTTAGTCAAATTTGCACAAGGTAAAGATCGATGGAGTGTGTTTGTTCCAAGATATCAGGAAGTAGCAAGATGAGGACAAGTGTTCAAAGTTTGACATTGAGTAGAGGTAAAGATTAGGCTTCTTCTAAGATCTAATGATGAGTGGATTTTCATACATATAAAAAACAATAGTGCATATTGAGTGAAGATTATTTTAAGGTATCCAATATTTAAACATAGATAAAGACCGAGCTACATATAGGAAATGAAAAGTGCATATATGGTAAAGATTAAAATATTGCATGAGATAAGGTCAACTATTTTAAGTTTAATGTTTGGTAGTGGTTCACTATGAGTTAAAGTTAGAAGAAGATCAACAATGTGTGTTTAATCTAAGATGCAAGGACACAATATGTGTTTAGGCGTTTGAAGTTTAACTGTGACCATTGGGTTTTGAATATTTGAATTTTACAAAGGGAAAATCTAGTGATCTATATTTTGTCCATAAATTTTGATCCAGGATGAATTCAAAGGTGATATAAAAAAAAAGTTGTATATAACTCCAAGGTACATCTAGAAATATCAATTTGAAGATTTGAAAGTGTGTATAGTCAAAGATGTTGAGGTAAAAGTTGACTGTGTTTGTTCATGTTTTATAAGTAACTCGAGAAGGGTATTTGAGATGTGATTATTGGTATCTCAATGTTTAAAGGTAAAATAGATATTATATTATGTTTTAGACTCCATGATTACTATTTGTGTGCATTATGAAGGTTTGACCAATCATATGTAGTATGAATAAAGGGTTAAAAGTTGAATATGTTTTCATTCATAATGATTATGTGTACAGATAAGTGTTTAAGCTAATTTAGGGGTTAGTAAAAGGGTACTATGATGTATGTTTTAACTTAAAGGGGACCTATAGATATTTTGGCATGTTTTTATATGTTGGAAAGTGTTTTTGTGTCTCTAGTTTGCTTGTAGAAGTATCAAAGAGGTGAATGGATCATCATATAACCTAAAAGGTAACTTAGGCTTATTTGAAAGTGATTTATGCTTAAGTGTGACCCATGTAACATGCCTTAACTGTAAATTTATGTTTTTTGGATAACAAAGAATATCATGGACATGATAATTCATGATTTATCTATAAATAGTGAACGTAAATGTGATGGTTTTTAGACTGGTAAGAGATAAGTGAGAGGTGTGTATGTGAAGTGAAGGAGAAAGAGACTGCCCAGTGTTAAGGTGTGGAGCTAAAAGCTTCAACTATTTGTAGACACAAGGAAGGATGATGAAGAACCAGAGCCACTGGCATCGGCAGTATGACCGACGTCGGTCAGATGTAGTGGAGAAGGAGACCGACGATAGCAGACAGTCGGCCGACGTTGGTAACACCAGACAAGCAGGGACCAGCGTTGGTCGCCTGTGTATTTCCAAAACTGTTGTTGACAAACAGTCAGTTAAGTGAAGTGAGTGTTTGCATGTCAAATGACTAATTATAGTCATGAGCTATGTGTCTAATTATTGTAACTAGAGTTTTATTTTTGTAAGCATGGGATCCTATTTAAAGACCCATAAGGCATGCATTGTAATAATTAAGAAGGTAAGTAAAAGCATTGAAGCTAGTAAGGTCAAGGAGATCTACAGGTGTAAGGTCAAGGAGATCAGCTGAAGTATTCAAAGAGGGATAATAACTCAGGCTTTAGAGTTGTTGTGTTGAGCAAGAGAGAGAGGGAAGAAGGTCTTGAGGTGTGGCAAGCCTTTGAGGTGGAGGAAGAAGTGGCATCTTCCTTATTGTATTTTCTTCTAGTAATATTTAATACAAGAGTATGTATTGTCTCTCAAATTCTTTGTTGTCTTAAGTTTATAGCTACTTTATCATTCTGGTATAATTATGTGTTTAATTGCTAATACGAGAAGTAATCATATGTGCTCTAATTGGTAGAGCTAGAACCCCTGACAACTGGTATCAGAGCTATGGTTTGCAGGAAGCAGGGTATTGTTTTTGATTACAAGTCATTCACAAGGTTTTCTGATTGAGTGGGAGTTTAGCAATGGCAGAAGAAAGTAGGCTACGAATGGATAAGTTTAACGACAAGAATTATCAACATTGGAGGATGCAGATTGAGGACTATCTGTATCAGAAGGATTTGTACTTACCATTGGGTGGGGTTGCATGCAAGCCCACAGATATGAAGTATGAAGAATGGAACGTTCTTGATCGGAAGGCTCTCGATTCCATAAAGTTGAGCCTTGCATCATCTGTGATTTCTAGCTTATCAAAGTGCAAGACAACGGAAGAGTTGATAAAGTCCTTGGCAAATTTATACGAAAAGCCCTGGACTTCTAATAAGGTATATCTTATGAAGCAGCTATTTACTTTGTAAATGTAGGAAGGTGGATCGGTACATACTCATCTCAGTGATTTCCATGGTTTGGTAAACCAACTAGCTTCAGTCAATATTGTTTTTGATGATGAGGTAAAGGCTCTCTTGATTTTATGTTCTTTGCCTGAAAGTTGGGATGATATGGTTGTGGCAGTAAGTAATTCTACATCTGCTTCTAAAATCTTAAAAGTTGATGATGTTGTGAGTGTGATCTTGAATGAATAAATATGCAAGAGAAGCACAGGTGAATCATCAGGGAATGCTCTAAGTGCAGAAAGCAGGGGAAGGTAAAGGGAGAAGGTTGAGCAAGGGAAATCAAGGTCGGGAAGGAGATCTGAGTCTAAAGGTATTACCTGCTGGTTTTGTGGAAAGAAAGGACATACGAAGGAGTGTTGGTTGAGAGATAAAGAGAATCAACATGCAGGTACTGAAGAAGCAAAGGATGCAAATATTGTGGTACAGGATGCTCTCATACTTTCTTCGAATAGTTAGGTAGGATCATGGATTTTAGATTCTGGTTCATCTTTTCATGCATCCCCAAACAAAGATTTGTTCTATGAGTATGAACAGGGAGACTTTGGAGTGCTTTATTTAGGGGATGGTACGCCTTGTCAGATAGTTGGCAAAGGGAAAGTGCAGCTGAGATTGCAGATTGACAACACATGGGTGTTGAAAGAGGTCATGCATGTTCCAATTCTGAAGCAGAGTCTGATTTTTGTAGGAAGGTTGAGAGATGAGGGATGCACAATAACCCTCACAGCGGATTCTTGGAAGGTTACCAAGGGAGCACTTATTCTAGCAAGAGGTAAGAAAGTAGATACTCTTTATCTGTCTACTTGTATTACTGATTCTAGTTCTGGTGTGGATTCAAAGATGTGGCCTAATAGGCTTGGTCACATGAATAAGAAGGGAATGGAAGTTCTTGATTCAAAAGGTATGTGTTCAAATTTAGAAAGCATAGATAGAGTTCATTGCAGAAAGAGGGAATTTGATGCTTTTGACAGGAACAAAGAAGCCTTGGTGTTTATGGAGGAGATGAAGGATAGAGATCAGTCACAGGGGCTAAAAAATCTAAGCAGGGCAGTATGGATAGAGGTTTGATCCAAGAAGAGCTCACAGATGAAAATTTCATCACTTACAGGAACACACAGACACCGATGTCGATCATCTGGAACCGATGTCGGTCATCCAGATATCGACATCAGTCATGTGCAGACCAGCAGGGTCAGTAGGTCGGGTAGGAGAAGTCTGACGTGGGTCATAAGGACCGACGTCGGTAGGAGGGACACCGGCGTTGGCCAGGGAAATGACATCGGTAGTCAGGGTCAGTGCAGGGAACCGACATCGATCGGGAGTAGACTGGGAGATGGCCTAGATCGGTCACTAGAATGAATGTTGGGTGAATCAATAAGTCTCAAACACCCATGTGGAGGTCAGGAAAGGTATGTGAACCTCATATTCATTGTTCACCTTCTTTATATTGCTTACTGATAGTCATGAACTAGGAAGATGGAAGAAGTAATGCAGGTAGAATCCAGAAACAGTGGGAGCTTGGCATGGATGAGGAATGTGAGTCCTTGAGTAGAACCAAACAGGTATTTATTGGTAGAGTTGTCAGCTGGAAGAAAGCACTGGATAGAGGGATGGATTCCCATATTAGAGAAGAGAGTGGATGGACACATGAGACAAAAGGCTATGGTATATGGTCTTGTTTAGGTTGCAGGCAATGGAGGTTTGACCATTGTATTTTATCTTTACCAGGTTGGATAATATCAGCTACATTATCCTGTTACTGTATTGTATTACTTGTTGCAGGGTTTCATATACAGGGAGTTTTCTGAGCTAAGGGTAGAGTTGGTTCAGAAGTGTGTCATGGAGAATTTGGGAGCAGCAAAATTCTTGTGGCATAAGATACAGGTATTGCATCACAGGTTTGCGTGGTGGTTGGTCTTCAAGAGTGACTTTGAAGAGGAATACAGAGCCTAAGGAATAAAATAGATGGTGTACAGGTACAAGTACAAGTTATAGCTATTTATCTCCAAGTGGGAGATAATTGTTAAGGTGTGGAGCTAAAAGCTTCAACTGTTTGCAGACACAAGGAAGGATGTTGAAGAACCAGAGCCACCGGCGTCAGCAGTATGACCGATGTCAGTCAAATGCAGTGGAGAAGGAGACCAGTGACGGCAGACAGTCGGTCGACATCGACAGCACCAGATAAGTAGGGATTGGCGTCGATCACCTGTGTATTTCTAAAACTGCTGTTGACGAATAGTCCGTTAAGTGAAGCGAGTGTTTGCATGTCAAATGACTAATTATAGTCACGAGCTGCGTGTCTAATTATTGTAACTAGAGTTCTATTTTTGTAAGCATGGGATCCTATTTAAAGACCCATAAGGCATGTATTGTAATAATTAAGAAGGCAAGTAAAAGCATTGAAGCTAGCAAGGTCAAGGAGATCTACAGGTGTAAGGTCAAGGAGATCAGTTGAAGTATTCAAGGAGGGATAATAACTCAGGCTTTAGAGTTGTTGTGTTGAGCAAGAGAGAGAGGGAAGAAGGTCTTGAGGTGTGGCAAGCCTTTGAGGTGGAGGAAGAAGTGGCATCTTCCTTATTGTATTTTCTTCTAGTAATATTTAATACAAGAGTGTGTATTGTCTCTCAAATTTTTTGCTATCTCAAGTTTCTAGCTACTTTATCATTCTGGTATAATTCCATGTTTAATTGCTAATACGAGAAGTAATCATATGTGCTCTAATTGGTAGAGCTAGATCCCCTGACACCCAGTGGATGGGTTGATGAGTAGAGAAGATTGATGACTATGTGTATGACCTATGGGTCATGTTTATGATTTTATAATAGTGCTCTTGCAGATTGAGGATGAGTGAAGAAGTTTAAGGTGATCCAAAAGGATGTTTTGGATGCTTCAAGTGTGTAGAGTTGAAGAGAGCTAAAATAATTTATATCTCCATTAGATTGGAAGGTAATTAGTGTTTAGGATATGTTGTGTTCATATGTGTTATTATGGAATCTCAAAATCTAAGGGGTTTCTACCTCCTTGCAAGGTAAAACTTGATAAAAGTCTAGTTATTGTGGTTGCTCAGCTAGACAGGTGTTTTAGTACCTTGTGGGATTGTAGTCTCACTAAATAAGGGATGGTTGGTAATTAATCAGTTGTAGCTAATCTAAATTCATTATTGTTATTATAAGATAGTATTCCAATTTTAGTTTCCAATGGGTTTCTCTCCCAAGAGGGTTTCCCACATATGTCATGTGTTATGTGCTTGATTTTCCATTGTCTCTCTTGTTCATTGCTATGAATGATGTGTATGCTTCATGAAATCTTATGTTAACTAAATAAAAGTTTTGAAATGTTTTAAATTAAAGTCAGATTATCTAGGTTCTATAACTCACCCCCCTTAGTGATTGTACCTCTAACAATTAATATTATAATAGGTCCTTTGGTAAAGGCTTGATAGCTTGAAGGTGGTCCAAGGTACAATATACGTAGTCATCAAATTTAAGGAGGTTTATCTACTAAGCAAGAACCTATGTTCAATTTATCCAATTATGATTTTTAGAATTCAAGGATGAGGACATACATTATGTCCCTAGGGTTTGATGTATGGCATTTTTTTGTGGATGGTCATGTTGTTCCTATTAGTCCTCTATCTAGTGTTGTAGACAAGAAGCTATTTGAGAATAATTATAAGGCAATGAATGCCATCACTTGTGGTCTAATAGACACTGAGTTCACCAAGGTAATCCATTGTAAAAATACTAAAGATATATGGGATAGAATATATATCATTTATGAAGGAGACTCAAAGGTCAATCTTGTTAAGTTACAAATTCACATAAGGCAATTTGAAAGTCTCAAGATGAAGGAAAAAGATTCTGTGACATCTTTTCTACAAAGAGTTGATGAGATTATGAACATCATCAAAGGTCTTGAAGAGAACCTTGAAGAGGCTAATATAGTTTAAAATGTATTAAGGTATCCATCTCTCAGGTTTGATCTAAAAGTATTTGCTATAGAAGAAAGTCATGATCTTACTCAGTTAAAGATTGATCAATTGCATGTCACCCTTATTGCCTGTGAGATTAGAGTAAATGATGATATACCAATAAACAAGGGAGTCAAATTCAAGATAGAAATAAAGCTAAATAAGAAGTTCCAAGGTAAGATACCTAAGGAGGATGAAATTTATGATTTTGGTGAGGATGAACTAATTACTTTATTTACAAGAAAATTAAAAATAGGTTTAAGCAAGTATAAGGGTAGATTACCCTTCAAATGTTTCAATTGTGGAGAGATAGGAAATTTTGTGAGTAAGTGCCCTCATAATAATGAGAAGAATGATGATGAAGAGAATGGTCAAGGACAAAATGAAGACAAGAAGACATACAAGATGTTAGGGTGTGGAGCTAAAAGCTTCACCAAGGAGCACACTTTGACAGTTTCGGGTCTACACAGACACCATCATCGGTTAAGAGCGACCGACGTCGGCCAGGTGCAATTGCAGAGGCACCGGCATCGACAGTGGGTCGGCCGATGGTGGTCACAGGCAAGCAGCAGGAATCGGCGTCGGTTACCTGTGCGTCCAGAATGTTATTTCTGAGGATAGAAGTGAGTGTTTGCATGATGAGTTTAAGTTGTAGTCTTAAGCTCGCGTCTCTATTATTAGTAATATTATTTTTAGAGCCCTTGTTCAAGAGGTTTAACTGTTTGTTGTAAGTGCATGCTCAAGTTTCCTAATTCTATATGTAGAATTAGATCTTCTTAGCTTTGTGTGAATTATTGTAGTAGTTCATTGTATGTGAATGTTGAAGAATAGTATAGAATTGAATCAATCCAGGTTTGTTGGAGTTGATTGTTCTTGAGAGAGAGAGCTCTTGAGGAATAGAGATCTAGTGAGAGATCTATACATCTAGGAGAGGTGTGGAAGAAAGAAGTTTCTTCAATTGTATTCCTTTTGTAAAGAGGTTGTTAATACAAGTTTTTAGGGTGGTTTCTTGTATCTCTTGTTCTTGCTATTATCTCATTCTAGTTACTTGTCTATCTGATTTAATTCTACATTTATTGCTTTCACAAGTGTAATCTATTGTTGGTTGATCCCCAACAAGTGGTATCAGAGCCTTGGTTGCAGGTTCAAGAGCTGATACCAACAAGTGGTATCAGAGCTCAAGTTCACTAACAGGTGGTTCAGATCTGCGTAGTGTGTATTGATTATAGGTTCTCACAGGGGTTTCTGCAGGGATTTCTGTTTGAGTGGGAGAAGCAATGGCAGATGAAAGTAAACTGAGAATGGAAAAGTTCAATGGTAAAAAATACCAACATTAGAGAATGCAAATAGAGGATTATCTGTATCAAAAAGATCTCTACTTACCATTAGGTGGGGTTGCAAAGAAGCCCAAAGACATGGAGGATGAAGAATGGGAAGTTCTTGACAGAAAGGCTCTGGGGTCTATAAGGCTGAGTCTAGCATCCACTGTGATATCTAATTTATCACAGGGAAAGTCTACAGTAGAGTTGATGACTACGTTAGCAAATTTGTATGAAAAACCCTCAGCTTCTAATAAGGTATATCTTATGAAGCAGTTATTTAATTTGCATATGAATGAAGGTGGATCTGTTTCTACTCATCTGAATGATTTCAATGGAATTGTGAATCAATTAAGTTCAGTCAATATAGTGTTTGATGATGAAATAAAAGCTCTTTTAATATTATGTTCTTTGCCTGAAAGTTGGCATGGCTTAGTAATGGCAGTAAGTAAAACTGCATCTGCATCAAATATTTTGAAAGTAGAGGATGTTGTTAGTGTTATCTTGAATGAGGAAATACACAGGAAAAGCATAGAAGAGACATCTGGGAATGCTTTAAGTTTTGAGAGCAGGGGGAGGCAGAAAGATAAGAGCAAGAGGAGATCAAGATCTAAGTCTAAGGTGAAAGGAAGATCCAAATCCAGGAATGGCAAGAAGCCACAATGTTGGAATTGTGGAAAGATTGGGCACATAAGTAGGGATTGTTGGTCAAAGCCTAAGGAGGACAATCAGCACGAAGGAAAGGAAGAAGCCAAGGTTGCAGGTATTACACAAGATGCTTTAATTTTCTCTCTGCATAATAATATATAATCTTAGGTGTTAGATTCTGGTGCATCTTTTCACGCTACCCCTAACAGGGAATATTTTAGTGACTATATCCATGGAGATTTTGGAATAGTGTATCTAGGGGATGATGAGCCCTATAAAATAATTGGCAAAGGTAAAGTGCAGCTAAAGATGCAGAACATCAACACATGGGTGTTGAGAGATGTGATGCATGTTCCTAGCTTGAAGAGAAATTTGATTTCTGCAGGAAAGTTAGGGGATGAGGGTTGTACAGTAACTCTCACAACAAAATCTTGGAAGGTGACCAAGGATGCACTTGTTATGGCCAGAGGTAAGAGAGAAGGTACTCTCTATTTGTGTAATTATGTTACTAACAAATCTCCTTCTGTATTATCTACTTCAGATGCGGATGCTAAATTGTGGCACTCAAGGCTTAACCACATGAGTGAGAAGGGGATGTCAATTCTTAAGTCCAAAGGTATGCTTTCAGATTTAAAAGGCATAGATCTAGAGTTTTGTGAGCACTGTGTATTTGAAAAATAGAAAAGGGTTAGTTTTCTCAAGACTGGGTCGACTAAGAAGAGGCATAAGTTGCAGCTTGTTCACACAGACGTGTGGGGACCAGCTCAGGTTGCTTCTATTGGAGGATCACAGTACTATGTATCTTTCATAGATGATGCTACAAGGAAGGTATGGATCTATTGTATTAGAAGAAAATCTGATGTATTTGAGACTTTTAAGATCTAGAAAGCTATGGTTGAGAATGAAACAGGTAAAATACTGAAGTGCCTGAGATCTGACAATGGCGGTGAGTTTTGCAGTTATAAGTTCAGAGATTATTGTTATATGCATGGAATTCGTAGGCAAAGGATAGTTCCAAGGACACCTCAGGAGAATGGAATTGTTGAAAGGATGAACAGGACAATAATGGAGCATGCAAGATGTATGAGATTGCATGCCGGTTTGCCCTTACAGTTTTGGGCACAAGCTATTGACACTACAGTATACCTGATTAATAGAGGACCCTCTATAGCTCTAGATGGTGGTATTCCAAAAGAGGCATGGACAGGTAAAAAGGTAGATCTCTCATATCTCAAAGTTTTTGGTTGTGAAGCCTTTGTGCACATAGATAAAAAAATAGAAAGAAGCTTGATGCTAAGTCTATGAGGTGCATGTTTATTGGCTATGGCTCAAATGATTTTGGTTACAGATTATGGAATCTAGAAACTAACAAGGTAATTAGGAGCCGTGATGTTGTTTTCAATGAAAGAGTGATGTATTGTGATCAGCTAAGGAAGCTGAATCAATCTGAGCAGATCAATGGTGAATTAGACAAGGTGAAGGTCCAATATGAGCTCACGGGAAAAAGAAATAATCACTTGCAGGAAAACACAAAGACCGGCGTCAGCAGAACAGAAATTGAGGTCGGCCATACAGAGACCGACGTTGGCAGGACAGGCACCGGCATCGGTCATACAGAACCGGCATCGGCCAGTGACAGGTCTAGAGGTGACCGAGGTCAGTCACTGTCAGAGAATTTGGGTGGACAGTGTGTTGTGAATGAGTCTCAGACACCCATCAGGAGGTCAGAAAGGGTGAGTAAGCCTCCAATTAGATATTCTCCTTTATTTTATTTATTGCTAACTGATGGTGGAGAACCAGAGAGTTTTGAAGAAGCAATACAGGTGGAATCCAAGAGTCAATGGGAGCGTGGCATGGTTGAGGAGTTGGAGTCCTTAAGAGAGAACCAAACATGGGATTTGGTTGAATTGCCAGCTGGTAAGAGAACACTCAAGAACAGATGGACCTACAGGTTGAAAGAAGGTGAGAATGGATAGATGAGATATAAGGCCAGATTGGTAGTGAAAGGATTTGCAAAAAAGCCAGGTATTGACTTTGGTGAGATGTTTTCTCCTGTTATTAAAATGACTTCTATAAGGGTTGTATTGTCTTTGGTTGCTTTTGAGGATTTGCATCTTGAGCAGCTAGATGTTAAGACATCATTTCTTCATGGAGATTTCGATGAGGAAATTTATATGGAACAGCCAGAAGGATTTGAGGTCAAGGGTAAGGAGAAGTTAGTGTGCAGATTGAAGAAAAGCTTGTATGGCCTCAAGCAAGCTCCTAGGCAATGGTACTTAAAATTTGATAGGTTTATGACTGAGCATGCTAAAGTAGGTGTCAATCTAATCATTGCATGTATTTCAAGAGATTTGATAACGGTAGATATATTATTCTATTGTTGTATGTAGATGATATGCTGGTTGCAGGATCACACATGCATGATATCTTTGAGCTTAAGGTGAAATTAGCTCAAATGTTTGCCATGAAGGATTTGGGAGCAGCAAAGAAAATCCTTGGCATGAGCATTAAGAGAGACAAGAAAAATCACAGGTTGATATTGTCTCAAGAAGATTATGTGGACAAGGTGTTGAAATGGTTCAATATGCAGGATGCTAAACCGGTAAGCACACCTTTGGCTGGACATTTTAAGTTGAGTAAAGAACAATGTCCTAATTCATATGATGAGGTAGAGTACATGAGTAAGGTTCCATATTCTTCCACAGTAGGGAGTTTGATGTATGCAATGGTGTGTACTAGACCAGATATTGCCCAAGCAATGGGAGTTGTAAGTAAGTATATGGCCAATCCAGGTAAGGAACATTGGAAAGTAGTTCAGTGGATCCTTAGAGATCTGAGAGGAACCAGTAGTAGGCACTTATGCTATGGAGGTTCAGATACTTCTCTACATGGTTATGTAGATTCAGATATGGCAGGTGATTTAGATGGCAGGAGGAGCACCACAGGTTATGTTTTCACTGTAGGTGGAACGGCGGTTAGCTGGATATCTAAGTTACAGAAGGTTGTTGCCTTGTCAACTACAGAAGCAGAGTATATTGCAGTTACAAAGGCTAGCAAAGAGATGATATGGATGACATGGTTCATGGATGAGCTTGGTAGGGAGCATGAGAGTTGTAGATTGTATAGTGACAGTCAGAGTGCAATCCATTTGGCTAAGAATTCAGCCTTTCATTCAAGAACAAAGCACATACAGCTAAGGTACCATTTCATACGACAGGTATTGGAAGATGGTGAGTTGAAGCTGGAGAAGATCCATATGGATAGGAATCCTACTGATATGTTAACTAAGCCAGTTACAAAGGAGAAGTTGAATCTTCATTCAACTTCTGTTGGTCTTCATGATTGAGCTGAAGATGGAGGAGCTAGAAGATATTGCTGTACAGGTACTGGTGTAGCTGTTTATCTCCAAGTGGGAGATTGTTAGGGTGTGGAGCTAAAAGCTTCACCAAGGAACACACTTTGATAGTTTTGGGTCTACACAGACACCGGTGTCGGTCAGGAGCGACCGACATTGGCCAGGTGCAGTTGCAGAGGCACCGGCATCGGTAGTGGGTCGGCCGACGGCGGTCACAGGCAAGTAGCAGGAACCGACGTCGGTTACCTGTGCGTCCAGAATGCTATTTCTAAGGACAAAAGCGAGTGTTTGCATGATGAGT
Organism: Torreya grandis; assembly: GCA_037957365.1. Taxonomy (NCBI): domain Eukaryota; kingdom Viridiplantae; phylum Streptophyta; class Pinopsida; order Cupressales; family Taxaceae; genus Torreya; species Torreya grandis. Next base: position 2,188,093 of record JARHVA010000836.1, on the reverse strand, counting down.
TTAAGTTGTATTCTTAAGCTCGCATCTCTATTATTAGTAATATTATTTTTAGAGCCCTTGTTCAAGAGGCTTAACTGTTTATTGTAAGTGCATGCTCAAATTTCCTAATTCTATATGTAGAATTAGATCTTCTTAGCTTTGTGTGATTTATTGTAGTAGTTCATTATATGTGAATGTTGAAGAATAGTACATAATTGAATCAATCCAATTTTGTTGGAGTTGATTGTTCTTGAGAGAGAGAGCTCTTGAGGAATAGAGATCTAGTGAGAGATCTATACATCTAGGAGAGGTGTGGAAGAAAGAAGTTTCTTCAATTGTATTCCTTTTGTAAAGAGTTTGTTAATACAAGTTTTCAGGGTGGTTTCTTGTATCTCTTGTTCTTGCTATTATCTCATTCTAGTTACTTGTCTATCTGATTTAATTCCACATTTATTGCTTTCACAAGTGTAATCTATTGTTGGTTGATCCCCAACACAAGAAGAAAAGATTTAGAAATTATAACAACAAGAATAAGTCTTTCAAGAACAAGAAGAGTCTCCACACAAAAGAAGATTTTAGCTCATCAGATGAGAGTGAATATAGTAACTTAGAGTATGATCATGATGTTGATATTGTTGAAGATGAATCCTTATTCATGGTTGAGGAAGGAAGTTGCTCATATCAAAAGGAGTCTAATTGGAGTGATTTAGATGTTGATAAGGATGAGGTGGATTATGAGATTGAATTGATGAATGCCCTTAAAGAACTGAAGATTGAGAAGAAGATTAATAACAAGATGAAGTCTCAAATCAAGGATTATGAGGATCAATTTAGTGTGTATGCAGCAAGAATGAATGAAGATACTAAGGAGCATGAAGACATGGTCAAGCATCTCAGTTGTCAATTGGAAATTCTATCTACAAGACTAAAATCTAAAGAAGATTAATGTTCAATGTATGTAATTTAAAATGAGTCATTGAAATTTGTGTTAGAGAATACATCTAGTAAGGTGAATTCATTTGTGATATTTGAAAATATCTCAATTGATCTAGATAATATTTTGAATGATCAAAAGCATGCAAGTGATAGAATTGGTCTTGGATACAAATAAGAACTAGTGAATGCAAATAAAGACAAGATGAAGACTATTGTGAATAAGTAAAATAAAACTTTGGAGACAAATCTTTAGAAAATAAATGTAGGTGTTGGGAGAATGAAGAAAAATTAGATCAAATAACCAAATTCCATGAGGTATGTAAGTTTTAATGGTTATTATTACGCATGTAATCAATTTGAACATAGGGATAGAGAATGTAAAGGACATTAGAAATGAAATTCCTTGGAACTATGATGGGGGTAATTAGTCAAAAGGTATGATCAAGGTTAAGTGCTTCAACTATTATGACATAGGACACATCGCAAGATTTTTTTAAATCTAGTAAGATAGAATGAGCTTCTTACAAAAGGTATATTGTGCTTCAACTATCAAAAGAGAGGTCACATTGCTAGATTCTAAAATCATATGCTAACAAGTCAAAATAAGTTCAATCAAGCTCCCAAAGTACAAGGAAGAATACAAGCTAACTCATGGAAACCAAAGGTTGTAAGTGTGAATCATGACGAGTTTGTAGATCCAAGTAATCTATTTTCCATGGTAGAGAATGCTTCAAAATTTGAAGAGTTCTAAGGGCTCTCATTGTCTACTCATGTTGTGAATAAAGAGACAAAGCTCAAAGAGAAGACCAAGGTGTTCATTGAAGCTAATTATGAGGTATGTATGGATCTATGTTAATATATTATTGTTGTTGAGCAAGCTTCATGCAAATAATATTAGTTGTCAATGCTTAGTGATGAGGTTCCAAATTGTAAGGAAGATTATTCAGATGAAAAAGTATGTCATGAATCTATGGTGTCTCCATGTATTATCAATCTAATCATAGAAGAGAAGGAAAATGTTTTATTAGATGAGCATGTTTCTTATTTTAAGCCTAAGAAGAAGAAGAACTATAAGTATCAAATGACCAAGGAAGACAAGGAATATGAGGAGTTATGGGCAACTCTTGGTTTCACATTGTTCTAGGACATTGTGAAGTAGGGTGTCTCTACCTATGATTCTTAGGAGACATATTTATTATGGAGAAGCAAGTTTGTTTTCTCAAAATCATAATACCAATTAGAGAAGGTCATTGGTTAAGGGGAGCAACAACTTCATGATTTTGTTCTAGAGATTTGTGAAGGAGATATAATATAGGGTCAGAATGGGTGTTTTCATGTGGATTAATGAGACTAATGAAATGTCAAGAATATTTTGGTACTCAAAAATTTCTGTACACTTCTTTGTGATATTTTCTAGATGGTTTTATGTGTTGATGATTCTATTTGTGCCTTTTGAAGATTTTTATATGCTCTCCGGTTTATCTTTCTTATTACAGGACAAAGCCATGTTATACGATGTATGGGTTTCCAAAGATTTTGAAGATAAAATATTGGTCTAGAAGTGTGTAATGGTTGTATCTAGGTGTATAAGAAGTTTTAAAGGTGGACATTGACCAAAAGGAGGTTGTTGACCTTGCTTGTTTTAAGATTATAGGATTTTAAGCTATGTTAAAAAAGTGGTTTGCCTTATGACTTGAAATTTTAGGCTTCTTAATATGTTGAATGGGATAAATGTGTTGTAAAATAAAGATTTATATATATTTAAAGGTTTTTAGTTTTCAAATTATTCATGTTTTTATTAAGATGGAGACCTAATTAGATAGTAGGTTTGTGAAGGAAGTATGTTGCATAGGATGAGATAGGTGATGGGAATTGGTGTGATTTAGGGTGTATATGATAGTGATATAGATATGAATTTTTAATTCTTAAAGTTGTCTCTATAGAAATTTGTGGGCTCTACAAGTTCTAGGTAGGGCTATAAGGAGACTACACAGGCCTATTGAGAAGAAGAGTGCTTTTTGTTCAGTTTATCCAAAACATAAAGGCATTAATGTTTCAAGGAGAGTTCTAAAATTAGTTTAGAGAATTTTTTATAAATTTTTTGAGTGTTATGAAGTTCTATTGGTGGTCCTTGAGGTGGTTTGAGAGAGAAGGCTAGTAAGCCTGTATGATGGTTCTTCATAGTGTGTGGCAATATGAAGAAGCTCAAGAGGTGTTATTATTAAAAAATTATAGGTTAAGTACATCTCAAGATGTTTTTTGGTGAGTTTCATTATATTTTAGTATTTTTTTATGTTTTTTCTTCATTGGTTGCAGTGTTTGGTTGAAGAACATGTTGGCATGGAGCAAGAGGAAGATGTCAAAGTAAGAAGAGGTAGGCTCAAGGTGAGGGGGATTTTGTACCATCTTTATAAGATAGTATTATACTATTTCTATTCTCTTTAGGTCCTCAAGATCAGTTGGTGCCCACTTTGTCATTGTGTCAAAGGGGGAAATATTTCCAATTATGAGAGTGATTAGAGAGAGAGAAGGAAGGTGAGTTATATATTGTTATATGATGGTTGTTGACATCAATGAAAAAGGGCGAGATTTTTGGAGAGTTTCTAATGATGTCATAGTGATGTAATGTAGGTGTTTAGTTCAGTGGATGAAATGCCTTTATAGTGTAAGTGATAATGACAAAGTGTGCAATGTGCTTGTCCTAGTATGCGTGGTTGATCTTCAATTTTGGAATGATTTGATATGATTAGGGATGAATATGAAGTATTGATCATGTGAAATAGGTCCCATAATAAGTTTTATATGCTTTGAGTGCTTGTGTACATGGGTGGATTTCATTTGGTTGATCATTATTTTCATCTACACATTTTTGGTCTAGTGGCAAAAAATCTGAATAGGCAGTTTATTGACATCATAATTTCCACATGTGGATGAGTTAGGGTGAGTTGGTAATATGGTTGTCATCAAATTAGTCTTAATTTTCCATGTTCCAAGTCTTAATTCATTTGATAAAGTACAACCAAAGATATGTGTGTATAAATTTGGGTTCTTAGGCATTTTGATAATGTTTTCTATGTTCAAATAGTATTGTGTAAGTAGTTTGGTGACATTATATCTCACACATATGAAATTATTAGGAGTAGATTGATATATGGATGAATTACCATATGATAGAATATCTTATATGCTAAATCTTAGGTCATGAAAATAAGCAAAACAAAAGATATACAAGTAAAAAGTTGGGCTCCCAAGCAGTTTGACAATATTTTCCCATACTTGGCCCAATATGAATATGGCAAGAAATGCTGAGTAGGAATTTTAATGTATTCATATTTCAACTATGTGGTAATTTTATAATAACTTGATCATATGGGTTTGTTTAGTTTTGTGCCTAATTTCTATGTGATAAGTTTCATGTCATGCGATGAAGCACATCAAAATATATGCATGCACAAAGTTATCCTTCTAGAAAATTATTGACATAGTTAGCTTTGTGGTAGAAAAAAATCTGAGTGAGTAGATTAATGGAAACATATCTCACATGTATGGACATTTTAGGCAGAAATGGTCATATGGGTTTGTTCAGTATTTTTCCTAGTTTCTATGGTTCAAATTTAAGAATATGTGAGGTAAAATATATATCTATGCAAAGATGGCCTTCCAAGTAGAATGAAATGGTACCCATAGTCAAATTTTTACAAAAGATTAACAGAGCATGTTTGCTGCAAGATGTTAGGAAGTAGTGAGATAAGGACAATTGTTTAAAGTTTGACATTGAGTAGAGGTAAAGATCATATTTCTTCTAAGATCTAATGGTGAGTGGATGTTCATACATATAAAGATTGACAGTGCATATTGAGCGAAGATGAATTCACGGTGTCCAGTGTTTAAACATAGATAAAGATTGAGCTATGTATAGGAGATTGATGGTGCGTATATGGTCAATATTTAAAGATTACATGAGATGAGGTTAACTATTTGAAGTTTAACATTGGGTAGTGGTGCACTATGAGTTAAAGTTTAAATAAGATCGATGGTGCATGTTTAATTTGAGATGTAAGGACATGAGATGCATTTTATGTGTTCGAAGTTTAACTATGACCATTGGGTTTTGAATATTTGAATTTTTCAAAGGGAAAAAATAATAATTTGTATTTTTTCAATAAATTTTGATCTAAGATGAATTTGAATGTAATATAAAAATAAAAGTAGAAGAGAAATCCAAGGCACATCTATCAATATAAATTTAAATATCTAGAAGTGTGTATAGTCAAAGATATTAAGGTTCAAAGTTGATTGTGTGTTCATGAATGTTCTACAAGTAACCTGAGAAGGGTGTTTAAGATGTGCTTGTTGGTATATCGATGTTTAAATGTGAACTATCTATTGGAGTATATTGTAGACTCATGAAGACCATTTTTGTGCATTATGAAGGTTTAATCAATCATATGTAGTATGAACAAAGGGTTAGAAGTTGATTGTGTTTTTATTCATAATGATTGTGTGTACAGAGAAGTGTTTGAGCTAATTAGGGGTTATAAGAAGGGTGATATGATGGATTTTAGAGCTTAAAGTGGACCTATAGATCTTTTGTCATGGGTCCATATGTTGGAAAGTTTTCTTGTGTTCCTAGTTTGCTTGGAGAAGTGTCAAAGAGGTGAATGGGTCATCATAGGACCTAAAAGGTTACTTAGGATTATTTTAAATTGAGTTGTGCTTATGTGTAACCCATGTAAGATGACTTAAGTGTGAAGGAATGTTTTTTGGCTGATAATGAAGATTTTGGACATGATAATTCATGATTTCTCTATAAATATTGAAACCAAATGTGATGGTTTCTAGACTGGTAAGAGACAAGTGAGAGTTGTCTATGTGAAGCAAAGGAGAGGGAGAGTGCTCAGTGGATGGGTTGATGATAAAATTATATTAAGGACTGTGTGTATGGCCTTTAGATAATTGTTTTGATGTTATAATAGTGATATTTAATATTGATGATGAGGAAAGAGGTCTAGGGTGATCCAAAAGGATGTTTTGGATGCTTTGAGTGTTCAGAGTTGAAGAAAGATGATATAATTTGTATCTTCATCAAACTGGTAGGTAATTAGTGTTTAAGAGATGTTATCTTCCTAGGTGTTGTTATGTTAGATCAACATCTAGGGGTTATAGATTCTTTACAAGGTGAAACTTGCTAGAAGTCTAGTTGTTGTGATTGTTCAACTAGACAGGTGTTGTATCACCTTGTGAGATTATAGTCTCACTAAATAAGGGATGGTAGTTTGATCAATTATAGTTGATCTAAATTGGTTCTTGTAATTATAGGATAAGTATTCCAATTGTAGGTTCTAATGTATTTTCTCCCCCAAGAGGGTTTACCACATATGTCATGTATTATGTGATTGATCTTACATTGTCTCTCTTATTCATTGCTATGAATAATGTGTATGCTTCATGAATGCTTGTGGTGACTAGATAAGAGTTTTGAAATGTTTAAAATTGAATTTGGATTATCTAGGCTCACTAATTTACCCCCTCCCCCCCTGTCTTAGTGATTGTACCTCTAACACTACATTAAGACCCACAATGAAGTAGTATTAACCATGCATGAGGGAACAAAGCATGCTAGAAAAGAATTAGAAGAAGAGATGGGAACTCTTAGAAACCAAAAATAAGTAATTCATGTTCCCTCTCATATATATCAAGATGTACAAAGTGTGGTATTAAGATTATATAAAATTTTAGATACCATTTATTTTTTGAGAGTACAATTGGGTCCACATGTAACTACAATAATAAAATTGTTTAAACTTCTCAAAGAAGATGAGAATAGATTGAATTTCTTAATTTTGTATATTCCTAATAAGGAATTTATCCATTTAAATTTGATGACCCCTTTGGAGGTAGCTAATGCATCAAATCTAGTTATCATAAGGACTCAGTAAACTCAGGATTAGGTGAGCATTTTTGATGCTCTCATTATTAATATTATAGAACAAGAAAATCACGTAGTACAAATTTTGGATGAGCTAGAATTAACATGAACCCAAGATATCACTAGGAATCTAGCAGCCCAAGCTATTTTTGACCAAATGATACAACAAGATTTAGATGGTTTCAAGCAAATTTTACAAGGACTAAAATTAGAAGATATTGAAGTGAATCTGAGTTCAACAAAGAAGAAGGAAACTAAATTGGAAGTATTTTGGGTAGGCTTCTGAGCTACCAACACTAAGCATGAATGGCTAGTATAATAGGCATATAGGTTAACCAAACCTCTTCTCCTTGTTATGATCTTAATATGGGTGAAACATGCTAATGTATATAAACATTATCAATAGTTTGGCACTAAGAAGAAAGCAACATCAGCACCACCTACTAGTTCCTCAACTTAGACTCCACCTAATGTGCTAGTTATAACACCACCATCAACTTCAATCCCTCCCAGCTCAATAGGTGCATGAATTTTTCCTCTCATATTAGCTTTAGTATAACTCTAGTTCAAACTACCATTTCATCCCTAGATATAACTCTAGTTACCACATCTTCTACAATAACTAGTTCAACTCCAATCAATAGCTCAACTCTGGTTACAGCTATAATTCTAACAATAATGAGAAGTGTTAGGCAAGAACCAACTCGGCCTTAGTCAAAGGCTATTTTTGTATAATTTTGCATGTAGTAATTTTTCATAGCTAGTCAAGTCTTTTTACATCCATGTTGTAATTAAACAAATTATTTTGCTAGTGTGCACATGTTGTATGTCTAATGTAATCTATAAATTATAACATGTAATTTTTTATCAAACTAAAAATTAGGGTCTAGTCACTATGATGTAATCAAAAGTTTCACTATACTTGGAGGATGAGGTGATCCCATCCATAATTCCTTTTTTTACATGTAAAACCCTCTTTTCAAAGGGTCAAATTTTTTGATCAAAATACAAGAAGAGATAAATAAATTAGTTGTCATGCAACTATGTTTTTTATTTCTTCTTCCTTATATGTGTTATTAAAATTTAACTTCTTTGTCTATATCAACTCAATAATTTTGAAGTGTGCTGATGCTAATAATGAATCTGATTATTTCAATTAATGAATATTTTTCTTAGATGTGCAAAAAATATTGAGGATGTGTAAATTTCATTAGTTTAAGAAATTATTATAGATTAATTTGATAATCTAAGGTGTGTAGGAGTTTTTACTTTGGTATAGTCATCTAGGCCTAAGTTATATCTACTCTAGAAAAATTTATAATCCAAGCTATAACCTCTCAAATAAGGGTGTGAGACAACATCCCTAAAGAGAGAAATATTCAGTTGATATTAGTAAGCTTCCTATACTTGTTTTCCTAGACTTTTAACCATGCTTATTTGTGAGTGTGAAATAATTACAAGTGACAAACTCTAGTCTTGGAGATGCTTTTCCACCAAAGAAAGAGTCTCAGAAGCAACCTTTTAAAAACACATAGTCTTCTTTTTTGCCTTACCCTTATTTTCTTTTTTTGATTTTTCTTTGAGATCTACCCACCATAGAGTAATATTCCACCCATCCAAATCACTTAGTGTTTACTTTATATTATATTAAAACCTAGTTAAATAATCCAAAAGTCAACCTATTATTGCATCACCTACTTGTTTTAACTACATACCTATAACTTGTGCCCCAAAGTGGAACCTTATTCCATAAAGATCCCAAAACATTAGAGGTTACCTCACTTATGCTTTTGTGATTCTAGAAGGAGGGCACACTTTTGTGTTTGCTTAATAGTAGAGGTTAGCCACTACTTAGAGTTACACTAGAGTCACTTAGAAGAGTAACAAGGTCTAGATCCAAAGATAACCTTTTGGTATCACCTTTGTCAAATTATAGGAGGCTTAGGCCAATATCAATCATCCTTAAAGTGCATTGAGTCAAGACACCTTACACTTTAATAAGCATCCCACTTATTAATCTTCTTATGGTTCAACATTGGTTAGTTGAATCTACTATTACCATCCCTAGAGACCAATATAATATGCTAAGGAATACAGATAATTACTTGCCTACCTTATCCCCTTTAAATGGGAGAATGGTAGAAGAACATATCAAAATTTTTAAGGTCACTCTAAGACTAATGAATGTCACCCATGAGGATGTTGCATGCAAGCTTTTCCCATTCACTCTAAAATATTATTACTATCTTTTGTATCTTAACTTCCAAGAAAACTCTATCACCTCATGGAATGAATGTCAAAATACATTTCTTTCATAATTTGGGCAAGTGACTAATCCAAGTCTAGTATATCAACATTTTACTAACATGAAGAAGAAACCCAATGAGTTGATTTGGGTCTTAAATGAAATATTATACAAGGTGTATACTCAGTTGAATGCTTTATACAAGTTAAAAGTAGAATTAGCACTCAAAATGTAAAAGAATGATCTAGATCCCATTATTATAGAGTTTTCAAAAAGAGATACCATATCCAATACTTTAGATTTGGCATATCAATAAGCTATTAATATCAATAATCAACTCAATCCATAGCTCAATCTTATAATTAAGGAGGCCAAATGTTCAATAATGGATTACCATCTTTGAATGCAATTTTTCATACTAATCATAACACCCCTACATTCAACCAGAATTAGGTATACACTCTACCTCCCATGACATGAAAAAAACCAATCAAAATTAAGGCTTCCTGAGTAATCAAGAACAAAGGAATAACTATAATCAAAACTAATAGAATCAATATTTATCTCACACCAATGCAACAGTCGCTTAGGGTTCTAACTCCAATAAAGTTGAACTGGATTATATATAAAAAATGTTCTAAAAGTTGAGCAACAACTTCTTGAATATGAAAAAAGGATGGGTGATACTACAAATTATAATTATAACTAAAATTCTAAATTTCTAAGATAAAATAGGTCTTTCAACAAGCCCACCAATAATTTAGAGTAATAACAACCTAATAAGCTGCTAAAAATCAATATCACAACACCTCACATAATAGGAAATTGGACTTTGTAGATTTTTGTGCATCCTTTAAAATATTTTAATTGGAGATGATTAGATAAGATCAAATGATTAATCCTCCAAATATTCCTCATGAATTTGGCCCTTCAAGTTTATATATGGTTTTTTAAACTTATAAGTTTCCTTTCCCTAGTGAAGATGACAATGCTCCAAAGGATAATTATGATAAAGTGCAAGAGTTCCAATAGTTTAACAAGAATAATTTCAATATAAGGAACAAATATCCTCTCACCACTTCCACTCCTCCCAATAATATAGTTACCCCGCAAATTCTAAAGCTGATAATAATCTTCCCCCAAAAGGGAATGATCAACCTTAGCATAGAGAAGAACAAAGAAAGGGGGGATATAATCATTTTAAGGATATGAATAATATCAAGGCCAATATCACTCTTCATGAACTAGCACAAATCATAAAGCAAAAGGATCACTTATGGAATTCTATCATATGTAAAGTTATTGAAGAAAAGTCCAAAATAGATAACACAAATGTTATATACAAAATCAATATTGAGGTTTCCCCTTTATTGATAACCATTTGGGCATTTGTAAATGTCATACACAATTTTTTGGTATATTCTAGCACTTTAGCAATGGTAATGCCAAACTCCCTTTTACAAAAGTTTGGTTTAACCCCAAATCGATCCAAGAGGATGGTTTTATAGCTAGATAAAATAACAGTCCATGTTTTAGGAGAACTCAATGATGTAATAATATAGGTTGCATCATAACCTCAAGTACATATGACTATCAACATACTGGTAGTAGATATTCCATAAGGATATGGGATAATATTAAGTAGATTTTGGTTAAAGACATTAAATGGATTTCATTCCAAGGACTTATCTCATATTTGGCTACCATAGAGAGGCATCTCCAACCAGACCAGGATCGATCGAGATCTAAAGATGAAGCATCTTATTATTGAGTACAACAACACTAATGAATAAGTAAGTTAAAAGTCTCCTAGGCTAGAATTTATACATTTACTATGAAGCATGAAATGAAATAAGTAGTGTAATGCATTTCCCAATTATGGATGCTCTATTTCAATAGGGTGAGATCCAATGAAGGATCAGGTGTTGGTATCAAATTGATAGGTCCATAAGGAAATAAATACTTAGTAGTGTACAAGCTCCAGTTTCCATGCACCTATAATAGCGCATAGTATGAGGTCCTAATTATACGATTACAATAAATAATGTCAAGTAATTATGGTATACAGAGACTCTAAACTTGTGATCAACTAGGTCAAAAACAAGTGCCAATGTAAATTTTAATATTTAAATAAGTACAAACATAGAGCTTGGGATCTAAATAAATCATTTGATGCTTTCAACATAGTTTCCATTCTAAGATAACAAAACCAAGCTATCAATTTAGTGGCCACTTTAGCATCACATTAACACCCCTATAGGATTCGAAAGTGTAGAAGTTATCCATCAAATTGTTAACTTGCCCTTTAGTGCTAGACAATGTTGAAAATTTTCAAGTGTTTGATGATGATCAATAGATCATCTAATTTTTTACAAATTTAAGACAATTTGAGTCTCAGATAATTAATGATGAGGAAAGAAGACATAGGTGCCATGAAGAATTGGATGAAGAAGATGTTATCCAACTAAAGGAGAATTATCTCCCACTAGGGATGGTTTCCTTGGAAATGGCCTCTAATATAGATCCTCAAACATAGTAACAAAGGCAACTCAAGGTTAATGAATCTGAGTTTAACTTGTAAAATGTGGGTGATGAAAGGAATCCACACCTCTCTAATATTAGCTTCATCTTCACTTTAGATGAAAGGAAAATGGTCAAGGAGTTGATTATCAGGTATGAAGATGTGATTGCATAGACCTATGATGATTTAAGTGTATTCAATCCTAAAGTCATCACCCATATAGTTCCACTCAATCCTAATCATAAACCATTTTGATAAAGGCAAATGATGGTCAATCCTATCTTAGAACTATTGATTCAAAAATAATTAGAGAAGATACTAAGCACCTGGATAGTTTTTGCTATTAGGCATTCAACTTGGGTGACTAATCTAGTTCTAGTTAGGAAACAAAAGTGATGAAATCAGATTGTGTGCTAACTTTATGAAATTGAATAAAGCTTATGAGAAAGACAACTATCCCATGAATTTATTATATGAGTTGATATAAACTATGAGTGGTTTTGGAATGATGTCATTCTTAGATGGGTTTTCAAGATATAATCAAGTACTGGTAGAATCAAAGGTTAGGATGAAAACTTTATTTACAATAAAATAGGGAAAATATGCCTATAAGCAAATGCCATTTGGGATGATCAATGTTGGAGATGATTTTCAAAGAGTGATGGATCATGAATTATAGGGACTGATAGACAAATGCATAATAATATACATGGACAACCTTGTTATTTTTTCTAAAAATAGAGCTAATCACATCAACCACCTTTAGTCCATTTTTGAAATGTGTATAAAGTTTGTTATCTCACTGAACCCCAAGGAGAGTATATTAAGCATTAACAAAGGAAAGTTATTTGGCCACATTATCACTAAATATGGGATCACTATTGAACCAATTTAATTTAGGGGATTTCAAAAATAATGTTCCCAAATAGCAAAGACGATCTCAAATCCTTCTTTAGGAAGATTAATTTAGTGAGAAAATTCATATCAAGATTTGTAAAAATTGTTAGACCCTTGAATGCAATGCTAAAATAGGATGTTAAAGTGAAATGGACACCTAAAGCCAATAAGTCTTTCCAAAACACAAAAAAGGCTATTTCATAGGCCCTAGTGCTAGTAATCTTGGATTTCACTAAAGACTTTTTCTTGTATTCATTTAGTTTAAATCACACCATTGATGTCATATTTACACAAAAGAGTAAAGAAAGTGATAACCCAATCACTTTTATGAGCACCAACTTGAAAAATGTAGAGCTAAAATACTCCTTAATTGACAAGCAGATCATCACTCTTACCAAATTAGTTAAGAATTTTAGGCAATACATCCTCTAGAATAAAACTATGGCCATTGTATTAGATCTTAATATGAATCTCATACTAGGACATAATGAATTTGGAGAGCATAGGGGAAAATGGATGGAAAAATTATAAGAATTTGATATTGAGATTAAACCTACCAAGATCATTAAAGGACAAGATATTATTTAACTAATGATTGAATCAGACACATGTATCATCATCAAAGAAGTATGCCAAACATAGGTTTCCAAAAATAATTGGTATTTGGGTATTATTCAGTTCTTACTCACTAGAAAATTCCCCAAGGAACTCAAAAGAGAGCAAAATAGAGTCATGAGGCTCAAATCTACTCACTATGTGATCAAGAAGGGCATCCTCTACAAGAAAAACTAAGAGGGCATCTATTTAAGATGTATGTTATGCAAATAATCCAAGGATATCCTAGAAAATTTACATTAAAATATTAGCAATGGCCATTCATCTAGAAATACCATAGCAAAATACTTAGAATGGGCTATTATTGGTCGATAGTCTTCAAGGATGCTCACTTCCATGTAAGTTTGTGCCTTAAATTATAGGTCTTGGAAAAAAGAGAGGTACGTGCATAAATGCCCCTATATCCTATAATTGAAGGTAAGTCATTCACCTAATGGGGATTAGATTTTATTGGTGTCATTAATCTAAATTCTTTAGCTAGGCATAAATTTGTGCTCACTGCTACAAATTATTCTACTAGATGGACTGAGGTAGCAGCCACTAAGAACTCAAGATCCCAAGATGTGATCAATTTCATTGAAGAACATATCACAACTAATTTTGCCACACTAATTTTTTTTGTTTTGTGATAATGGGCCAGCATTTCAATCAACCAAGTTTACATAATAGGCCCGTGATAATCATATCATAATTAGATCATCCTCCAATCATTACCTACAAGGGAATGGATTGGTTGAATAGACAAATAAGAACCTCATTGATGATATCAATAAATATTATATGGAAAAACCTAGAGAATGGCATCTCTTATTGAAATACATACTCTAGGTAGATCAAACTTGGTATAAGTAGGCCCTTAAAAACTCTCCATATCTACTAGTTTATGGGAAACAGTCGATGTTCCCAATAATGTTAAGGTTACCAACATATATATTTATAAGTTCACCTTACTATGGATAGGACCTTATCAGATCTCTAAGAACTTGTATATTAATTCTTTCCATTTGAAGGACCTCCAAGGTAATAAATTGACATAACCCATCAATAGACAGTTTTTAAACAATTACTTCATGGGTACTCCATCCAGAGAGGTATATGAGTAACAATAGATGTTTATGTAGTGGTAAGAGTAGGTTATATTTTATTTATTAGTTATTGTCTTGATTTTAGTCATTTATTTTCATTATAATGGTTTGTGATTTATAGATTATTTATCCTTGGTTTCTTGCATCTTTTGTGTAGTGTAGTTGTTTGTTTCATAGTATTTTTCCTGCTTTATAGAATAGTTTTCCATTGTGTAAATATAATTGATAACTCTTCATATAATCAAAAAATAACATATGTGTTTTGAATAAAACTTGAATTGGTGGGTGTAACATATTTTAGTTCATAATTCTTAATCTAGGTAAGTAATAAGAGAGTTAGTTATGACTATGTTACAAATCTAATGATTCTATCACATATGTAAAAGTTACTCCCATGGTTCTACGCAAATTTATAAATCTCTCCTTATCCCCTTTGGAGAAATGCACATTAAATATTAACAATTGTTTGAGGTAACAATAATTTACATGGATAAAGTTGATAAGGACATTATGATTAACCAAATTTTACTAGAACCAGCTCATGGTGGTCACCTTCTTCCCTCTTTTATTTAGAAAGAAAAAAAGAAATAAAGAAAAATAAATAATCCAAGCCCACAAAAAATCAAAAGAGGATTAAAAGCATACATGATGAAATAAGATCAAAGTATCACATATCATGGGAAAATACGGAGGAAGAAATAAAAGGCCATCAAAGTTATCTCTATCAGGGCTATGGATGCCTAGATGGTAGTAGAGCAATGCTCGAGCTCCCCAAATTTTTATGAACTTAATACCCAATTAGAATGAAACCTATAACTCACCCCATGTCTTTACCTAAAACCCTTTAATAATTAATAATGAATATCAATTTTCCACACACATGTCTAAAGTATGAGTGAATTAGTATGTTGCATAGAATTATTAAGTGTCTTTTATGTTTCAAATTTAATTATTTATTTTAGTATGGTTCATGGTTTATATTATAATTACAAAACCATAGATTTTGGGTTCTTGAAAACTTAAGAGTATTCACCCTAGTGATTCACCATTTTTTTTATCCAACACATCCTACCTTGTAAGAGGGGACCCATTTAAAAAAACAAATCTAAGGTTTATTCATAATTTGGGCTATGCATGTGTATTTGTATAAATTTTATGTTTTGGACTTTGAATCACTTTTGGGTGCACCTATTTTCCATTAGGACTTATTGAAACTAATCTATTAATGTAAAATTTTGAAGTTTTGCCTTGAATGATAATTATTTAGGTTCTTTTATTCAAATTTACTTATTCATATTCTTTTATTTGGCATTTGGGACATTTTTAGTCTTTGGCAATTTTGTCTTCAAAAACTTTTTAGTTGAAAACTTTTCAATCAGAAAATATTTAGTCAAGAACTTTATTTCAAATTTTGTTTTAGTTAGTATATTTTTGGTCAAAATCTTTTCTTCAAATCATTTTATTCATCACTTCTTATGTGATAAATTTAATTCAAAAACTTTGGTCTTTAGAAGATTTTGGTCTTTGGGAGCTTTTTCTTTGACAACTTTCATTTAAACAGTTTTGATTGAGAACTTTATCCTTAGCATCATATTCCTAAACAAAAATATCCTTGAAGAATTTTTTTTTTAATATATCCATAAGCTTTCATTTAGAAGGTTTAGGTTGAAAACTTTCTTTTCAATGGATTTTGGACAAATATTCCAAAATGAATCTCTCCGAAGAACATTTTGGTTTTCAGGGTTTTTCATTTAGAACCCTAAGCTCACTATATCATATCATTTAGTCTAAATGTAAAGGTTGACCAATTGAATAAACCATATAGTGACAAAATTCAAATTAAAAATTAGCTTCATGTCACCCTAAATGATTAAAAATCCTATGTGGCATGTCCACTAGGCCTAGGTGGTCAAGTTTGAATTAAAAGAAGGTGATGATCTCGTAGATGTTGGTGATTAATGGTGTATGAATTGGAATGAATATATAAATCTATAGCATCAATCCCTTAACCAATTTCACCTCATTTTATTTTCATTGAGATCAAGTCCACATAGCCTTCTGTGATTTCAAAATCCCTAACTACATCTAAAATAACTTACAATTTATGTAATAGAGTTTTAGGCCACCATTTTCAAGAGATCAAATCACACCACCATTAAGAAAAAATAATGGTGTCTTCATCCAGGGCATATAAGGGAGCTTCATCACCATCTAGGATATTTATTAAGGAATCCACTAAATATCGAGACATAGTATTTTATGCAAAAATGTTTGATGGTCTTCATGACAATTACTTAGCCCTATGGGAGGTCATAGAGAATGTTGATCCATTCACATGTGAGGAATACATATCATTAGAATAGAATAAATTTGCATCTAAATTAATTCCATTCAAATTATAGGCACTCCACTACACAACTTCCAAACCATAATTCATACTGTAAATTGACTTGTTATGATAATTATTATTCAAAGGGAGAATTGTAGATGGTGGCTATCTACACTACATCATCAACAACATACTCATTACATACATCTTAGGAAACACATTCATGAGGTATTTATGTTTGCCTAATTTAGATGCTACATTTTACTTGCATAGTGTGATTACTTATAAGAAAAATAATAGTGTCAAATAAGTAGTAAGGAAATGGCTTATCCCAGGGGAGAATTTCATAGGCAAGAAAATTGCCAAGAATATCCTCTCCATCACCTGATTTAGGATAGAATTCATATTGGCATGGTATTGTTGAATTTATTATTTGGTTACCCAAGTATTAATTTCTTGTATTTAGAATGGGTGCCCCTACTTGACCTGCTCATCACTTTAGAGCACACCTATGCATTGGGGGAGGTTATCAATGTTAACCTATATGAATAGATATTGTACAAGGACAAGAGGCCCCAAGGTGGAAATCTATACATTACATCATATCTTTTAAATTTATTCATGGTGATTATCTATAGAAATAATGGGGATATATGTAATTCCAACCATGATTACATAAAGAATAGAAAATGTGATTTCTATTCTTTTGTTCGCATCTATACATATGTGAGGAACATTATTAGAATTATAGAGGACTTGTATACTCAAGTCTCAATGCCAATTCATGGCCAATCTCTAGCTAGGGTATCTAAGAGAATCACCAATATACTTGTATCTTTGGGTGATTATTATCTATACCCATATTATATAGTTATCATGGTTGTTGGGCATAGGTTAGACCCTATTTGGCTTCCCAAATTTGTCCCATAAAAAGTTGTAGAGCAAGAGATTGATTTCCAATTATGGAATCGTATAAATGAGTAATTGATATAGAGTAAGAAAATAACTTTACATGGCTCCCATATTAATATTGGGAGGATGAAATATATATATATATATATATATATATATATATATATATATATATATATATATAATACATTTAAAATAGGCTAGTAATGCAAGGAAGGCTTATGCCTTATCTACTTTGCCCCACAGTGATTGGAACCCACATGGGAGAGTGCAACAAATGGTTCACAATATCAACATCATGTAAAATCATGAACCTTTCAACCATGAATTATTGTTACTTAATGAAAAAGGTGATGAATAAGTAAAGCAAATAGATGAGACTGCTGGCCTACGTGATTATTTGTTAGGGTAATATAAGTATATCCATCCCTTACACTTGGTCAAGCCAAATTTATGATCCCAACACTAGGGGGATTGATATCATATAATTTATGGAGTGTTATACCTTTTAAGCAACCATAAGACCAAAATTAGGACCTCTAATAGCCATCTATTGTGATGACAACTCAACAAGAGAAAGAGGAAGTGCTAGGGGAAACATCAACTATTGGAGATCATTAGGAAGAGCAAGTGGTATGGAAAATGTTAACTAATGGAGAGCATGATGAAGAGTCAATAGTAGGATAAACATCATTTGATCCTCATCAAGAATAATAATAGACTCCTCAAGTTCAAACATCTATTGTTAAACTAAGTAAGGTCAAATAAGAACTAGCAAAATAACTAATACAGGAGAAGGACAACACTATTGTGGAATAAGTGGAGATGATTTTCTTGGGCTCCTATTATGATGAATAAATAACACATACTATAGAGGATTTAGTGACCATAAACTCTAGTATGACTCTTCCCTCTCCTACCCAATAAGTAACTGCTCCTCAAGCTGAGAGGAAAATAATTTTCTATCAAAGAAAATATAGGGTAGAGAGGCCATAATATCCATCCATGGAGGTAACAAGTGGAGAGGCACAACATTAAATTGAAGGTGAGCCAAGCCATGAACTAGATGAAGATTAGATACAACAATCTAAAGTAATGAGGTTTCAAGGATTGAAAGTAAAGGCACCCCTTAGTGGTGACCAATCTGGTAAGGGTTCTCTATTCACTACTCCCCTAGGCTTTTATCATATTATGCCATTACCAATTATTTATTATATGCCATTTCCAATTTTATCTACTTTTACTCATGTGTCAAAATTACCTAATATGTATGTTTTCATTATGAAATCCACTGCTCTAACCTCTAATCCTTCAATCTCTACCTCTACGTACACAACCACCAACCAACCCATCACCCAAGTGGTAACCTATTCCACTCAACTAGGTTCACCACTACCTTCATCAAGAGTAGTAAAAACCATAGAAATGGTAGATAAAAAGATGGATACTAAGAATAAACCTATCTATATTGTGCATCCCATGCCACATTTATGGAATGTAAACTGTTCCAAAATATTTTTTCCCTAAATGCCTAAGCCAACCATTGGACCTGAGCCTAAGTGATGTAGGGGAATCCTATAAGGAACCCAAAAATGGGTTAAATTTTAGATTTAATTTGTCTTTTTTTATGGTCTAGGTAGCTTGAAGATGCATAAAATTCAAACTATGGCTTTTCCCACCAAAACGATCATTTTGAAATTTGAATTTGCAAAGCCTTGTCTAAGGAGTTTCATGAATTTATGAAGGTGTAAAGGTGTATAAACATGTCTAAGAGGTATTTATACTATGAAAAGGTAATTAATATGTTCTTTAGTCTATATTCAAGGTCATACTTTGGTTATTTCATGTAAAATCAAGAATATGTAATGTAATTCAATGACCTCTACGTGGAAGAGTCTCCAAGAATTAGTTATGCTTCTTGGTAGGAGTTTGTGGAGTCAGTTTTGGAATTTTCATAGGCTATTATATTTTAATTTTATAGATAATTGACATGTAAATAGAAAAAAATTGATGTATAAAGGACTGTGATATGAGAATTCTATGTGTATTGACATTACATGTCTGAAATAGAGAATTTATGTGCTTGAATACTTAATGTGGTGAGTAGTTTGATTATATGTTTGTTGATATTATTTTTGATAAAATTATAATCTTTATTTTTAGATAGGTAACACGAATTGAGTTGTAATAAAGTTACCTTTGATAAGATAGACAAGTCTATCAAATAGTGAATGCATGTATATAGTTTGTTCAAGTGATAAACCAAGTATTTGATCCTTTCCTCAATGAATTAGGTGGAGAATGTGGAGATGGAATATATATATATATATATATATATATATATATATGAATATTTAGAGATATATTTTTGTGTCATATAGGAGATTAAAAGTTGTAAGTTTTAATTTACTCAGAATTCTTTCTCATTATTAGCACACAAGGCATAAACCCTGAATTAGTATATTGTGTTCCCTATATTAGAGCTTGATTTAGATTCCAAAGTGATAAATAAAATATTTAAATATTATTAATAAATGTTAATAAATGTATTATAGGTTATAGAGACTATTTTTAAGGTGAAACAATAAAACCTTATGTACCCCTATTTCTTGTAAGCAAAATATTGTGTGGAACAATTGAGTTTTCCTTGTTGGGAATAATCAAAGGGTTAAAATGAATTTCTTAGTGAATGGAAAAGTCAAAATAAGTATATGAATATATATTCCAATAATTATTTTGATTTTAAACTACCTAATAATCAATTTATGGATTTTAATTCACTCACAACCTGCTTAGTCACCCTAAACCTTGACAATTAGGGTTTTGACCATTGGGAGAAATCTAACCAACAAAAATTCACAAAAATTTGTAGTATTGCATGTTTTTGTATTACATAACTGAATAAACCATTTAAAATACTATATGGAATAGTTTTTATGGATTAATAGTGATTGGAATTGTGGAAGGGCTAGAAGAGGCCTAATTTGAAAGGCTACAAGAGAGAAAGTGGACCTAGGGAGAGAGTTAGGTCATAAAAATTGACACAAAAGTGTGTCATAATAGAAAAAAATATTAAATAAATTTTTTAGGTAAACACTACTTGTACTTTTTTTTTAAAGTCTATTTGCAAACAGAAAGAGCTATAAGGAAGGCTAGTTGAGTAGGCATAGTTGCATGAGTATAAGGTAAGGTGTTGAAAACAATGTCAAGAGGTTGGTGAGAGTTATTTTAGACTCTTATGATCAAGATAAATATTTTTTATTCTCTAAAAAATCCTATGACCCGTTACTTTGCTATGATGAGTGGTTTCATAAGCTTAGACTAGAAAAGTGATCCATTGATAAAAGACTAGTTTGGGAAAATTGTGCAAGCTCTACATCATTTGGTATTATAACATAAGGATAGTCAAAGGATAAGATAAGGAGGATAAAATGGTATCAAGACAAATACAACCTAATTCATATTAAATAATGCAACAAAATATGGTAAATTTGGTCATTGAGATGTGGAATATGTAGGCAAGAATGGAAGCTATGGAGACAGCCCAAAGAAGAAGGTTCATAGCTAAAGATGATAGTGATAGAGAAGAGGAAGTTCCTAGAGTAGAAGATGAGGAAGGAAGGGAAGATAGAGTGGAGTAAATATTGATCAAATCCATGATGAATAAGGGTTCAAAACCAAAGTTAGATGTGTTAATTTATGAAAGCGATCTTAATGTGGATGAGTTGGTGGATTAGATAGCATCCATGGATAAGTATTTTGAGTATGAAGAGGTGGATGATACCAAGAAATTCAAATTTTTAGTCAAAATATTTATAGGACATGCTTCTTTGTAGTGGGATTTAATTCAAGAAGAGAAGAAAAATAGGTAAGGCAAAGATCCAGTCATGGAATAAGATGGTGATGAAGAGGAAGGTAAGTTCATGCCCAAGGATTACCATACACATTTGTTTAGGATATTTCATAATATTAGACACAATGAGCATTCAGTAAAGGAATATATAAAATATTTTCATAGATTGACAATCAAAATAGGTCACTTAGAAGAGGATGATGAGAAGGAAGCAACCTACCTGAATGGCCTTACATTTTCCATACAAGATGAGATTAGTATATTGATTGATGAGTGTCATTTAACCATTCATTTAATCAATCTCTCAGATTAGTGTCTATCAAACTAGGGCTAGTGTCCAAAGTTATCTATAGTAAGGTTTATGTTGGTAGATCTATATGTTGGTCTTAGGGGGATTTTGATGATTCTAATCTAACTTTTACCAATTAAATAATTCTTCTAAGCTAATTTATTCACACACTTGCTAAAAGAAGATATTAACCATTACACTAACTAATTCAATCCTTTATTTGAAATTAAATCACCATTAATCTACTTGCTTTAAATTTTAAATTTAAATCTAATTCACACTTTCTAAAACTATAAATCTAAATCTCATTCACACTTGCATGGATAGGTAAATCTATATCGAATTCACACTTGCTAAAACTATAAATCTAAATCTAATTCACACTTACTGATACTGTAAATATAAATCTAATTTAGACTTACATGGAAATGTAAATCTATATCTAATTCACACTTTTCTTAAAAATTTAAATTTAACTCTTCATTCACACTTGCTAGAAAAATGAAATAATATTGAAATGTAAACCTAGAATTTACTATTTTATTATTGACTAAGACATGAAACGATTGAAGTTACTTTGATTATTTAATAATGGAGAATTAATTTAAAATAAATATAAATACTATATATAAATTCCTAGTTCTAAGGAGAGTGGGCCCTTATTCTTCTTATAGTCAGGAATGTAATCTACTCAATACTGAAAACTGGAATAATTTTGTATTAGCTTATGAAAGCTAGAAAGTTTAAAATATTCTTGGAGCTCAAAATGTAACTATATTCATTATTATCTTACTCTAAATGAAAACATACATATTTATACTCATACCTCAGGCTAAATATAGTATGTGGAAAAATAGAACTACTAGTCAATTTATTGCTCCCTAAAGATAGGAGATTTAGATTGATTATAATCCTAGAGAATCCAACTATTATCAAAAAATAGTTATACTATCCCTATAATAGTTTTATGGTCCAAATATGTACAAGATGTATCAAAATTTAATCCTTTTTAAAAAGGAAAACAACTATTCCTTTGGTGTGATCCAGTAGCCATCATTCTTTCCTACAATTCCCATATTTCCCAAATCTTGGATCTACAAAGTCTATAAAAATAGACCTATAGAGTCTATAAATTCTGAGTCTACATTGTCCATAGAATTAGTTCTATAGAGTCTATATAAGTGGTTATAAAAAGTTTATATATGTTGGCTGAGTGAGTCTGTAGCTTTAAAAAATTGGAACCACAACTAGAGCTTCTTTCAAATGTTGCTTTTGTCATCTTTCCTGTGTATTCTTTCAACATCAACACACTAAAACATGCTTCTTGTTAGGTAGAAATGAAATCATAATAACTCAATATTTGGTTTGACATAAATGAGATAAAGTATCTATTTAACATGTTATATTAAACTAAAAGTCTATGATTTGCATAATATTATATCCTTAGAGAGATGAAATGAAAGAATTTTCATGTCAATAATGAGCCATATTTTAGGTTCATCATCTTTCCCAAACTCTACCTTTTACAAGCCCCATTGCAAAAATTTAGATGGTGTAATCACTCTTCCATGCCTTTGCTTAGATCATAATCATTAAATTCATCCTCAATATGATTTTCTGCATCACTAGTAAAGCCTTTGTACATTTGAACCATTTGTTTCCATATGCCAAATTGTTCATCTAATTGGGTTGTCAAGTTCTACCATCTTGGAATGGGTATAAGTAACAAAGGGGGTCTGTAGCTCATTCCAATCCATAGTTTTATTCCATTAGAATTTAATGATGTTACAATCTCATCAAGGATCACTTCAATGCTTCTTCTATTCCATCTCAAATTATTAGGAGATATAACCTCATATCTCTTGAGAGAGATAGGTAACTGATCCCATGTTTTAACACTAGTAGTGAGAAATGACTCAAAGTTTTTGCTTATAAATATATCAAATAAAACTATATATTTGTATAAGGCTTCCAAATAATTATCTTTAACACTAAGCTTGTAATAAGCACTCATGAAATCTTGTTTGATTTCTCTAGAAATGGGATAAGTTAGTATAATACATAGTCTTGTGGTCTTGGAATGCCTTATATAATCTTCAAATATTCCTTTCCAAGCCAACTAATTTTTGAAAGTAGAATGGAGGGATCTTAATTAGACTTCCCCTACATGTAAATTGATAAATAATTTAGTGTGTTCATGTTATCCTAATATAAAATCATGTAGGTATAACTCACAAAGAAGTTATTGATTATTAGGCTCAGATTTGTAAAATATTTCCGAGAATGTAGCAAGATCCAAAATCTTGTAAGGAATATGGAAATATATTTTGAGTAATCTGCCATCTATAGAATTGTTCAAATAGAAACAAACTGTATGTAGAGGAGGGTTGTCTATAGGCCATAAGAGCTTCTCCCAATTGGAAAGCATCTTGAAAATCTTCCTCTAAAGTTTGGTGTTTAGTTTCTAAATCCTATTTTTCATCTTTCTATACTTTTTTTGAAGGAATTAAATCTTTATTATCCTAATTGAAAGCTTTAAAGTCATCTTGAGCTTGATGCAATATTTATAGTGGATGAATGTATGGATAACTATTCTAACATCTTTGATCAATAAACACTTTAGGAGTAGGCTAACTATTAATTTTAGGAATAGCAATAAGAGCTATCTGAGAAAATTTCACCAATTTTTGTTTTAACAATCTATTTTCTTTCTCAAGATTCTTTATATATATCCATGTATTGACCTCTTCCTCTTCCTTTTGTTTTATTGTTTTTTTTCATTAATTCCAAAGAAAAATTTGAATATATTATTTCTAATATTTGTACTAAGTCAAAATTAAGCTAATCTTTAGTGTGTATTTTGCTAATTATGTCTAAAATATTAGCTACCTATTATTGGATCCATGCTTGGGCTTCAGAAAGTTCTTCAGTTAAATACATGATATGAATCTTTGGATTGGATGATTATCCTTCTTCAAATGTACATGGAGTTTTGCCTTTATCCAATGGAGCTTGTTGTTCTTCTACAATTTTGATTTTCTAAATTTCTAGTTCTTGTGTTTTTACTAGAGAGTTTCTTGATTCCTCCAATGGTTTCATGGCAGGGCTTTCCTCCTATTCTTATATAGGAGCTATTTTAGGATCCTCTTATTCTCTTATAGATTGTTGTATTGATGATTGAGATAATTATTAAAGAATATCCAAAGTGTTTGCTGCTTCTTATTCATCTTAACCCAGAAGGATCAAATTCTTTCTTCATTTCTTAATTTTCTAAACTTCATTTGGTTGTTCCTCTATTATTAAGTCCTTAGCCTTCTCAGGTTCTAGTGAGGGAACAACTTTTATTTTTAGTTTTCTTCTTCCAGAGTAGAGGGTTAGTTCTCAACTAGTTCCTGAGTTTCTTTTGGAGGCCTTGTGAGGTTTTTAGTAGCTTGAGACCTTGTAATTCTAGTTGAATATGGGGGAGTTTCTTTGATAGGTGCTGACTGTTTCTATTTTCTTTTTGAATTTTACTTCTTAGGTTTTGGGGTAGTTGTGGAAGAATACTTTTGTGACTAGTTTGATCCTAATATCCTAGCTTATTGTTGTATACGTGGGGCTGAAATTTATCTAATGACTCTATTTTAAAAGGATTCCCAAACTTCTTGCCCCTGTTGTAGGAAATGATGCTGAATAATCATGTGAATAAGGCCATGATGCCTAAGGGAAGAATTAGGGGTGGTGGTCAATACTTAGAGGGCACCATACAAGAAATATGGAAGGTTAATTTTGTAATAGGGATTTTGTCTACCATATTTTAAATGCAACAAAATTTTCATGGCTTCTCCTCCCAAAAGGCTACATTGTCCTTCAAAACTAACATATTTAATTACCCATGATACAATAGATTGACAGGGCTCTGGAAGTGAGTCTCTATGGATTCCCTTAGCTTTCCCTTTTGAATTAATTAAACATGAAGCTCTAGTCCATTCATTACCATTAAATTGAGTAATTATATCATTAAATGGAACTTGTACTATTACTTTCATTCCTTCATCTAGAATTTCAATTATTTTACTGATAACCTCACTAGATACTAGAATAAATATTCTTTCAATAGTAAAAAAATTAGGAGTAAGGTTTTTCACAAATTCACTTATCAGTGGTTCATAAAATCCCTAAAACTTCTAGATGAATGGTAGCCAACCATTTGCCTCAAATACTACTACAGAAGCTCTATCACTAAGAAACTTAGTGACCTTCTTTAGCTTTGACTTGATCTTTTAACCCATGCTTTTATGTTGTGAATATGACAACTAGATTGCTCTCTAACTATGAAAATGTTTGATAAATGCAAGAAAGGTTTTGAAATGATTATCCTCTTTTGAAATCCATAGAGAACACATCAAACGCACTTCATAGTTACCTCTATGGCATACTATGCATGTAGGGTTAATATCACATAAGCTAGAAAAAACATAATCATGAATTTGTATGCATTTATCCATGTACTTGGCATCTATGGAGTGAAGGTACTGACTATTGTTGTGACTTGGCTGATGACATGACTGCTAAGATGATGGCTTGGCATGGGATAGTTTAATTACTCATGTGGGGGGATGATGATTGTGTTTTATACCATAAGATTCTTCCATATAATAATTAAACCATTTTGATTTAATTATTTTGATAGGATGATGCCATAGCCTCATCATAATGAAAATGATGTGAGGGATTATGTTTGATCAATTTTGACAGGTGGACCTTCACTCCTCACTCTGCATGCTATGATTACTCCTCCTCTTTAGGGATTAAAAGATTATCCCTTTTTACTTTTTCATCTCCATAAATTAAATATTATTTAAATCAAAAGACTTATAAGGTGATAAAACATGAGAAAATAAAACTTTATAACTGATTTAGTCATACCTCATATCTTGTCCATCTTTTGCCATTTGTCCTATACAAGCAGATTTACATGAATTAGTTAGCATATTTTAAAGATCAATTTTGAGATTTATTGCATGTGGAGTTCAATCATGATATACATGATCTAAGTCCCTATTTTTTTGTTCTTTCCCCTTGGCTATCCATTGCTAGTTTTATAACCAAGGCCCATTTATGCAATACATGGCCAACCAACAAGCTAGTTTTTTAGTCATGTATTGTCAATAGTGTCCTTAAAAGGATTTTCAATATTGATTTTTTAAAAATATGTATATGATCCAAAAGAGAAACATCAAGGAACAATTTTCTTATAAGAAACAAGCTCTTCTAAGAAAGTTACCTAGCATCACATAGTCTGGACAAAATCCTCCTTATTGAGAGGCTTTTGGTAAAGTCTTAGTCTATGTCCATTGTATAGCAGTGTCCTACTATCATCAATGGGAATTAATATAATATAACCATTTTTAAAGACCCAATCTATTTGATATGGTCCCAACCATCTTGTCTATATTTTCCCTTTGAATTGTTGAAATTTTGAGTCAGCCAATAATACCCAATCTCATTTCTAAAACTTTTGTGGTTTGATGTGTGAATCATGCCAAATATTCCTCTAATTTTACACCAATTTAGTCCTCTATAATTCTTTAATTCTTATTTAATCAAGTTGATCGAGTTGCATGATTCTTTCCTTCTATGCTTCTTCTAATTCAATTCCTACTTCTGATGTTGTTTTTAATGTTTGAAATTCAAACTCTATAGAGAATAGAGGTTTTTAACCATAAACCAGCTCATAAGGTGAGAAGTTGCTAGTTTTTTTCCAAGTAGTATTATAAGCCCAAATTTCTTCTAGTACTTTGGCTACCTAATCTTTCCTACTGGTACTAACAATATTTGTTAGAATAGTTTCTAATTCTTTGTTTGTAACTTTAACTTGTCCATTATTTTTTGGGTGGTATTGAGAAGACTTCCTATGCTGAGCTTGATAAGTCTTCATGAATTATTCTATCATATTTGACATGAACTAGGGTCCCTGATCTGAAACTATCTCCCTTGGAACACCAAATCTTTGTATAAGTTTAAAGTACAAGAAGTCTATCATAGATTCTTCTCGATCATGAGTCAAAACTTCCACTTTTGTCTATTTGGTGACATAGTCTATGTAAACAAGTAAATACTTCTTTCCTCTCGAAAGGGGTCCATAGGTCATACAAAGTCAATTCCCCATTTCTTAAATGGTTCCACAACCAGTTGAGAATGGAGAGGCATTTTAGCTAAAAGAGTGGATTTTCCCATTCTTTGACATGCATCACACTGTCTAACATATTTCTTGACTTTCTTATGAAGACAAGGCCAATAATATCCTACTCTAAGGATTTTGTTTATAGTTCTTTTGGTTGAATAATGTCCTCCCTATGGTTCATCATGATAAGCCCTGATGATGTCATATGCTTCATCATTTGTGGCATACCTATGAAATACATGATCAGGCCCAAGTTTAAACATTATTCCATTAATTCATTTAAAATAAGAACTTTGTCTAATTAAACTTTTTATTTATGTCAAAAGTATAGAGGAAACTTCCCTGTAGAAAGGTAGTTAGTTGTGTCAACAAACCATGGAGATTTTGTTGAGATAGAAAATAATTGTTAATCTAGAAAATCATCTTCTACTGGTTCTTCCTCACCTAATGTGATGATTCTAGACAAAAATTTAGCTACCATATTAAATTTCCTTGGTTTATCTATGATAATGATATAAAATTCTTGTAAGAGCAACAACCATCTAATAATTCTTCCTCCCACTATTGGTTTGTTGGTAAGATACCTAATGGTTGAATGATTTGTATGCATAAACACCTTGTAACTTGTTATATAATATCTAGATTTATTTATTGCATAGAATATAACAAGAAATTATTTTCTAGTTTTGGTGTAATTTTTTTTAGTAGGAGTCATGTTTTTACTGATGTAATAAATAGCATACATATGATCATTCTCATCTTTTTGTCCTAGGACTACACCCACTACTATATTTGAAGCATCTAAGTATATATGGAAGGGTTGTGTCCAATTTGAACCTCTTAATACTAGAGTAGTGCTAAAATTTACTTTGATTGTCTCAAAGACTTGTTGGAAATCATCACTCCATATAAACTCAATGTCCTTTATAAGCAAATCAAACATTGGAGCAACTATTTTGCTAAAGTTGTCTATGAAGCATCTATAATAACCATTATGGCCTAAAAAACTCTTAACTTATATTTTTTTCTGTGGAATAAGGAGGTTGGAAATTATTTCAATTTTCTTTGGGTCTACCTAGATTCTTTTTGTAGAAACATGATGTCCTAACACTATTCCCTGATCCATCATTAACAAGTATTTTTCATGGATTAATGATAGCTGATGATCCTTAAATCTAGTCAAAACTCTTTGAAAATTGATAAGATCTTCCTCACAGGTCTCTCCATGGAGTGTAAAATCATCCATTTATACCTCTACACAATCATTTGTGAGGTCAAAGAATATTGTTAAAACTGCTCTTTGAAATGTTATTGGATCATTGCAAAGTCTAGATGGAAGTAATTTGTAGGCAAAGATTTCCCAAGAATAAGTGCATGTAGTTTTGTCTTGATCTTTAGTTGCAACTGTGATTTGGTTATATCCACTAAATCCATCTAGAAAAGATAAATATTTTTTCCTTGCTAAATTGTTAAGAACTTGATCAATGAAGGGCAAAGGAAAATGATCCCTTAAAATGGATTTATTCAATTCCCTATAGTCTACACACACACACACACACACACACCATTTCCTAGTATTTTTTGGCACAATTACCAATGGTAAAACCCATTGACTATCTAAAATAGGATAAATAAATCCTACATCCAGTAATTTTTGAATTTTTGTTTTAACTATGTCTCTCAATGTTGGGTTTATTCTTCTCTGTGGCTATCTCACTAGTTATACTGACTCTGTATAAATTTAATGTGTAAAAATACTTAGATGAATCCCTTTCATGTTAGTATAATCCCAAGCAAAATCTTTTGTGTGTCATTCTAGGACTTCAAAAAGTTGAACCTCTTCATCATTTGTCAACCAACTATTGATGTTCAAATCTTTCCTAGGTAATATCATGAGAGGTTTTGTGTCTAGATATTTGGATTTCACTTTTTTAAATTAAATAATTAGTGAATTCATAGTAAAATGATGGTGAAGTAATATATGTGATGTGGTTACATTTTTAACAACCCATCTCTAGGAGAAATATCTCTTGCTAATGGACAATGGAATGCACTTAAGAATTATGTTTGTTGTGTTTTTGTGTAATTCTATACATTTGTTTAGATCATCCTATGGTCATATGATGAAGAAGCATCAAGAGGTTTTGGAGAAGAGGCCACTGGTAAATCTACATAATTTATAGATTTGGGATTGGCACAGTCCATAGATTCTAGATTGGCAATATCTGTAGACTCTAGACTGACATAGTTTGTAGATTTTGAACATGTTTCTATATCACCCAATTTTTCTAAATGATTTTTAACTATAATCATGGCCAAGGTTGATAGATCATTTGTGTTATTATCTAACTTGTCTACCCAAATTTTTTCTATGTGGTTTATTGATGGTTTTGTAAGAGGATACAAGGAAATGCATTTGGATTTTAGACCATTAGAAATGGTCATGTTTCCTAACTTGAAATCAATTAGTGTAGCTATAATAGCTAGCCATGGTCTTCCCAAGATTATAGGATATCCAAAATTCTTTATTTTGGGTTGGAGTATCATAAAATCAACTAGGTATTCCCAAGATTCAATAAGTACTACAACATTTTCTATAGTTCCTTCTGGTTTGGTTACAAACTGATCCACCATTTGGAGAATGGTAGATGTAGGCTACATTTCTATGAGGGATAGTGTTTGGACAATGTCAGTTACCATGACATTGATAGTTGCCCCTAAATCCACTAGAACATTAGGAATTTCCTTTCCTCCTATTGTGACTATTATAACTAGACTACTTGGATCTACATACTTGGGTATTAACAACTTTCCTGCTAACAAATCAGCTACCTTACCATCAACATGTATGGTTTTTGGGTATTGTTTCTTTCCTCTATGTGTTTTGACACACAAGTTCTTGATGAGTTTGTTTAATTCTAGAATGTCTCTAATAGCTTGTAATAAGGGTACTTAAATGTCATATTTTTCAATTCATGGATCAAGTCTGATTCTTGTTTGATTTCATCTCCCTTCAATATTTTAGGAAAAGGAATTGCTAGCATAGTGGTGTTTTCTTTTTATTTTTCAAAATTTTCATTGATTTTCATTTCCTTGTTGTTTGACAATTTTATTTCTTCTTTTTCATTAGGTACTTTATAAATGAGAATTAGAGGTTAGTTTATTATTTTAACTAATCTTAGTTGTATATTAGAATAATCAATAGCTCCCACATTCATTATGTCCCCTTGTTCATTAACATGAATAGGTGTTGGTGGTTTATTTTTTAGATTAGCTATTGGTTTAGTAGGCATTGGAGGCTGATTGACTTGTTTTAGATGTCAGACAATAGGTGGTGGCATGATGGTCTATTATTTAGATGGTCTTTTTGGTTGGTTGTATTGCTGATGTGGAGTTCATTATTGATTCCATTGAGGATTCCATTGTGGATGTGGTTGTTGTGGAGGTACCCATGGTTGTTGTGGTAACATCCATGGTTGAGGTGATACCCAATCTTTTCTAGGCCATGACATTTGAGCTAGGTAAATTTGAGATTAACCCCACATATATGCAGCTGTAGGGACATTCTAGGGTACTATCCATGGATTAACTAAATTTCTTACACCAAAATGTCCTTGGATCTATTGATACAAAAAGAAATTTTGTCTTTAAACATTGTTTACCTATTCAATGGATTGAACATTTGATTTTATGTAATTTTTTAGAGCAGGCAAAAGGGTACGATGTTTTTATCATGGTCTTTTCCTTCATAGATTGAAAAAGAGGAAATGTTTGTTCTATCTAGGGGATAATCTCTAAGGGTATGTTTTAGCCTACACTTGGGACAATATATATCTAGTGGTTCTATTGTATTGGCTTTAGCCTAAATGCCATCTAATGTAGTGTTTAACTGGACTAAAATGTCTATTTTTAGATTAGAAAATTATTCCATTAGTTTTCACAACTCATTGGATTTTCCTATTTTCCCTTTCCTCAATCCTGGTTTTGTCTGAGAGTAATTAGTACAGAGTTCCAAGATTTGATGAAAGGCTAGTTTATTTATGTCTCCACTTCCCATGAGATTTAATGCATCCCTAACTTCTTCATCTAATACCTTGAAGAAAATAAGCTTCAAAATTTCCTCAATAAGTGGATAACTTCTTATTTTGTGAATAAACACAAATCTATCCAAATAGTCTTCCAAAGACTCATCTTCATTTTGTTTGATTTTAAAGAAAAGTTCTTTTCTTTCTCTTACCCTGCATTAATCCTAATATTTATTTAGGAACTCATTTTACATGTCTTCCCATGTATGAATGGAGTTGCCTATCAATCCCATGAACCATCTCATAGATGCATCCTTGAGAGTAGATGGAAACAATTTAAGTTTTTGATTGTTTATTGTATAGTCATAAATTTGACAAAGTACTTTAAATTCAAATAAAAATTGATTAGGGTCTTTTGTAGAGCTTCCCTAAAAGTTTAGAAAATTATCAGGGGAAATGTTTTTCATGGAAGTTTGATCATTAGGATCTGAAATAATGGGAAAGGAAAAAGTCCTTCCTAGTGGTGTAAATTATTGGTTTTGTTGTTGAGCTATGTCTTCTTTTTCTTATGATGGTTCTTCAAAACTAGGATTAACTTCCCAATGAATGGTTATATGGATGGCTGAAGTTTATTCAAATTCTTTAAAACTTCATTCAGTGATGGCTTGTTCAAATTCTTCTTCTAAGTCTTTTGTAGCCTTTAAATACTCTCTTCTTGAAAATGGATGGCCTGGGTGAATTCTTCCTATAGGACTTGGTTGAGACAACACTCTAGTCCCAAATAATATTTTAGGAAAATCTTGAAGATGTGATTCCACAATGTGTTTAAGGCTCTCAGCTAAAGATGATGGACTTCCTTCTTGGAGTTCTGAAGTAAAGCTTTCAACTTTTGTTTTTGGAGGGTATTTAGGGATAAACCTTCCTTTAAAATCTCTGGGTTAGAACATAAATTGATTGCTCTTAGTTTAATTTTTGTTTTTTTTATGTTTTTTTTTTACTATAGATAAATAAGGTTTACCTTACTAACACATAAGAATGTCCCTGGAAATGGCACCAAAAATGATGAGTGTCATTTAACCCTTCATTTAATCAATATTTTAGTTTGATGTTTATCAAACTAGGGCCATTTTCCAAAGCTATTTTTAGTAAGGTTTATGGTGGTAGATCTGTAAGTTAGTCTTGGGGGGATTTTGATTATTCTAATATAACTTTTACCAATGAAAGAATTCTTCTAAGCTAATTACTTCACACACTTACTGAAAGAAGAGATTAACCATTACACAAAATAATTTAATCCTTTGCTTGAAATTAAAGCACCCTTAATCTTCTTTCTTGAAATTGTAAATTTAAATCTAATTCACACTTTCTAAAATTATAAATCTAAATCTCATTCACACTTGCATGGAAATGTAAATCTATATCTAATTTCATACTTGTTAAAACTGTAAATCTAAATCTAATTCACACTTGCTGAAAATGTAAATCTAAACCTAATTCACACTTGCATGGAAATGTAAATCTATATCTAATTCACACTTTGCTTAAAAATGTAAATTTAACTCTTCATTCACACTTTCTAGAAAAATTAAATACTATCAAAATGTAAACCCAAAATTTACTATTTTATGAATGACTAAGAGATACAATGATTGGAGATACTTTGATTATCTAATAAAGGAGAATTAATTTAACATGAATATAAATACCATACAAAAATTATTGGTTCTAAGGAGAGTGAGCCCATGTTATTCTTGGAGTCAGGAATGTAATCTACTCAATATTGAAAAACTAGAATAATTCTGCATTAACTCATGAAAGCTAGAAAGTTTATAATATTTTTGGAGCTCAAAATGTAACTATATTCATTATTATCTTACTCCAGATGAAAACGTAGATATTTATACTCATACCTTGAGATAAAGATAGTAGGCAAAAAAATATAACTACTAGTTAATTTGTTGCTCCCCAAAGATAAGAGATTCAGTTTGATTATAATCCTAGAGAATCCAACTGTTATCACAAAATAGTTATACTATACCTATAATAGTTTTATGGTCCAAATATGTAAAAAGTGTATAAAAATTTAATCCTTTTAAAAATGGAAAACAAATATTCCTTTGGTGTGATCCAATTATAGCCATCCTTCTTTCTTACAACATCCATATTTCCCAAATCTCAGATCTACAAAGTCTATAGAAATAGACCTACAAAGTCTGTA
The DNA here is from genome assembly GCA_037957365.1 of Torreya grandis. Taxonomy (NCBI): domain Eukaryota; kingdom Viridiplantae; phylum Streptophyta; class Pinopsida; order Cupressales; family Taxaceae; genus Torreya; species Torreya grandis. Next base: position 2,154,094 of record JARHVA010000836.1, on the reverse strand, counting down.
GATTTTGGGTCCACGGTGTCCATAGAAGTAGTTCTATAGAGTCTGGAAAATTAGTTCTATAGAGTCCATAGTTGTTGGCCGAGTGAGTTTGTAGCTTTAGAAAACTAAAGCCACAACTAGAGCTTCTTCCAAATGTTGCTTTTGTCATTTTTCCTATGTATTATTTCAACATCAACACACTAAAACATGCTTCTTATTAGGTATAAATGAAAACATAGTAACTCAATCTTTGGTTTGACATAAATGAGATAAAGTATCTATTTTACATGTTATATTAAACTAAAAGTCTATGATTTACATAAGATTATATCTTTAGAGAGATGAAATGAAGGAATTTCCAAGTCAATAATGAGCCATATTTTGGGCTCATCATTGACTTTGAAAATAGTTGAAGAAGATTATCAAGAAACCTTGAAAGCTAAAGAGAAGTTGACAAGAAGGCACACATAACAAGCAAGAGGAATAGGAAAACAAGTGAGAGGAAGAGAAAAGTATGACAACAAGAATGCATATGAGAAATGTGAAAGTAATTCACAAAGGCATGAAACCCAACCAAGAGGTGCTTATAAAGTTAAGAGGCCATATTATAGAGGTGGAGATGTATCTAGAGGAAGAAGGACTAGTGTATTCAAAAGAAAATGATTCAAATACAATAAGTATGTAGGTCATAAATATTAGGAGTGTCCAAAGGAGAAATAAGAAATAAGTCAAATGAGTGAGATCAAAAAGCAAGTGGTGTATCCTATAGAGGAAAAAATATTTGATCATCTTCACATTTTGAAGAACCTAAAGAAGGAAAGTCACTCTTGATAAGGAGGACATTATTGAATCCACCAAAGGAGAAAGAACCTGATCAATGGAAAACACTCTTCATAAAAACATGTAAGTCTCATGGTAAATATTGTAAGATGACAATAGATTCAAGAAGCATAGATAATTTGGTTTCAAATGGAATGGTAAGTAATCTTGGCCTCAAAATATTACCACACCATGCACCTTAAAAAGTTTATTGGCTTTAGAAAGGATATCATATGCTTGTTAATGAACAATATTTAGTATATTTTTAGATTAGTACTTTATATGATAAGGTCATATGTGATATCATCCCAATGGATGTTTGTTATGTACTACTCAGAAGGCCTTGGCAGTTTGATAGGTCCAATAGTCATTATGAGGTGAAGAATACCTATTATTTGGAGCACAAGGGAAACAAACATATATTTTTTCCTTTGAAGAATTATGATAAAGTTTTAGTGTATATTATAAGGTATTGGTTATAGGTTATAAGGAGTCGGTGCAGCAATAGGATGAATATGTGAAGATGGAAGAACAACCCAAGGAAATTGTGGTAGCTCAAGATGAGGAGTGTGAACCTTTGTCAAATACAAATTTTTCAAGCAATTATGTAAGTTAATTGTTTACAATTTTGTCTTAGCACTTATCCATGATTTCTAGTTTTGATTTTATAGAAGGCATGGTAGTTAAGTTCAAATGCATGAGAGAGAATCTTGAAAAAGAAAGAGATGAAAAAAAGATGAGTAGCATACAATAGGTCCATGAAGGATAGACAAATGAGTGAAATCATATAAAAGGGTTAAGTCAAGAGAATGATAATTTGGAAGATAAAATAATCCTTATTTATGCAATAGGTAAAGGCTATCTATGATGGAAAATTACAATAACAAACCAAGAAATTGTATAAGCATGCAGGGATAAAAAGGATGATATGCATGAGGTGAAGTGGAAAAAATAAGTAGAATGGATGAAGGATAAAGAAGACACATTTTTATAATTAGTGCTTCATGGAAGAAAGATTATGATGGATCACCTTGAAAGAGTGGAAGCATGGTATGCACATTTAAAGCAAGCAACAAAAGACAACAACTATGTTTTCCTTAACAAGATTATTGCATGTACAGGTACACCATGGGAGAAAATGAACTAGAGAATGCCTAATTTTTATGCCCATGAAAACTTTCACCTCTATGAGAGTCAAGTAGCAGTATAAACCTTCTATCAGGAGGTACAATACAACTAAAGAGGAGTATACACCAGGTTAACACCTATGGCAAAAAAAATTTAGCTTGGTAGTATGATGCAGGGGCATCCTATAAGGATCCAAAAATGGGTTCAATTTTAGCTTTAATTTGTATTTTAAGTGTTTTATAGGTGTTATAAGTCCTAAGTTGTCTTTATGTGTGGTCTAGGTAGCTTAAAGATGCATAAAATTCAAACTATGGCTTTTCTCGCCAAAATGCTCATTTTAAAAATTTAAATTTACAAAGCCTTCTCTATGGATTTTCATGCATATTTGAAGATGTAAAGGTGTATAAAAATGTCTAAGAGGTATTGAGACTATTAAAAGGTCCTTAATATGTTATTTAGTCTATAGGCAAGGTCATACTTTGGTTAGTTGATGTAAAATCAAGAATATGTAATGTAATTCAATGACCTATACGTGGAAAAGTCTCCAAGAATTAGTTATGATTCTTGGTAGGAGTTAGTCAATTTTGGAATTGTAATATGGGATTCCATTCAAAGTTGATATATAATGGGCATCTAAACAAAAAAAACTTGATGAATAAAGGACTGTGATATGAAATTTTGTGTGTATTGACATTACATGGATGAAATAGATTATTTATGTTCTTGAATGCTCATAGTTTGATTATAGTTTTATTTATATTATTTGTGATAAACTTATAATATTGGTTTTTAAATAGGTAACATGAAGTTAATTTAAATAAATTTACCTTTGAGAAGATAGTTAGGTCTATCAAATAATGAATGCATGTATATAGTTTATTTAAGTGATAAATTGAGTATTTGATCCTTTCCTCAATGATTTATGTGGAGAATGTGGAGATGGAATATTTATGAAGAGTTAGAGAGTTATTTTTTTGACATAAAAGATGTTCAAAGTGGTAAGTTTCAATTTATTTAGAATTCTTTCTCATTATTCTCACACATGCCATAAACCCTAAATTGGTATATTGTGTTCCTTATGTTGGATCTTATTTTTGATTTAAAAGTGATAAAGAAAGGATTAAAATAGTCTTAATACATAATACACCTATTATAGGCTATAGAGACTATTGGTAAGGTGAAATAACAAAACCCTGTGTATCCTTATTTCTTCTAAGCAAAATATTATGTGGAATGACTAAGTTTTCCTTATTGGGAATGACCTAAGGGTTAAAATGAATTGATTAGTTAATGGAAAAGTTTAAATAAGAATAGAAAAAGATATTCTAATAATTATTTTTATTTGAAACTACCTGAGAATCAAGTTATGGATTTTAATTCACTTTCAGCCTACTTAGTAACCCTAAACCCTGACAACTAGGGTTTTGACCATTGGGAGAAATATAACCAACCAAAATTCACAAAAAAATTTAGTATTTCATGTTTTTATATTCCCTAAATGAATAAACCATTTCCAAGATATTTATATATGAGGTTGTATGGATTTCTAGTGAGTGGAGTTGTGGAAGGGCTCGAAGAGGCCTAATTTGAAAGGCTACGAGAGAGAAAGTGGACCTAAGGAGCAAGCTAGGTCATAAAAATTGACAAACAATTGTGTCATAATAAGATAAAATAGAAAATAACATTGAAAATTCAACATTACTTGTACTTTTTATATACAAGTCTTTTTTTAGGTAGAAAGGGCTACAAGGAAGGCTAGTTGAGTGGGCATAGTTGAATGAGTATAAGGTAAGGTGTTTAAAATAGTGTCAATAGGTTAGTGAGAGTTTTTTGAGACTCTTATGATAAAGATCAAGATCTGTGATTCTCTAAACAATCCTATGATCTAGTACTTTGGTATGATGAGTGGTTTCATAAGCCCATACTCAAAAAGTGATCCATTTATAAAGGACTAGTTTGGGAAACTTATGCAAGATCTACATCACTAAGCCTAAAAAAGAAACACAAGCAGATGTGTAACCACTCAATTTGTCAAATTTAACTCTTAAAAATTAGGACAAGGAGTTAGGATCATCATCTTCTAGGAGGTTAAACTTAAATATCATCAATCTTACAAATGTGAGCTCACCCTTTGACAAAGTAATAGCCTCAATGCAAAGGGTAAGGAAGAGGAAGATAAAAGATAGTATTGGTAGAGGCTTAATTTTTAAAGAAATAGAAGAGATTTACTCTCTTTCTAAAAGATAGGTTAGAAATAAGGGTCAATCATGCTATGTTTAGGACCACAATTCCTACATCGAGACCCACACTCAAGTAGTACTCTTCATTCATGAGGGAATATAGCAGGCCAAAAAAGAATTAGAATAAGAATAAGATATGGAAACTCTTAGAGAAAAACAATAAGTAATCCACATTCCCTTTGGTATAGAGAAAGATATACAGAGTGTGGCATTAATATTATAGGAAATTTTCAATACCATTCATTATACGAGAGTACAATTCACTCCACATGTAACTACAACAAAATAATTGTTTAAACTTCTCAAATAAGAAGAGAACAGATTAAATTTCTTAGTTTTGTGTACTCCTAATAAGGTATTTATCCATTTAAATTTGATGAATCATTTGGAGGCATCCAATGCATTTAATCTAGTTGTCATAAGGAATCAATATGTTTAAGATTTTGTGAGTGTTTTTGATGCTCTAATTACTAATATTATAGAACAAAAAAAGCATGAAATACAAATTTTGGACGAGCCAAAATTGATAGGAGCATGATATAATACTGGGAAGTTGGTAGCATAGGTTATTTTTGACCATATTATACAACAAGCTTCAGATAGTTTTAATCAAATATTATAAGGATTAACATTAGATGATATTAAATAAAATCTAAGTTTAGCGAGGAAAAAGGCAACTGAAGTATAAGTCCTTAGCGTAGGTTTCTGAGCTACCATGATTGAGCATGCATGGATAATAGAATAGGTTTCTGAGCTACCTCCTCTCCTTTATAAGAGATTAATATGGGTGAAACATGCCAAAGGATACAAACATTATCAATATTTGGATGCTAAAATGAAATTAGTATCAGCACCACCTACTAGTTCCTCATCTCATACTCCACCTAATGTGATAGTTGCAACACCACCATCAATTTCAATCCCTACCATATCAAAAAGTGTACCAACTCCACCTCTTATCTCAGCTCTAGTTATAACTTTAGTTCATGATACCAATTCATCCTTGACTATAACTCTAGTTATCATGTTTGATAAAACAACTAGTTTAACTCTAGTCACTAGCTTAGCTCTGGTTACAACTTTAGTTCAAAAAATAACAATGAGAAGTGTCAAGTAGGAGCCAAGTCATCTTTAGTTGAAAGTTATTTTTATATAATTTTACATGTAGTAATTATTCATGGATAGTTAATTCTTATTTCATCCATTTTTTAATTAAACAAATTATTTTTCCATCATGCACACATTACATGTCTAATATAATCTATAAATTATAACATGCAGTTTTGTATCAAACTAGAACTTATGGTATAGTCATTATTATGTAATCAAATGTTTTACTATACTTTGAGGATGAGGAGACCCCTTCCTAAAGTCCTTTAAATAGATGTAAAATCCTCTTTTAAAAGGGTCAAAGTTTTTTATCAAAATATAGGAAAAGATCAAGTGATTGATTGTCATATAATTGTATTTGTTCTTTCTTCTTCCTTATCTAGGTTATTGTAATTTAGCTTATTTGTCTATATCAATTCAATAAGTTTAAAGTGTGTTAATACTATGAATGAATTTTATTATTTCAATTACTAAATATTGATCTTAGATGTGCAACAACTATAGAGGATTGTTAAATTTCCTTGGTTTAAGCAATTAGTATAGATTGAGTTGATAATCCAAGGTATGTAAGAGTATTTTCTTTGGTATAGTTATCTATGCATGACCTATAGCTACTTTAGAAAATTTTATGGTTTGATCTATAACATCTAAGATAAGGGTATGCAAAGACATCCCTAAAGGGATAAATGTTTAGTTGAGATTAGTAAGCTTCTTATACTTGTTTTCTCATTTTGCTAACTGTGCTTGCTCATGAGTGTGCAATAGATACAAGCATAAAACACTAGCCTTGAAGATACTTTTACACCAAATAAATAGTCTCAGAAGTGACCTTTGGGGAACATAAAGCCCTTTTTTATTCCTTACCATTATTTCCCTTTTTTGAGTTTAATTTGAGATCTACCCACCATAGAGTAATATTCTACCCATCCAACTCACTTAGTGTTTACTTTCTATTAGATTCAAAACATCCATCCACAAAACCTTGTTAAACAATCCACAAGTTCACCCTACTATTCCATCACCTGGTTATTTTAACCACATACCTATAACTCATGCCCCATAGTGTAACCTCATTCCATAGAGATTCAAAAACATTAGAGGATAACTCATTTACCCTTATGTGGTTTGCATAAATCCCACATCAATATTATAATAATGGGACTATTTTTGAATCACTAAATCTAATAGATGAATCCATCTACAAAGCTCCAATAAATGCTATCATAGGTTAGGGTTCATTGGGTTGCACTTCAATGGCTTGAAGTGCCTCTATCATGGCTTGACGATGTTATGGGGAGTTTTTAATGAGATCATATAAGGATATCTTGACCAAGGTTTTATGGATTTATTTCAAAGCCAATATCTATATCGACTCCAAAGAGTTATTATTCTAATTTATCCCTAAAATGAAAATTTTCAATTTTGGAGTGGAGGGTTTAGAGGTCTTTGTGGTTGAGGCCGTAGCCTTTGAAATGGAAATTTTGATCTTGTTTAGATTCTAGGTTTTGGGGGTTTGTGTTTGAGACCATGAGGCTATGTTTATTGTATTAATTTTCAAGTGCATGGTCTATCAAAGCTTCATATTTATTCATGTTTGGAGATCTTGAGGGTATATTGGAAAGGTGTTGATCAGGGATGGAGTTGTGGATATTAACCATACCTCTTGATGATTATTTTTATCTTTCTTGTAAAGGATTAAAGATTTTTACTATGTTATTCTCAAATATGGTTGTGGCCTTAGTGTTTTGATCAAAGAGAATATTAGGACAAGGTTGTTTAATTAAGAGGTCATATTCATCCAAGAGACCCTAGATTATGGTTTTGAGAGTATTGCATGTCTCAGTATCATGTCCATGTATCTTATGGTAAGCACACATATTTTTTTCCCTATACCATGATAGTTTTTGGATATGGGGATTGACCAATTTGATAGGTGCTAATGTGATAAGGGAAGTCTATAAAAGTTGATCAGGGATGGTGGAATAGGATTCTTGTAAGGGATCTTGGTGAGAATTTTTCATTTTTTGGGGTATCAATTTTTTTACTATTACACTATGATTTTTTATGTTGATTGTACAAGTGGTTTTAATGGGTAGTAGAGGTATATTGGATAAGTTTTAGGGGTAATAAAAATCCAAAGGGTTGATATAGGGTATTGGTTTTGGTAATATGGGTGGAGATTTTTGAGTTATCTTAGGTCCCTTGAGAGGTGGTGCTATAATTATTATCTTCAATTTAGAGGAAATATAAGGTCCTAATATGGATGGCTTAGTTTGAACTTGGGGCATAGTCATCTTCCCTTTTTGAGCATGGTTAGAGGTTGTAGGAGTACCTTTATGAGGTTATTATTTTTGGATGTCTAGGGAGTTCAAGCCTTATAGGTGGGTGTTTAAGGATTTACCATTTGACATACCAAGGAATTTGTCCCATGTGGCTAGAGTAACCATTTTATCTTTCATTTTTTGTGAGTGATTTTTAGCACATTTGGATGACCCTTCCTCTGGAGGATCCCTTGTAATGAGATCAAGGAGGCTTGTTTAGATGATATAAATGGGTTTAGCTAGTTCATATGGCTCAAAAATATCTTTTATAAGTAGGTCTAGGATTTTTATTACTTTAAAAGATGATTCAAGATCAATATTAACTTATTTAGGTAAAAGTTGATCATGAATAGTATTTATTACATGGGCCTCCTAATTTGGGGTACTGCACATATTTATTTATATAGAATTGGATGAAGATGGATGATTTTCAAATGACTATGTAAATATATTAAGGGATTGGTTTAGAATATCATTTAGATTATCTAATTACAATTCCCCTCGATTGATAAGGTTCTAGACCAAGCTCTTGAAATATCAACATCTATTGATCTCATGACTAGGTACGCAATGGTAGGTGTAAAATTCACTCTATTTACCTATTAGGTTTACGATGAGATTCATCAACATGAATGATCCGATGGAATTTAATAACTAGTGATTTTAATAGTTTATCCAAGAAGGCAATGTAATATTCTTCCAAAGGCATGTATTGCCTAGGTGGAAATTGTATTAAGGCTTTCTACGGTTATGTCTAGGAAGTAAAATAACTTGGTTGGCTTGTTGTTGATGGGGGAGCTAGTTTTAGGATAACAAAATTTATTTTGCCTTTTGGTTTAGGATTGTTGATCCCTTTAAAGGATCAGGTTTAAAATTAATATTTTATAACTTAGCCTTTCCTTCTTCTAAGGCCTGGATTTATAGATTATAGGCCATGGTAACGGCTTCAACAAAGGCCTTAAATGATTGAACTTGTAGTGTGGATGAGATATGATTTGCACATAACCTTGAAAATAGATTAACTAATTTGGGCTAAGGAAGGGAAAATGTTAATTGATTTATGAGGCCATGTCACCTAGCCATGAAATTTGTAATGGACTCATCTTCAAAAAAATAATGGTTTACAAGTTGGTGATGGTTATTTTCCTTTTGATATTAATTGAAAAATGATCTATGAAAATCTAAGCTAATTGTTCAAATAAAAATAAGAAATGTTAGGGGATAGAGTTGTACCAATTTAAAGCTAGTCCAACTAGCAACATGGGGAAAGTCCTAAAAAGAAGAGCATCATCATGGGATATAAGCTAACACGCATGCCTGAATTCCCTAATGTGTTGTGTGTCCTCATTATTTTGAAATTTCATAATTTCATAATGGGTTGTTGATTGGATGTGATTTGTGGTATGAAAACATTTTGGGTTTGTTTAATGGTTACAAAGGGGTTACTAGATACTAATGGTGGTTGATTATCTATAGTTTGTGTCACATTGTATTGTAACTTTTTAGTGGTGGTGTCTTGATAGAAGAGGTAACCATGGATACCATGTGTCCCTTTGATATTTTTGGTTGCATGACATAGATAAATTGGTAGGATTATTCTTGAGGGTAAATAGGAATTCATATAGCTCGTGCACTAAGGTAATGACTTAGGGTAATCAGATTGTTATCTAATATATTAGCGACGTCAAGATCTACTTAAGGGTAAAATTAAGAAATGCCTTCCCTAATGAATTAAAAAAAGATAGGATGACTTGGTGTATGTTCTATTGAGAAAGATGAAGGTGGTGACTTTGTTTTTCTCTTCGACTATTATTGCATTACAACCATGTAGCAATAAAAATAAATAAAGAATAAATGTGAAAGCATGCAAAACTTATTTTGTTTGTCTCATTTTAGTGAGGATAAATCATAAAATTTAATTAAATATACTTAATTATTATTTTCTTAAGAAATATGTCTTAGAATATGATGGGGCATTTGGCTTAACAATGGACCTAAGAAGAGTTAAGCATCTAGTTTTGGGTTTATTTAAGGTTGGTATCCTTGATATATGTGAAGGTACAATGAGGCCTACATCTATGTTAGTGGAAGTACATGGATTGATATTGGGGCCTACCCCCTCACTTCATGGTCCCAGAATAATAAGGGTTTTGGGTTCTTAGCCTTTATACTACCAACCAATTATTTATACTTAGTTAGAATATCGAGTTGACATTTCCCTTGGTGATGAAATCCAAGTGGGTCCACCTAGGTAGGATTTGTTAAATTTCTTATTCTAAGATTGTTTTGGTTTGGTAGTTTGTGAAAGAGGAGTGTGACTAAAATGGTGAATTAATCCTCTTAATTACATTAGGTGTTTTATTTAAATAAGCAAGCTGATAAATACAATTTCTTTCAAAAATAAAGTAATCTATTTTTTTATTTTTTTATTTTAATGAAAATAAATAAAGGTTTTTTCAAAAATGTAATGCAAAACAAAGAAAAAGAATGATAAAACAAGAATAATGAGGCCCAAAAAGGGTCCTACCATCATGCTAAAACATTTAATTAGTTTTTCACTCGTTCCTTTTATAAAATTGACTACTAAAAAATCAATAAAAATATAAGGTTTAAAGTGTACCTATGATTTAGAAGGTTGTGTAGTGTTGATCCAATTATTTTGGGAGATACTTTTTGGATAGGAAGGACTACCTACACACATGAGAAAAGTTGTACAATATTTAGTTAATAGGATAGGATAGTGGGTTGCCTAGTGCTGGACCAGTCCCAAAAAGTAATGAACTTCTTAATGAGGATGTCAACCCACTTATTTACGAAATTAAGTGGATAATAATGATAAAATAAATTAAAAGATACATGTAATGGTATATATATGGTATTCAAATATTTTGAACTACTCTTTATTTATTTCATTGAGATGGGCAAAGTGATCCTGCTAGTAAGTTTTGGCATAATCTACATCTTCTTGTATAATTTATAATTGGTTAGAGATAGATTATATAGTAGGGCCATAAATAATGGCACAAATCCCTAACTCAAAGATGATATCCCTTTGATCTTCAAAGAGAGGTTAAGGAATGATTGATAAATCATAGATGTTATTGACTTCATACGAGGCTCCAAGAAGTGTCATCTACAGATAGAATCCAAGGTTCAAGGAATAGAGAAATAGAATAAATCAGATGTCCTATTAAAACTAGTCTCAAATTAAAAATAGAAATTATTACATAGATATCAATGTTAATTCCACACGATCAATGTTGATTCAAATGAATCGACATCAATTCTAACAAAAAAGTGACACTTTAGAAATAAGAAGTTAAAGGATGGTTTAGAGAGGTCTAACATAATATAAGGGTGAAAAATATGTTTAATATAGATACACAATAGAATAGAGAGATTAAAAATGTGATAAATAGTTAAATAAACTTACCTTAAAATCACTCCAAGCTATGAGAATCTTGAGATTGATACACTAATCTTTTACCTCTTAATGGATGTTGAGGGTCTAATGCTGAAATATATCTTGACAATAGGGAACTGAGTAATCATCTACAAATTGCCTAAGAGAATTATTTTATCCTTCTAGAGAAAATTTGTGGACCTTTTTCAAAGGCAAGGTTGGGCATAAATTGACGTAGATCCTACTGGATCGATGTTGATCTTAGGGATCATTATTCATTCTAACCATTTTAATCAAAAGTTTGTTGTAAGTTATTTCAACCATGAAATAAATTAAGCACAAGTAAAAATAATTTTGTAAATGTGTTTTTGCTATGAGGGTGGTTTTTTGGGAGGTTGAACTATTTTTTTATTGTATTTTTGTGGATTCTACTAGATTTAGTGGTTGGGAGGATAAAATGATAATTAGTAAAAACTAATTACTTAGGGTAAAATGGTAATTAGAGGAAAAATGAGGATGGGATGAGTAAATAGGAAGGGGCCTAAGACATTATCAAAAATATTTATTGTGCTAAATCCTAGTACCTACACTTCCATGCATTACTAAAAAAGTTCAATCATGATAAGCAGAAAAGGATGTAATACAAATTCAAATTTAATCCCTATTTTATTGTGATTGTGGGTAATTGTAAATAAAAAACCATTAACATGTTATTAATAATAACCACTAATATAAGTAAAACTAATCTACCAAATTCATTAATTTTAAGATCAAAACATCATACCATCCATCTACAGGTAATAGTGGGAATCCAAATATTTTTTGTCCACATCAGATAGCAATGACTTTATAGTGACATGGTTCACATTCTCATGGATTAGTATTATTAGTATATGGACATCCTTGAGACTAATCCCAAATTAAAAATAATGTGAGGCAATGGTAATTTTTAATTTTGATGCCATAGTGTCAAAACTTTGTAAAAGAAAGTTTAGCAAGTGAGTATCGATGTCATATTTTAGCATGTAAATAATCCCCTAGAAATTATACTTTTCAATCCATTTCTTGTATGTATGTTGTTTTTATTAGATAAATTTGAGGATAATTATGAACATTATATTTTTTATTGTGTTTTAACATCTATGGATGAGCCTTACAATGGATGTGGGAGCACTAGGGCTCCTACTTGTGTAGATTCTTGCAGCCCAGAATCAAACATTGTAACTTATTCTTGATCAATGAATTTAAATTGGTCCAGTTGTTATATTTAGTTTGAAAAATCCCTAGGCCAATCCCCACTTCTTATTTTTATGCATTTGAGAGTGGAATAAATAATTGATATCTCTCCAAGGTTGTTATGGTATATTTTGTTAAATAATTGATTTTCTTGTTCTAGCTCTAGTGTGTAATATGTGTGCAAAGATATGTTTTGAAAGTAAATCACAAAACTCATTTGTTGGAAAAAGAATGTAATGTCTATGTGTTGTCCATGCCCTTTATTATATGGTTTTTAGTGCCCAAATATATCTATCCAACTAATTTAAATATGCTAACTCTTTACACATGAGTTTTCCCCAAAAATGTAATTTCACCTAGATTTTATTTGATTTGATAGTGATCCTTTTATGTCTATCCTCTTTAATTCATTCATTGATAGTTATATTATGTGATGGGACATCCTTTCATTCATCTTAATTCTTGTATGACCCCACCTATCATTTCACCATGTAATCTACTTAAGTGCCTTGTCATTAATAGTCTTGAATGACTATTATCCATCCTTTCATTTTACCTATATTATTAATGTTGTCTTCCTAGACTTAATTGATGAACATGGTGTACTTTTTTTCTAGTTGTCTTAAGGATATCTCTAGAACTTAGTCATAGTTTGCAATGTTCATTCTTCTATCTACATTCTGATGTGTTGTGATCCAAATATCACACTATACAAACACTCTAACCCTAATAAACTAAACAAAAACAAAAAAACATTAAACAAAAACCCCAATATACATGGTGTTACTCAACACCCTCTCTTTTTAGTATCAAGAATGATAGAAACTAGTGATGGTAAGGCTTAAGAACTAAAATTATTAAAACATCTTAATAATATGGTTCCTTATAGATATTTTAACACAATGGTAACCTATTTTGATACTTCATGAATAATGTAGGGTAACTTTAATATAATGCACATTTTTTATAAGAATGACTTAAACCTACTATCATATAGTAGTACCACTTGTTCTAGATGAAATTGTGTAGATCACAAGTTATGATCATGTCATGCCTTCTGGCTTTAACTTATGGATTTATTGCATCCACTATGCCCTTTGTCTACTTTCCTCCATTCTAACCAAGTCCATTAATATTTTATTTAGATAATCTTGGTCACCTATCTTCATAAGAATTATAATCCATAGACTCAAAATAATGTGCTCCATAGGCATTACTGCCTTAATACCATAGACAAACTAAAAGGGAGTGAAACCTATGAAACACTTGTAATTTGTTATGTATGCCCAAAAAATCACATGAATGTGATTTTCACAATAATCCCTTTGCAAATTACATATATTCTTTAACATTTTTCCCAATACTTTATTTTATGCTTGAACTTGTCCATTTGTTTGAGGGTGATAAGTCATGTTCTTGTGGTTCGAGATCATAAACTCCTCAGTGAGAGTCTTGATAGTGTTATTAAGGAAATGCATTCATGTTTCACTAAATATATTGATTTGACATCCAAATATTATAATAATTTTTTAATATAATATTATGACAACATCCTTTGCTTCATAACTTGGGGTTGCAATAGATTCCACCCATTTGGTTAAATAATATAACATAGTAATAATGTACCATGCATGACTTAATTTTTTTGGGGGAATTATAGGTATAAAAAAATTAATTCCCCACTATTAAAATGGTTATTCTACAAGCATTGGTACCAAATTCATCTCATCATGCTAATTTAGCTTTCCCATTTACTAATACACCACAATTCTTGGCTAACCGTGTCCGCATCTTGAAATAAAGTTGGCCACCAAAGACCACTCTATAATATTTTTCTTATATTGGATAAGTCTATGAAGTGACCCCCTATAATTACTTGATTTTATTCTAGAAGAATCTATGGTCATTCATGCTCTGATGTTACTTTGTGTAACACATCATCTTTCCCAATCTTGTATAAAAATCCATAGATGAGACTATATGGGATAGCTTACGTGACCATTTGATTTTTATCCCTTTCCATATAATTCATAGGGAAAGTTCCTTACTCTAAATAGTTTTCCATGTCTTACATATTATCTGGGATTACAACAATCCTAAATAAGTATGTATCTAGGGACTCATCCTCTATTTCTTTTGGTTCTTCACCATTTTATAGTTTGATCAAATGATTTGGTATAACATTTTCATGACCTATATTTATGTTGATTCATAATTGAAACTCTTGAAATAACATGAGCCACCTAGATATTCATCCTCCCATCATTGGATTATTAACTAGGTATTGTAATGCCTAGTGTTTAATAAAAATCTCAAATGCTCTAGCCAATAGATAGTGTCAAAACTTTTGTAATTTAAATACTATAGCTATAGCCTCTCTTTCTATATTGGTATAATTTTTTTTTGCTACTGATAGCTTCATGATGTAAAAATGTATGGGGTGATCCAATACATAATCCCTTGGATATGCTAAGATAGCTTCTAATTCAATACTAGAAGCATCCACATGTACGTAGAATGGCTTTTTATAATTAGGAAAAACTAAAATAGGTCATTATGAGGTCTATTCAAATTTTGTATCTTTCGGTAATAATTTTTCCATTGGAATAGATATGGTTGTATATGCTTTGATAAGTTTTATATAGTATCCCATATGACCCAAAAAGGTACCAATTATATAGGTGGTCAGGGGTGCCATCCACACTATTAAAAAAAACTTAGCTTGGTCTAATAAAATTGCATCGCTACATATAACATAGCCCAAAAGAACACCAAAAGGTGTAAAAAACAAGGACTTATTTAAATTTAGAGAAATGTGTATATCTCGACACCATTGTAACATTAGTCACCATTTAGATAGATTATCTTTAAATAGATAAAAGATATCCCAATCATCTAAATATACATCCATGAAATCATGAATGAAGTCTTTAAATGTAGTTACTATAGTTCTAGATAAAACTATTGGTACATTCTTAAAACTAAAAGGCATTACCTTATATGTGAATGATCCCCATTCAATTGAAAAATTAATCTTATCTTGGTCCTCTTCTATGATAAAAAATATGAGGGTACCCACTAAATCCATCTATGAATGAGTACACTTTGTACCTATGATTGACTTGAAGACTTCATTTATGAACAATATTGGAAAAGGATCATTGATGTAGGCATCGTTGAGCATGTATTAGTCTCCACAAAGACTTCTTTTGTTGTATCACTATGGGACTCACCCAATCTAATTTTTCAACTGGTTAAATGATTATGGATTCTTGTATTCAATCTAGTTTAGCCTTTAATTTTATTTTCATGTTGGGGTTTAGTTTGTATGGCTGATTTTTTAAGGATCAAACAAACTCTTTCAACACTATGTGCATATCCCTAATGATAGATCTATACCTTTTATTTTAGAGAATTTGGGCAAGAAAACATCTTGATAGTCTCATAGAATCTGTAATGCCTATGAGATATATTCTTGTCCACAATAATCTCCTACAGACATAATAATAGGAACTAAATTTGTTCCTATGTTTTCTTTAATCTTTTTAAGGGGTTCTTGATACACTTTATTTGATGTACTAGGTAGATTCTCTCATAAAGTGTACTCTCCTTCCAGTTATGGAATGTTTATATTATGCAGTCTGTCTTCTTCAACTTGTTCTGTGCTTTGGGATAGTTTAGGTTTCACTTCCCTCTCAATTTAAAAGAAGCTTCAAATCCAAATATCCATCACTATCATTGGATTTTGTTAGATTTATTTATTCTATGAAAAGTCTTAATAAGATGTTATTCATATTGACTTGCCTTATAATTATGAAGCACCATATTTAAATCATGAATTGCTTCTTGTTGTGATGATGACTCTATTATAGCTCCCACATATTCTACTCATCCATGACATAGAAATATTTTAAATTTATGTAATATATTATAAAATAAAGGATTATCATATTCAAACACAATTTTTTTAATGAAATATTTTTGCACTTATGCCCAATGTTTGGTCTCTCTCCTGCACTCTTAATGCATGTACTAGGACATTGGTAGTGGCAATTATGTGTGGTTAAAAATGTATACCCAATACCTTATCTCCACTACTTACATAGACCATATATTTACACATTGATTAGTGCCATCTTAGGACATTAGCCTTATTGAAATAATGACCATTAAAATTTCACCATAGCTAGTAACTAAAACTATACAAGTAAAATTTCACATGATTCTTCCCAATGTATCTTTGAATCTCTATGCATTACCCACCAAGTCATAGCAATAACTTTTAGATCATATCTTAGTTCATTGACTCTTTGATCTATCTTCAGTACATGGTGCTATAAACTCAATATGAATGGAGTAAGATCCTCTATCACAAAGTATTTAGGTAACTTAGATTTGAAGGTAAACATCATGCATAGAGGCCATAACTCATGATCTCCCCTCATGTAGTTAAACATGTGAGTGTCTAAATCATGACTTATGTAAGATGTTGTTTCCCAAGGTAAAACACCATCTAGACTAAGTTTGGTTTAATCCATAATTGTTACACCTATATTATATAGGCCATCCACTTATAACCTAATAGAAGATCATACCAATAGATAAGTACAACCTTTGAGTTGAAAATTTGGCATTGGTAATTTTATTATTACGAAATTGCAATATGGTTTCTTTGTTTTTTGTGATTGTTCCATCCATGGGTTCAAAAAATGATACTCAATATCTCATAATTCATTCCTTTGTGTATTTGTGTTGACTTTAAACTAACTATTATCACCATAAACATACGGTGACTTTGGCTCCTTTGGAATTATGTAAGGCTTCTATTCCTCTTTATTCAAAGGGATGATAACTATCTTATCTCCTTGGTGATCTTCTAGTTTGTTGTACACTATGTTAATAGTCATTCAATCATCGTAAACTCTTTTCTTACTAATTAAGGTAGGGTAATTGTTCTTAGTAGTCTTCATATCAATGACTTCAAAATTATTGTACAAACTTAGCTCAACCACTCTAATCTCCACATCCTTAAGGCAACCAAACAATTTTACTCACCCATAATCTATGAGGATGAGGGTGATAAGACT
This sequence comes from Torreya grandis, assembly GCA_037957365.1. Taxonomy (NCBI): domain Eukaryota; kingdom Viridiplantae; phylum Streptophyta; class Pinopsida; order Cupressales; family Taxaceae; genus Torreya; species Torreya grandis. The sequence continues at coordinate 2,136,771 of JARHVA010000836.1, read as the reverse complement.
GTAACTTAAGTGTGGCCTACCAATAGCTTATCATGTTAATCTCAAGATCATATTTATAGTATACCTAAAACCAAATACTGCATTAGGAATTTTATAACCTGCAAGCTTAATATCTATATGGGAGTCAACATCCCAAGGCTTATTAGTTTTCATATACCAAACAACCTTATCCATATGTTTTTTCCCTCACTACACACACTCTAACAAATTATTAGAGGTTAGTAATATTATATGATATATCCTCATTATGTAGTGTACTGAGTAACTTCAGTAAATTTGTCAAATCAATTACAACTCCTTCCTGATTCATTATGCACATAATTTTTCTATACATTTGCACATCAATGGTTATTATATCTCCTTATGAATCATTCTACTATAGTATATTTTTTTGAACTTGAGCTACTTGATGCATTAAATTATTATCCTTTATAGGATCAAGATATTGATCAGGCTAAACTTTTATAATTCGTTGATCCACTAAGGTGGTAATCCTTATTATACATATTATCTAGTAACTGCATAGATGAATAAATTCTTCTTAGGTTTCACATTGATCAAGTTTACATTGCACACCAGTTTCTCCTTCATTTTCTTCTTAAGCACTGAACAGTCTTCTATTTTATGTTAGCCTTAAATTCTATACTACACATAGTAGGTTTGTCTATATGGATTGGTAGGGTAATTCTTTGCATAGTGATTATATACTCCACATAAATAACATATCATATGTGGTTGGGATTGCCAATTATCATTATTATATCCTACTTAATACCCTCTTTAGTATCTTAATTTGTAGCATCCTCTATAGTTATCCCTATTTTGTTTGTATCCCCATCCTTGTGAATATTATCTAGCATATCTTCTTTATTAGTTTTATTGTGCAGCTTACCCTCCATATTGGTGTTGAGGTGAACTTGGAGCCCAATTAGATTAGTGTTTCTATGGACTCACATTATTCTAAGAAGACTAATATTAATGTTTTGGTGAAGATGGCATCCATCCAACTAGATACTAGGGTTGGTATTATGGTGATGAAGTTTTCCATTGTGGACTATCTTGTGTCACACTTACCATGTCCACATTCAGGTCTCAAATACCCTACTTCATATTTGGTAATTGGTGTGTAGTAAATATGAATACATTCTTCATAATATCTTATTTTAGCTATTATAGATCTCTACAACTCCTCTCTTCATGATTTATTGATTTACAAAAGTTATAATACATACTTTGAGATTTATAGATATATTGTTGTAAAATATGGTACTTTGAAATAGCATGTCTAACTACTCTAAAAATTTCACAAAACTCTATTTTAAGCTCCATTCATGTGGTGGCCTTATTGACCACATTCTATACACCATTAGCCTAATTTAGGCTTATCATTCTTATACATCTTGTCCATTTTTCTCATTAAAGCATCTAGTTTTGTTTCTACTTTAGAACCCGTTACTAGAAGGTCTCCATAATCCTCAATTTTCTCCACTCATAGAGTAGTATATTAGGCATCAGACTTAATCAAGAATTTAGATTGTTTAATAGTAAATATAATTCTTGGTTGCATCCATTATATGAACTAAATAGCCTTATCCTTGTCTTCCAAGATGAAAATTATCTTATTCATAACATCAAAAAATCTATGATCATTGTTTTTGATTGATTCTCCCTAATTTTGTTGAATCTCCTTTAGGTATTGAATAGTTTGGATTGTATGTTTCTTCACCTTAAAATCTAATACTAATAAATCTTTAACTTGTGAAAGATCAAGATTTTTGACATTTATTTTACAAATGAATTCTAAGGCTCAACCTAAAAAATCCCCTATGAGTTCACATTTCTTAAAATCATCAAATGTTACCCCCTTAACATTCCATTTCATAATACAAGTTACCATGTATTTATTAAGATCCATAGACCCATCATATTGTATTAAATAAATATACATGCCTACATTGAGAGGCATAATTATCACACTTGAAGTTGGTAGCATTGGTTTCTACACAATGGCGACTATGATTGTAAGTGTATGTACACTGGTGACTATGACTATATGTGTATGCACACTAATGACTGTGACTAGGGACTTCTATGCACTAGTATTTTTAGGTGTTATAAAAAGGAATCTTAACTCTTCTATCATATTATTATCTATTGCCTACTTTATCTTTGCACTTAGATGATCAAAATTATCTGTAAATGAATCAAATAAATTTGTATTTACCTCTTCTTCTACACTTCTTCTTCTTCCAAATGATATATTAGGATGGGGGGATGTGTACTCTTATAATGAGTGATCTCTATTTTTAAATTTTTATAACTTTGAACTTGAACTTATAATAGTTTTGCATTCAATCCTAAATTCTTCCCATGAATTTCTTTCCTAGGACCAAACAATATCTCTTTCATTAACTATGATCTATTTCTATCATCTAGATATTATGTTGTTAACCTAACTTATTCTTCCTGCTCCATGAGCTTCATATCTATACAATTCCTATTTATTTATTCTTCTTCATTGGGCACTTCTACATTCTCTATGCATTTTTTTCTTCCAACATCTTTCCTATCCTCTCTCTACACCTTTCTATCTCAAGCATCTTCTACTCTACTCCTACTCCTATTTATAGTCAATTCTGGATTACTCACTTTATTCTATCTTCTCTATTATCATAATTTCCTTTCTAATCCCATAATTTTATTCTCACTCTAGATCTTCTCATCCTCCATATTATAGGTTTAGGTTAAATGTTATTTACTCAGATCCACATTATTCACTTTTATCCCACACACACCCATGACACCTGAAGTAACTACTCCATGTTGGTAGGAGCATGCACCATGGTGTTTTTCACAACCTACATTTTGATCAACGTAAGTAATCATTAAATAATATTACCATAAATTGCTTTGATAAACAAGCCTTGAAAAGATTCAAATGCCAAATAAAATTAAAAGACAAATTATGTGATGTATCTATCAATTATAGTTTGGGTTAAAAAGTCCACAACATGGGTCTAATCAGTATCTAGACTTCATAATCTAAGTTTCTTGTATCTGGACTATACACTCTATCCTTCTTGGTGGGAAATAGTAATACTACAATTTTGACAACCATGAATATAATAATTTATGCAATATACACCAAAATATTTCATAAATCTTCCCATATATATGGTCTTGAATTATCTCCATCACAATCACTTCAACTTTTCTCACTTCTTCCTCTACAAAGTTTTAGATTCTCTCATCCAACCATCTTTCTAAATCTCTTTTTCCTCATAAACATCTCATCATATTTCAAAAAATTCCATGCTCACCACACCATTATTAGTAGAGATTATTGGAAAACCACAGAGCATGCTAATTACAAGGATAACGTGCACACTTAATAAAAAAAAGAACAATTGTCGGTACTTCAAACTGAATGACACCATTAAAGACTAACTCAAGATCATTATATGAAGACATGCAAAGCTAACGTATACAAAATAGTGGGAATAAAATATATAAATAATATTTTAAAACATCCATAATACTCACTAAGTAAAATATATGTAGGAAGACCATTCAAAACACTGTATCAATCTCTATCACACATACAAAACCATTCACATTACAATTGAGTGTTATTTTTAATATTTAAAAAAAAATGTAATTTCATATTCTAAACTTTTATTATGTCTAAAATAAAGGACTCTTCACATTATGATATCAAGTACTATTGTATCAAAGGATGAATACATCCGAAAGATAATGCAAATAATAAAATTTATCAATTCGCACATGTGTTCATCAACTATACTTTGAAATTTTAGTTAGCCCTATTCTTCATCCAACATAAGCTTGGGGTATCCATTATTGTAGTGGTATTGGGCCTTAGTAGTTGAAAATAGTGTGTGTATCCTTGTAGGTATGGAGGAATGTCACCAGAAGTAGGAGGATGGAGTGAAAGAAGATGGTGGAAAAGTGAAAAAGTGAAAAATGTGGGGTGAGGTTTAATTTTATAAAAACATTTTAGGATCATTAAATTTGGTAGCATTTAATGAGGGTCCTACATGCTCCATCCATCTATGTATGTATTCGACATGTCCACACATGTAGATGGTCTAAATACATATATAGATAGACCAAATGCATATATAGTTAGGCCATCTACACACATTTTTTGGTTATCTTCATATGTAGATGGATCATCTATATATGTAAGCAAAAAATCCAAATTATTGTATAAATGGTCTGACTGTATATGTATATGGGTCATCTACATATATATGTGGATAGTTCATATTTATATATAGATGGATCATCTACATAAATATGTATATAGCCTGTCTTCATATGTAGTTAGACCATCGACACATGTATTTAGGCCATCTACATTCATGTATAGATAGTCCACCTATAATGTGCATAGATCACTTATAGTCTTACATCCTGCAATCCTCGATTCACCCCATTTTGATGCTTAATTAACATACACAATTACCCACCTTCCAAATTGTTTTACCATAATTTTGAAATGGATTCAACTAAAAAACCCTAAGTTCATTTTATTATTGGCCACTAAAATTTTACTCCCATGATTTCATCCTCAATTTATAATCCCAAGACATGTTTATTATGCTTCAAGTTCCTATGTTTCTATTCCCACTCAAAATTGTGTTGTTATAAATTGACATCCTAAAATCACCCTTTAAGGACCTATATCTTCCTATGCTAATCTTAATCCACCTTATTCTATTCACATTCTAAATCAATCCAAAATCAAGTATACCCCTCTTATTAAGAAGACATATTATCTTGTGGATCAATTGAATAAGATGACAACATAAATTTCTATTTTGGATCTTTTGTGTATTTCTCAGCTTTAAAAAGATATATTATATGAAATATTGATCCAGTCTTAGGTTCCTATCAATATTGCACTAGATAAAATTTAAGCATTGGTTGGACACTTTTCTCCTAGCCCACAACTAATATTTGATCAAAGTGGTATATCATCCCTTGGATCTTCCCACACAAATTCCATGTTTATTAAAGTTATAATTACTCACCATAAAATAAAGTGGTACTTATAAGCAATGGTTCTAGCCTTAATATTGTTCCATTAAAACTAAACATATGGGATATACTATGACATATCTCAAGAATGATGCCATCACTATTAAGGGGTATGATAATAATGAGAAATATTCAGTGGATATAATTTGTTTTCCCATTAAATATAGACATGTTATCTATAGTACCTTGTGTCATGTAATTGATCTTGATTTGTTGTATAATCTCCTTGGTCATCCATAGATTCACAAGATGCGTGCATTTCCCTCTAAATCCATTAATATATCAAATTTCCTTGTTTTAAAATAGAGGCCACTATTCTTTGGAATTTATAGCCATATCAATATTTTAAACATCTATAAATAAAGTGTCACCAATATAATTGTTGTCTTAGTGTTGACCATGCCATCAAAAAAGATAAGTAAGTGATATCTGATCTAATAAATTAAAATTATCTATATTAAATCATCTTTTCTTCCTCTTCAAAATCACCCATTACCTCACTATATTCCTCTCACTTCAATATTTAAGACAAAGTCCTTGATACTTATATCATTGAAAATGCCTTTCATGTTGCCAAACTGCCTAGATCACCCAAATCCCATGGTAGGCCCAAGATGGAATGACATAATAAGAAGGTGGAATATTTTCTTAAGGAGTCTCTTTTGTTCATCCCATGAAAATAATTTAGTCAAGAAGATTTAAAAAACAAGAATATGAGTCATGGATGTACAATGATGGTTTTGTTCCTTGTTTTTAGATTAGAAAGTACCATATCCCAAATAGAATCTTGGATCATCATTATTATAAATAAATGGTTTGGGATGGAAATAATAAGGTATATTATACCCCATGATTAATTTTAAACATGCAAAGGAACAAGGTATTGGATACAAATCACCTAGGGTTATCCCCACACATCTTAAAAGTGATTCAACCTTTACTGTAAATTATGATGTTCTCAAAAGTGACACAGAGTCATCTTATATAATCTATGATGATCTTTCAAACACCAATATATTTTATTCTCATTCTATTCTCACTATTTATATTATTCCAAACCTTCCCCTTTCCCTCAATTATCCCAACCTTATTGATTGGGGCCAACAAGACTATGATATTGTAGTAGATGAGTTATCAAATGAAGAAGCTATTTTAGATTTCATGAGACTAAGAGATAATTTACTAATAGTTAACCACAAGAAATAATTTTTATACACTTTGGACTATAAATCCTAATTTGGGGAGCAAGAAAATTTCCTTGGCCAAAATAAAAATGAATGTTTGATATCCTTAAGTAAAAACCTCTTGAAGGCACTTTTAGATTAGGTAACAAGTAAATAAAAAAGACAAGTCCATTGGTGAAAACCTATTTTAGGTGCTAATATATGGGGAAGTTTTTTCTCCTTCATAGGAAGAACAAGATTCCACAAGTCTACACTTGTCATTTGGAGATGAAATCAGTCCTAAAGATCATAAAGAATTTGAGTGTATGGTCATGGATAATCCACATTTAGTATCTCATTATCCATTACCTGTTATGAATGATTTTGATTATTCTTACATGGGTAGGTCTGAGAGTCCACATTCAGAGATAAATGATTAGTTACCTTATTTGAATATAATTTTGGATGATGGTTCCACTCTTATTATGGAAGATAATACAAAAGTGAATATTGGCATGTATGATAATCCTAAAACAATCAAGCTTAGCATGTATCTCACTCCAAAGAAACATGAATTGATTATTACCCTTCTAATAGAGTTAATTTATATATTTACTTGGTCCTATTTTTAATATGCCTGGTTTGGATCCTTCTTTGGTAGTCCATAATTTGGTTATACACCAAGATGTTAAGCCTATGAAGCAGAAGCTACAGAAGATGCATCCAAAAATTACCCTCCTTTTCAAAGTAAAGATATAAAATTTTCTTGCACCAATTTTTATCAAACCTATTCCCCATGTAGCTTGTATTTCTAACATTATTTTGGTTAGTAAGATGACAGTCAACATCCACATATACACAAATTTCAAAGATCTTAACAAATCTTATCCCAAAGGTTATTTTTCATTACCTAATATAGATATGGTTATGGAATATATAGTATATTATGATATGTTATCTCTTATGTATGGCTTATTTTGATATAATTAAATCATTATTGTTCCCAAATATCAAACCAAAACAACATTCACAACTCCTTAGAGAACATTTTTTTATCAAGTCATGCCCTTTGCCTTGAAAAATATTGGATCCACATATTAATATGCAATGACTATTATATTTCATGATATTATGCATGACATTATTGAAGACTATGTTGATGACATCTTGGGCAAATCCAAAACTTAGGTAGAGCATCTTGAAGTCATGTGAAGATTATTTTAAATACTTTGTGAATATTAAGTGCATATAAACCCTAAGAAATGAGTATTTGGGGTTACATCTAGAAAAAATTTAAGCTTCATTGCCTCTTACAAGGGCATTAAAGTTGATCTAGACAAAGTTTAAGATATTAATGATATAACTCCTCCAAATAATTTTAAATAAATGTGTAGATTACAAGGTAAGATCTAGACTCCCAACTTCATAATCATTATCATCCATTTACACATATTTTGAAAAAGGGAAATATATTTCAATAGAATGTTGAATGCCAAGAAGATTTAGAACATATTAATAAATACTTAGCAAATCCTCTATTACTTCTTCCACCAATGCCTAAGAAACCCTTTTTATTATACATATATGTAATTACTAGTACCTTGGGGGTACTCCTCACTCAACATGATGATCAAGGAAAAGATGAAACTATTTATTATATTAGTCATACATTAGTGTTTTTAGGAAAAAAACAATACTCAAATAGAAAAGTATTGTATTTCACTAGTTTTTGCTTCTTATAAGCTTAGAAATTATATGGTAAATAATAAGACCACGTTGATTACAAAAGTAGATCCTTTAAATTATCTATTTTCAAAATCAAATTTAACCAGTCAAATGGATAAATGGGTAATGTTTCTTAGTAAGTTTGATATTGAATATACACATTATTAGGATATGAATGGTCAAGTATTAGCTTATAAATTAGCTAAAACACCTCGTCATGATCTACTTATATTACAGTGCACTTTCCTAATTAGTCTATTATGATTCTCGATGAAGCCAGAGAATATAATCTCTATTTCGATGGCTCTTTCACATTTCATAGTTTAGGATAAGGAATAGTATTCATCACACCATAATTCAATCCTATTACTAAGGATTTTTACATTTGATTCCATGCAAAAATAACATAGTTGAATATGAGGTTTTGTTTCCCAAGCTTCATCTTGTAATTTAGTGGAATAATCAAGACTTAAAAGTATATACTAATTCATAACTAACTATCAATCAAGACACTAATCAATATCAAACTAAGGATGAAGAACTTGTGCCTTACAAAGGTATAGAAGATGCACTCAAGCTCAAGTTTGAATTCATTGAGTTTGAACATGTTCCTAGATCTAATAACAAGTCTATTGATGCTATAAATGTAGACACCTAAAATTGGCCACAAATTGCCTTCAATCAAACTTTAGACCGATTCCTACTAACCATTGAAATTAAGCCCAAGAATAACTGAATGTCCTAAATTTATTTTTGCATCATTCATCAAATCTCAAAATCATGTTGATACATCTCTATTTGGGATACTAGCCTGTATGCAATAATAACCTTTCATAGATTCATCCCTAATCACCTTGTTGCATCACAACTATGAACTTGGCCTATGAAACTATTAAGTGGGGCACTTACACACTTGATCAAATCCTAAAAAGAGTTAAAAGGCTAATTAAAATCAATTAACAAGTTAAACAAGATTAAATGCCTAGTTGATTTATCCATTTAAAATTAATGAATATCTAAAACTAGAAATTCTAAAAATCAAAATATTAAAGCCTTTCATCATTACCTTTATGAGTTGTCAAGCTCTTTAAAAATATCTAATTTGAGAACCATGCATAGTAATTACAAATCATAATTACTTAACAACTATCAACTCAACTGGAGTTATTTTTAACTCACCTTGGGTTAGTTTGAATCAATTCCATGTTTAAACTCAACCTTAACTCACCTTGGGTGAGAGTTAATTCCTAAAGCTATCGGAGTATGTAACTAAATGTGAAAGTTCATTTCATTTCTAATCTTGGATATTATAGAGTTATTATGTAGTATTTGTTCCATCAAACTCATGTAAGTAGTGTTACCATACCCAAATCTTAATCCAAACAACATCAAAACCAATGGACCAAGGAGAGAATGAGCCAAGCAAGCTCCATTAATGAAGAATTCTTGATGCACAAGCTGAGCAATCCATTCAACAAAGAAATTTGGAGCTCCCAAAGAAGGTAAAAGACTTGTTTCTTTTATGTTTTTATTACCTAAGCTCTCCCTAGTGTCTAGGCTAGAGGTGTTAGGATTTTAGTATGTTCATTTCATTTTTTTATGAGACTAACACAAGACTAACCCCCTATGTCAAATTCCTAGTTCATATGTTGGCATGCCCAGTGGGACCTGTAACCCATGAAGTTACTCCTAAAGCCTTTAAGATCATTCTACTTACATTATTCATGTAAAAATTTAATCTTGCTAATCAAGACAGGTGAAAATTGAAGGCCAAAGGACAATTTTTTAGAAGTTTCAAAGTTATCTTGTGTAGTCATGATTTTGATGTCTAGAATCATGATATTACCACAATATTGCTACCCACATAGTCATGATTTTGTCTTATTTTTTACATTTTAGTGCTTAATTGTTAGGATTTATACTAACCATTCTATGCTTACAAAGGAATATGTCATATTATAATATTATGAATTTAATAGTCATAGTATCACAAAAACACAACTTTGAAAGTTATGAAATTACTATAAGATTGGTGATATTGAACAAAGTTATATAATATTATATTTTAATTGCTAGAATTAGGCTAACCATTTTAGGTTAAGCTAAAATATTGATATTCTTGTAGTAGTGATATTTCCTTTATTTTAGAAAGTTTTCACTTAGATTAGTGATATTTCCTTTAATGCTATATTTTTATGCAAATCATAGTATTGTGTTGACAACCACAATTTTATAGAAGTAGTTGTGGTTTTACTCTATGTTCTACAATTTTACACTTTGTGTAAACCTGAGAGCAATATTTGGGAAGTCATTTGGTAACTCATGAAGTTATTCTAAGCAAAAGGACCCTCTAACATATTTTATAGGAACCAAAGGCCACAAGGATAATTTAAAACATATCTAACTTGTAAATTTCACATTTAAAAATGGTGTTTTAATAATCTTTTTGCATAAGTTGTTTTTTCTTTTTCAAAAGTTTCCAACAAGTAAATGCTAAGGGGATAAAATTTCCCAACATAATTTATTTTAGTGCAATAAAATCAACTTCATATTTAGTTACATACTCTTAAGAGTTGTTTGTTTTATGTTTGTTTATTGAAATTTGTTTGTTTAAACAAGATCAGTGATTTGTGTATGCTCTCCCCCATCCCCTTTAGGGAACTTAGGTGACCAAAAATCCTCATTCTTTTCCTTGGTCAATTTAATCCAAAAAGTGTTAAAATAAATTTGCTAAGGCCCTCCCCAAATCTATATGATTTGGGTGACCCCAAAATGACCATAAAGTCTTTTCACTTATCTTTATTTTTTATGAATTTTGGCTTGTGAGTGGGAGTTTATCACCTTCTCATGGGTTTTTTAGGGAAGAATTGACCTAGGAATTTATATCTTGGCATAATTTTAACCCTACTCCATGGTGGGGTATATAAATTGAGATAGTGAATTGTTGGGATAGTAGTTTGAGTAATTAAACTACCTCTATTAGTGACTAATGCCCTCAAAATGTATGATCAACTCAGATATCGCACTACACTGAGAAAGTGATGGATGTAGTGGTTGTGATAAGTATAAGACATTTTCAAAATAATCTAGTTGATGTGGATCCAAATGACATGATTACATATTTAGTGTTATCCACACTTGGGACCATCTAAAAACAAGTGAAATTAATAGTTTAGAATAACCCCACTTACCACAGACATACTATTGATGTAGAGCAAGTAGTCCAAAGCTCCATGTCAGAGTACAAACTCTTGAGAGAAGAGGAGGCTTAAAAACCCTAATTTTCATGCACTTTTTACTTTTTGGATTAACATTTAAAATCCTCTCAAGAGTGAGTATATTTATGCAATTTGACATTATTATGAAATATTGTTACTTTTAGGATTTAAGATGTTATACTTAGGTGTTTGTGTCATTTTATCCTTTCTTGCATGGTCTTGAGTCCAACTATATATTTTTGTCTATCTTACCACTTTAAAATGAGTCTTTTTTATACATCAATCCTTTGTTTGAGGAGGTGTTACACCACCCATTTGATATCATGTATGTGCCTTAGTCTTTTTTTATCAACATTTATATGTGTTTGTCATTTGATTGAAAAGGGTCTCATTATGCTACCCAATTCATTTTGAATATTGTGCCTTAGAGTCTTGAAAAAAACTATTTTTCACATCTTTAGAGCATTATAACATAATTATGCTACTCAAATTATTTCAATAGTCTTTTTTTCCTTGTGTCCAAATTCTAATTCAAAGCCAAATCCATGTGTGCCTTTTGGATCCTTACCTAGTGTCATTATGCCATTCACTCTTGTCTAGCTTGTTGTTTATTTCAAAGAATCCTAGTTTGCTAAGTTGAGTTTTAACTTATTTTTGACAAGTTAAAATCCAAACATTGATTGATTTATACATATGCCTTGTGTATTTTTGGCCTAGACATCAGTCTTTCACTTTTCAGTTGTGTAACTTAGGTTAATTAATTTTATTCAATTTGAAAATTATTGTTTGTGCCTAAATTTGGTGAAGTAGTCTATCTTCCATATGCCTAGAGTTTCATGCCTTATACCAAATAACCAAGTTCATGTTAAATTTGAATGCCTAGTTTATGCCAAAGTATTTCACATTTGTTAGATTAAATCTCATACCTTGTTTTTTTTTAAATTCTAGATTTTGTGCCTTTCTAAAAGACCTAGCACATGCCTATTTTGAGCATAGATTTTTTGCCTTTTTTGAAAGACCTAATAAATTTTGTTTTCTTTATATTAGACTTGATTGAAATACTTTATACCTAGATTTTGGCATTTTGATTTTTATTTCATCCACTTGACATTTTTATGTAAAGACATTTGATGTTAGACTATTTTTTACCAAGTTTTATCACAAACCTTTTAGACATACAACTCCATTATTTTTTACCATTTTAAACAAATTTTAAGCCATTTGTCTTTTGGACATTGTTTTTAAGATTTTATATAACTAAGCCTTTTTTATGAAACATTAATCATTAATTTGAATATGTATCACTATACCTATAGTTGAGTCATGTAAAATCTAAGATATGATAATGTGGTCACACAAGATGAATTTATTCAAGACCCTTATGGTGATCATGTAGTTTGTGAGATGGATCCTTATCCTACTTATAATACTTAATTTAGGGAACAAATCCAAGATCCTTTAGCTTACTATTTGGTTAACATTCCTTCATACTCAGAGCAGGACCAAGAATAAATAATATAGTATATAGCTACCATACCATTAGTTATAATGCCATCAACATACGACCCTTATTTTTTTGATCATTACTTAATTCAAAATAAGAATGAAGTTTTAATCAGAGCCATGGAGGTAGGGGCTACATTTCTAGAGCCTTCCTCCATGAAAATTTGACTAGTCTAGTAAAAGTGCCTTACAACATGTCTTGCAATCAAACCATTAAATAAACTTATATTTACAGTACTCAAGCTTTAGTGTCGATGTCATATCAAAACCCCAATATTATTTTCATAAGAAAGGGACTCATATAACATCATTTTATGTAAATGTAAATAGCATATCAAGCCTATTTGAACTTAGTACATAACTTTGATAATATGGCCATGCCAAATGCTCCAGTTATCAAGTTGGATCCTTCAATAGGAGTCTTAATTTAATTAATAGGCTAAGATAATTCAATTATAGACCCATTCATGCAAATAACTTTAGTTGTAGACATGTTTAATGCCCCATCTATGAAATAAGTGTCTAGTGCTTATACATAGACAAATGTGATAAAAATAATGGATAACACAGAAGTGTCATCTAATCCAAGATAAAGTGGTTTAAATGAATCAAAAACTATTTCATAAAAAGTGAATTTAGTTAGCATCATGAGTGGTTCACAACTCTAGGGGTAGGAACCTCTACATCCCAACCCTAATCAGCTACCTCTAAAATTCTATTAGTTGAATTAATAGGCCAAGATAATTTAGTTATAAACCCATTCATGTAAATCAATTAAGTTGGAGACATGTTCAATGCCCTAACTATTGAATAAGTGTTTAGTGATTCTACATAGACAAATGTGCCAAACATAGTGGATAACATGCAAGTTTCATCTAATCCAGGCCAAAGTGGTTTAAATGCATCAAATACTAGTCTACAATAAGTGCGTTCAGTTAGCACCATGAGTGGTTCACAACCATAGGGGTAGGAACTTATACATCCCAACCCCAACCAGCTACCTCCAATATTTAACCAACTTCTTCAATCATGCAATCACAAGGATTAAGTATTCAAGTGAAAAATAGTGCTTTACCTCAATAAAATGTGGCAAATATTACTCCATAATAAGTGATGAATAATGTTCCACAAAAATAGGCATAGTTCAATATACTAGCACAGAAGAGATCAAATGTTTTACCACCTCAATAGGGGAAACTAATGTTCCAACTCATTAGGTAGGGATAAGTGTACCTCAACAATCATAGACCAACATGTCATTACCATCATAAACATTATGTAATCAACAATGTATGTATATTGGTCAAAAATTAATGTTAAATATTCTATGAGCATATACTTCATAATAATTGTTCACACAACTAAGAGGTATTATTTTTCAATAATTACTAATTAGGCAACAATTACCTTTCATTCCAAACATGCCAAAAATTCGATGACAGGGCCTTGTTTCACAATAAGTTCCCCTTATTCAGCTAGGTTTGACTAGTCAGTAGCAAGTACCTATTCAACCTCAGTGGGCACATTAATTGACTCAGAGCCATATCCTTCCATGCTAGACATAATTCCCTCAAAACTAGACCTATATACTGAATCCAAACTAGAATATCACACCACAACACATGTAATTTCAATAGTCACACCCCTAATATATAGATGCATATTCCTGGTTAGATCCCTAACCAAACCAACATTTTTCAATAAACCATGCCTCTATTATAACCTAGTCAGGGTAATCCACCCTTGAATGCTTAGCCTCCACCTCAGAACAATATTCCATCTAGTTTCTTGGAATAAAAATTGAAGCAAGTGAAGGATGCTATTACCACCATTCAAGATGGGAAATAGTGCAAAAATATTAAGTTGGATGATGTGTATTCTTACCCATTCAACATGGAGTATCTATAGATACCATTTCCTCTAAGGTATGGACCACCAAAGTTTGATAAATATGAGGGTAAAGGAGACCCTAAGGCTCATTTAATAGACTTCTTTATTTCTTGACATTTAGTGGCTTAAAGTGACATATATATCCTACTTTTGTTTCCTAAAAATCTAGTAGGATAGGCTTTAAGGTGGTTCCTATAATTTCCAAAGAACTCAATATCTAATTCTGATGATCTTTTAGAAAAGTTTGTGCATCATTTCTCCTATAATCTCAAACATGAGATTTTGTTGGTATATTTGACTCAAGCCAAACAGAAAGCTGGTGAAAGTTTTGTAAGCTTTATAAAGTGATGGAGAGTACTTTCTATCCTTTTCACCCATAATTTAATAGATAAATAATTAGCTACTATGTTGACTAAAAATTTACACAGTGAGATATCTTACCATCTGGAGCTACAATGTGCACACACTTTCAAGGAGATCATTGATAAAGGTTTTCTAATTTAAAGGGACCTTATTAAAAAAGGGATTATAAAACTTACCTCATTAGATCAAAATCAAAACCAAAACCAAGGAAATGGTCAAAATCAAAACCACAACTAAGTCTAAGTGTAATCATTGGTACTAGCTTAGGCCAATAATTATGAAAAAACTAAGAAATTCAATTACAACAAGAATGTTGTTGTAAATGGAGTACTAAGTCATGTCATGTTCAAATGGTGTAAATATTATCTACGTAATCCATGACACAAGTGCATATTACTCCTCACCACCAACCTATTCATCAAGTACATCCTTCATATTAGCCTAGACCACCACAACAAATGCAACAAGACTTACCTTTTCAAACCCCTCCTCCAAGGAGAAATGTTCTTACTTGTCAAGTCTTTAATGACCTTAGAAAACCCATCAAAGATTTATTTTACAATTTATCCACCACTAATCTAATTAGTTAGCCCATACTAAAGCACTGTACTGAGGGAATTCCTTATATGGACTAGTACAAAGAAATGAGTTTTTTTATTATCATCATGTTTATGTGCATAATCTATACCATTACATAAAAATCAAACATACCATTCAAAATATGTTGGAAAATGGGGAGATAACACTGGATAATAGAGCATCTACATCCAATCAGAACCTAGGCATCTATTAAAAGCCTCTTTTGCAACACAACAATAATAACTACCAATAGAAACAACAACAAAGGATAGAGTAATAATAGCAATAGTATCAATATCCATGACAATAATAATAATTCTACCATCAAAAACAATAATGTCAATTGAATGGATAGAACCAAGGCCAAAATGATCCCAATATCCAACAAACTTACCATGCAATTGCACATGCCTACACAAAGTTGTAGATCATATTGAGGGAGGTAAAGTTTCAATAATTAACATAAATCTAAGACCAAGTATAAAATGAATAAGATAATTGCTAACCAATTCCAAACAATAAACCTATGCCAATGATCCTTCCTTGATCTGGGACTATATACAGGCATACTAGTAAGAAGGGATTACTACTTTTAGACCTTATACCGATAACTCATCCTTACCCCATAACCACACATAAGTACATTGGTAAGTGAGACTTATCCTATTTGGTCCCCCTCTACCATTATTTACTAGCAATAATGGTCATGTATCTAATCCTGATTATGCAATCATAACTTGGTGGTCAAAGATTACCATTCTAGGCCCACAACCATTTACCACCAAACCCATCAAACCCACTATTTTGGATATGAACAAGCCTTATACCATTGTAAAGGAGAAGAAATTTAAAACTATGGAACAACTTCAAAAGATGCCCACACAAATTTATATTTTGTTGTGTACATCTACCATACATAAGAACATCTTAATAGGATTCTTGGGCCAATCCCATGTTCCTAATGACATAATCCCAAACAAATTATAATAATTGGTTGGACATATAAACCCATACCAACAATTAAATTTTGACCAAAGTGATATGCCATCCCTTGGAACTCTCTATAACAACCACTATGCATCAAAGTTGTCATAATGTAACACAAATTGAAGTGTGTCCTCATAGACAATGGATCAGGCCTAAATATTATGTCTCTAAATCTCATCAATCATCTCAGATACACAACAATTGATCTACAACAAAAATGATCATTATCAAGGCCTATGAAAATGAAGAGCAGGAATCACAAGGCACCATTAGCTTGTTAATTATCATTGGGTCCTTGACCCATGATACACTCTTCCATGTGTTAAACCTAGACCTATTTTACAATTCACTATTGGGTAGAATTTGGATATACAAGATTCATGTAATCCTATCAACATTACACTAGTCTCTCAAGTTTTCTCATTCAAGCATGGAAGTCACCATCCAAGGAGATTTTTAGCCATAGGAACATTACAAAAATTTGGAAGTTGAGTAAGAAAGATATAACTACCATTTTAGCTAGGATTTGATTCCCAAGAAGGATAAGGGGAAAGAAATACTTGTTGATTTACCAAATCTTAATTGCATAGACTAAAATACCCTTGATTCATCTTCCCATATGCCACATCTAGAAATGTCCAATCATTTTACCATCATGGCTAATGGCCTAAGAGAATATATAACTCATTACACATTAGCAAGCTTACACATAAGCCCAAGTTTTATGGAATACCTAAAGCCAAACCACCTTGTAGGGAATGGAAATGAAAGGGAAAGGCCAAATTACATAGTCTAGCTCATATCATTTTCACACTGTCCACTGGCCAAGAACAAGACCAACGTATAAGAAATGAAACCTAGTTATACAATGATAAACTAGTTGCCTATTACGAAAATTCCAAATGACCCATTCCTAATAGGATCATAGAGAATCAAACTTTTGAAAGAAGAGGCCTTGGGCCAAATCATTTGGAAATACTTTAACTAATATCTATAACATGATATAAAAGAACATATGGTCTCAAATTTAAACCACTTAGGGGTGACCCCACGTATCTTATTCATGTTTCAATCCTAAATAATAGTTAAGATGATGTCAATAGTGAAGAAAAATCCAATCACAACATTTACAAAGACCTAGCCAATACCAATCTATTTGACAGCCATGCTATTTGTACTCTTACCTATATTAATAGACATAATATGCTTCATCTTTATCACCCTCAATATATATATTAAGACCAATAATAATCCATAGTGCCTGTAGATGAGTTTGAGAATGATGAGGCCTTTGTGATTTTCTAAGATTGAGATATAATGTTTCATTGAGAGACCACAAACAAGGGTTCTTAATCAAACTAGATCTTGCAGCCTATTTTGGAGAATGGGTGAACACCCTTAACTAAAAATAGTTAAATAAAAAATTGAGGTCCCAAATTGAAAACCTCTTTGAGGAAATTCTGGACCAAGGTAAAAGTTAAGAAAAAGGCTAGTCTTTTGGTGAAACCTTGTTTCAGGCATCATTAGACTAGGGTGTTTACCTTTCCCCTAATGAAACTTAGGAGACCACTAATGATGAATTTTCCTATGGATCTAAGTTCAATTCTGAGAACAACATGCCTTTGACAAAATCATCCAAGTGTTTCCAGTAGTTTTTTTCACATGGTCATCCCTACCATTGGGAGATTCCAATTCATCTTGCCTAGGAGAGCTTGAAAACTTGTCCAAATAGAGGACTTTGATATTGCAGGCCAATTCAAATCTTTGCTAACCATTCTAGAAGATGGTTTGACTCTTCTTGTGGAAGACACTACATAAGCCAACATCAAGACTCCAGATGACCCAAAATGGATTAGATTAGGCATGATCCTCATCAAGGATGAATGTGACATCTTTAAAGCTATTTTGAGGGGGTTTATTGATATATTTTCTTGGGCTTACTCCTACATGTCAGGTTTGGACCCCACCTTGGTTTTATACCACCTTGTTACGTATCCTAATGCCAAGCCTATGAAATAAAAATTACACAAGATGCATCCTTGAATTGATGTATTAGTAAATAAAGAGTTAGAAAAACTTTTATAAGCAAGATGTATTTGACTAATTGACTACTTAGAGTGGATCTTAAATGTTATGTCATTTAGTAAGAATATAGAAGGAATCAAAATCTACACTAATTTAAAATATATAAACAAGGCCTACCCTAAGGATGACTTTCCTCTACTAAACATTGACATGATAGTTGACTCTATAGCTAGGTACAAAATACTTTCACTAATGAATGGATTTTTAGGATACAACCAAAACCATATTGCACCAAAAGACTAACATAAAAAAAAGTTCACCACTCCATGGGGAACATTTTTTTATCAGGTTATGCCATTTGGTCTCAATAATTTTAGGGCCAACTATCAAAGATCCATGACTATCATATTTCATGATATGATGCATGACATTATTGAATAATATGTCGATGACATATTGGGAAAATCAAAGGCTAGGGTTGATCATCTAACAACACTACAAAGAATATTTGAGAGATTTCATGAATACAAAATTAGAATCAATCCTAAGAAGTGTGTTTTTAGAGTTATTTTAGGCAAATTTTTAGGCTTCATTATCTCTCACCAAGGTATTAAAGTTTATCTTATTAAAGTCTGAGCCATTATAGAAATGCCACCACATTCTAGTTTGAAGTAGATCCATAGTTTACAAGGCAAGGTCTAGTCTATCAGATGCTTCATTTCTAAATTGGATGATAAATTTCATCCATTTACACACTTATTAAAGAAGGATGTCACATTTTATTGGGATGAATGTTAGAAGTCCTTTCAGCACCTCAAACACTATCTTTCTAATCTGCCTATTTTATTGCCACCTATGCCAAGAAAGTCATTCCTACTGTACCTATCTATAATATACAAAGCTTTGGGGGCACTTCTAGCTCAACATTATCATAATGGAAAAAATCATGTTTTGTAGTATCTAAGTCATACACTAATTATGTATGAACACAACTATATGCCTATTGAAAATTCCTATTTAGTTATGGTCTTCATAGCTCAAAAATTATGGAATTATATGCTAAACAACAAGACCATCACTATTTTAAAAGTAGATCTGCTCAATTATTTACTATCCAAAATGGCTTTACAAGGCTACATGTCTAAATGTATTATGCTTCTAAGTAAATTTGAGATAGAACATGTCTATCAAAAGTCCATCAAGGGACAAGTTCTTATATATTAGCTTGCTAAAACTCCCCTTTCAGATACATAACCTCTAACTTTCTAAATCCGAGATGATTCCATTATGACCATAATTGAAACACCTCTTGAGGATTAACATTAGAAGCTATATTTTGATGGAATATTCACATCACATGGATTAGGGGTAGGCCTATTGTTTATTACACCATAGGGAGATCTTATCCTTAAATCATTCGGTATCAGCTTTCCTTGTACTAACAATTTGGTTGAATATGAAACACTCATTTTAGGTATTTAGTAGGTAATACAATGGAATATTAAACATATAAAGGTTCATGGTGAATTTAAATTAATCATCAATTAGGTTATAGACCACTTTTAGACCAAAGATGACAAGTTGGTGCCATACAAGGACATTATTGACACTTTCAAACAACAAATTACTGACATATAGTTTAAACACATACCAAATACCAGTAACATAATAACAAATGCCATGGCCACTTGTCTCTTTGATTCATCATAAAAATAAGACACAATAATATCAACTGCTCATTGAAAATATTCTAGCTCCAACTCATGAACCTTCAACCATCACAATGATCTATGATATTGTTGGTCCCAACTCTATATGGTATTCATGCATTTTTACCTACCTTCATGACTACATTATGCCACCTAACCCATCATGTAAATAATAAAAGGCCTTTACCCATCAATATTCCCAATATACCTTACTTGGACCAACCCTTTACTATCACATCTTTGATGGAATTTTACGTCATTGTTTAACTTTGGTAGAATCAATATTAGTGCTATAGAAAATTCACAAAGGGGTATGTGGATCCCACACTAGTGGGGCCATTATAGCCAAAAAAATCACACTAGATATTATTGGCCAATTATGGATGTAGATGCAACTACTTACATCAAAAGGTGTAATAAATGTCAAAGGTATGCCAATCTAATTCATGCCTTGGCCAAAACACTAAAACTGATGATTATACCATAGTCATTTGCTACATGGGGCCTTGATCTCATTGATAATATTAACCCAACCTCTTACAATGTCCATAAACACATCCTTACCACTACCGAATATTTCACTAAGTGGGTTAAAGTTATACCCCTCACATGATTGGAAAATAAACTTACAAGTTCATCTTCAATCATCTCATTTGCCGTTACAGTATCCCATTTGAAATTATATCTAATAATGGTAGATTATTTAAAAATAAGGATGTCAAAATTCTTTATGTTGAGTATAACATTACTCAACATTTTTCTACCACATATTACCCATAAGGTAATATCCAAGAAAAAGCATCCAACAAAACCATTGTCAACATCCTTTAAAATATTATCAATGATGTTGGTCATGATTGACACCTCCACATCTTTTTTTCCCTCTGGGAATACTAAAATAATTACCATACCCCAATAGGAACCACTCCATATTTCTTGTTTATGGCATTAAGGCCATTATTCCCATTGAGTTTTAGTTAGCTTTTTTGTGCATTACATTGAAGCATGTTCTAGATGATGAAGATTATCGATTAGCTCACCTATAAGAGTTAAAGTTACTTGATGAAAAGATCATGTACATAGTTAACAACCTCAAAGAATAATAGAATTGACTTCATGGCTAAAATAATCAATGGATCAAACATATAGAATTTGAGCTCGGTGATATTGTCCTCAAAGAAAATAACAAAATACCATGGTCAATAAGAAACACAAGGGTAAGTTCAAACCAATAGGACAGACCCCTATATCATTATTGTAAATTATGGCTTTATAGTATGTAGGATTAATACACTAGATGAAGATTAATTTGATGAGCTAATGAACATTATACACCTCAAGCATTACTTTACTTGAGAGACTTGAAATATTATCTATAGGGCCTATTTCCATTGTACCATATTATGATCTTCTTTATACTATACCATTCTACCATATAACATTCTAACATGTCTTAACCTCCATACCTAGAACATTTGACCTTGGTTTGATTCCATCAGTTCTTAGAGCACTTTTAGTGAGGGGATTTAGATCCAGTTTCAGTAGTTGATTCACTATTCTAGAGAGAGACCATATTTTGGAGCAGTCTAACAATGGTTTGGTAGTTTCATCCTTCATTTCTTATTTCATCTCATTTTGGGTATCCTTGATTATAACTTCCTTTGGGAAAATCAACCTCTCACTATCATGCTACTAGTTATAGCTGCCTATGGGAAAATTAGTATCATTGACCTATGATGTTGTTTCCTAATTATAACCACCTATGGAAAAATTAGGAACAACACATTTTATCATGCCTTGAGGTACCACCTTACCATTCATATGTCATATTGTTCCATTTTTACTCTTTGCCTATTGTTTGATATTTTGTTTCTACCTAATCAAATTCCTCTACTATAAGGTAGAACTACAATGACTTGAGGTTTTAATGGGACTATATATGCAGTGCTCAATTTATGTTGAGGTTAACTTAGTCACCCTTTGCCATGTTCTCACCATTTTTTGAGTTGGACCATTTCATATCTCATCATTCTTAATCAAATTGAGATGTATCAAAAATTCCAAAAATATTTTAAAAGAAATTTAAAAAATCCTAAACATCAACCACTTATTTGCCTTAAGGATTCTAAGATGCTTAGCTAAGTCACAAGTAACCACTTGTCATTTAGTTTCCCCATCCTTACTGGTCCAACATCCCATGCTCTCACAATTTTTCAAGATCATTCCCATATTTATTCTATAACATCAATCATGTTTTCCTTCTCATCATTTTTATTCTATCCCATATCTTGTGAGAACAACATTTGGCTTAAATTTTATGTTGGACCTATAATCCATGGAACTATGTAGGTAGTGTCCACTTTCTTAGTACATTTAGAGTTATCTTGGCCACTCCCTTCCTTTTCTTCTATGCCTCCCCCTCCCCCCCCCCCCCCCCCCCCCATTTTTTTTGTCTCCTATAGCCTAGGGGCAATGTTTGTCATCTTGTTTGTTCTATATTTGTGTCAACATTGTGATTAACCATTATTTGTGTTTATTTCATGTTGTTTTTTTTTCATGTTTTTATTTTTTATTTTTTTGTTTATTTTCCTATTTATTTGATTTCATCATTGTGCCTTGATTCAGTCTATGTGCATTCATTGGGTGATTCCTTGTGCATTATTCTTGAATTTATCCATATTCATACATCAACATTATCATCATGATTTTTATCATTGGTACATTATTTTTAATTGTTTATTGGATCACATGTCAACCCTTATGCATTTTTTAGCTTAGTTATCATGGTGTTTTATATCATGATAGATATCATCACATGTTATCACAAAAATAAGCTTGAAAAGTCTTATAAGCAATGAGGCTACAATACTTCTCCTTAGCACTTGAAAAATTCTGGATCTATCCAAATAATTCCCCACATATAGATTAATTAAATTAAGAAATAATTTTAATCCTTGTTAGTTAGGACATACATCTCCATTCTAGTAGGTAACTCAAATTCATCTTTCTCTTATGTACCATCTGAATCTTACTTTATGACTGTAGATTCAATTTGTAAGGCCCCATTATCCAATTTGACATCATACTCTCATCATGGTACCAATGATTAAAACTACCTTTGGGAAAATCATTTTATACCATCCCACTTATGATGCTAATGATTCTAACTAACTTTGGTCAAATCATTATGTATCATCCCACCCATAGAACCAATGATTATAACTACCTATGGGTAAATCATTATGTTTGGATCTATTTGGAGGTTAATGATTATAACTACCTTTAGGAAAATAATTATCTTTCTTCTAACTAGATGGGGCACATTTTCATTGTGATAATGCTTATAACCACCTTTGGTAAAACCATTATCTATATCCATCCAACTGGGGTATGTTTTTATCTTGCCAATGATTATAACTACATGTGGACAAATCATTATGCTTTATTTAATGATTATAACCACCTTTAGGAAATCATTCTCTTGTTACCCTTATCCTTTTTTCAATGATTATAACCATGTTTTGGTAAATCATTACCTTTTGTCCCACCTATGATGATGATTATAACGGCCTATGGGAAAATCATCTTTTTTGTCTTCCTAACTGGGGTAGCTCATCATGCCACTAATTATAATTAATTATGGGCAAATCAGTCTTTTCTACCTATTTTTACCTTTTTGGTCTAATCATTTTCTTCTTTTGAGGGACCAATTGCTTACCCTTTTTTATCAATTGATCCTTTGAAGGGGCATCTAGAGTTTATCCATTACCATTTAAGTAGTAGGAATACATGACCTTTTCATTATTTGAGAAGACATGATTATGCCTATCGCTTAAAATGCCTTCCCAAATAGGGGAAAACTGTAGACACCTAAAATTGAACACAACTAGCCTTCGACTAGACTTCAGACTAGTTCCTACTAACCATTGAAAATTAAGTGAACATCCCAATTTTTTTTGTGCATCATTAATCAAATCTTAGAATTGCGTTGAGGCATCTTATTTGGGATACTAGCTTGTATACAATAATAACCTCTCATTTATTCATCCCTAATCACATTTATGACATTAAAACTATCAATTTGGCCTATATACTTATTAATTGGGGCACTTATGCACTTGATTAAATCTTAAAAGAGTTAAAAGGCTAATTATAATCAACTAACAAGTTAAATAAGATTAAATGCCTAGTTGAATTATCCATTGGAAATTAATGAATATATAAAAATGGAAATTCCAAAAATCAAAATATCAAGGCCTTTCATCATTACCTTTATGAGTTGTCAAGATCTTTGAAAATATCCTATAATATCTAATTTAAGAACCATGCCTAATAATTGCAAATCATAATTACTTGATAACTATTAATTCAACTAGAGTTAGTTTTAACTCACTTAGGGTTATTTTGAACCCATTCCATGTTTAAAATCAACCTTAACTCACCTTGGGTGAGAGTTAATTCCTAAAGCTATAAATAAAAGGCCATACCCCTTCATTTTTAAGATTGGATATTTTAGAGTTATTATACAATAATTGTTCCATAAGACTCATGTAGATAGTGTTACCATGCCCAAATCTTATGCCAAGCAACATCAAAACCAACATTCCAAGGAGATAAGGAGCCAATCAAGCTCTATTGATGAATACTTATTGATGCACAAACCAGGAAAACCATTCAAAAAAGCCATTTGAAGCTCCCAAGGAAGGTAAAAGACTTGTTTATTTTATGTTTTTATTTTGATTTCATTTAGTTTTTGTTATCTAAGCTCTCCCTAGTGTTTAGGCTAGAGATCTTAGGATTTTAGTGTGTTCGTTTCATTCATTTATGAGACTAATGCAAGACTAACCTCCCCTATGTCAAATTACTATTTCATAATGGATACCATTGGTTCCATGATTTCAATTTCTCCATCTGTCAAAGAGTATTGGTTTCTAATTGAAAACCTTCTTATTCCAATATATGACTATTTAGATTTAAAGATGATATATATTATTTATGGTCCTAATTCCCCTTATTATATAGACACTTTTTCCTATCTCTATGATCAAATCCTTCCTAATGATCTATCATATAACCATCCAAAATATTTTATCCAAACCTCTTCCCATTATACCATACTTGGGAGTATGCTCTATCATAGAGGCTATGATAGAAATTTACTTCATTATTTGAAATCAAAAGAATATGAATTAGTGTTAAAGGAAGTTCATGAAGGTATTTATGGGGTCTACATTAGTGGTGTGGTCGTAACAAAAATATTTCCTTCATATTAGTTATTATTGGCCTACTATGGAAGGAGATGCATGTGCTTATATTAAGAAATGTTTGTCATGTCAAAAACATGGTGATATTATTCATTCACTAGCACAAGTACTTCAACCAATTACAACTCCTTGGTCATTTTATACATGGGGGCTTGATCTCATAGGAAATATTAACCATACTTACTCATATAGCCACAAATATATCCTTACTACTACCAAATATTTCACTAAATGGGTAGAGGTAATCCCTCTCAATTATATCATGAGTAAGCAAATTTTAAAATTCATCCTAAACCACATAATTTTCCATTATGATAGTCCTTATACTATCATATCAAATAATGATATGTCATTTAAAAATAAGGACATCACAACCCTCTATTTTGAACTCCATGTTAAGCACAAGTTTTACATTCCATATTACCCCCAAGGTAATGGCCAAGCCAAAGCATCCAAAAAAACACTTATCAAAATCCTCAAAATAATTATTAATGAATTTGGCCATGATTGGAATTTAAAAATATTCCCATCCTTATGGACATATTGCACTAATGTCCACACTTCTACTAGTGAAACACCCTATCCACTGGTCTATGGTTATAAAGAAATAATTCCTATTGAGATCAAGCTTCTCTCCTTGCACATTTTATTATAGGAAATTCTTAATGAAGAAGACTATCAAGTTGATATATTACTATAAATGGAATGCCTAAATGAGAAATGGCTAGCCACCCTTAATAACCTCAAATCCTATTATAATTATATATTTTGGGGTTATAACAAGTGCATTATATCTTGAGAGTTTTAGAATGGTGATATGGTGTTAAAATAAAACAAAAGGAATGCTAATGTTGAATGGGAAAATAAATGTAATTTTGAACCTAATTGGTTGGGCCAATTCATTATTATAGTTGACTATGGGTTTGGTGCATATACATAGGCTATTCTATAATCTTATGAATTATATGAACCAATAAATATTATGCATCTCAAGAATTTATATGCTTGAATTGTTTGTATCGTATTTATAAGTGTGCCTATTTTGGGGCATTTTTGTTCCATTCTATCTTCTCTATCCTTTTTACCCTTACTTGGGGGAATCCCTTTCATTGTCTCTCACCTCCCTTTCCTATTACCACCCCAATAAAATTATGATTATACATGTATCATAGGTGAATCATAGTAGAAATACATAGGAGTGGAATAAAATTGTAAAATCATTTGCATTATAATCTCTTGTAGAAGAAATGACAAAATATGGAACATCATAATTTTCTAGCTTGTATCACTATTATGATTCCCTTGAGTTCCTATCCATTCATATTTTCATTCATTCATTAACCCCCTTTTCATCCCAATTCATTGTTGAAAGAGAAGGCATTGTATCCTATTCAAAAAAAAAATTGAGTGGTATTTTCTTCATTATTCGTGTATGGACAACCCTTTAATGTTTCATGTTCATTGTTGAGTTCTCTCACCCATAGTTTCCCTTCCTCTTTTTGATTGATGTTTATAGATTTGTATGTTCCCATTTATTTATATTCTATGGTTATAATACTATTTTTTATATCCTATTCCAAAAATACCTAAATAATTTTAATATTTCAAAAATACCTAAAAATATAAATATTTCCTTATGTAGAAAACCCTAAAAAAAATTCATGGCTCAATATCCACAAGTTTCCCCATCTATGCCCATCTCTAATATGATGTTATTAAATATTTGTCATCATGTCACTCAACCTATATTTTTAGTCACTTTTATTTATGTGGCACATATTGAAGTACCTCATGGGTGCTTTTCATCTCCTCATGAGTACAACATCTCAAAAAATGGGACCAACTTCTTTATGCTCTCATAGTTTTTCGAGCATTTTAAGTCACACTCTCACTATTTTATGAGATTAATAAATTAATC
The DNA here is from genome assembly GCA_037957365.1 of Torreya grandis. Lineage (NCBI taxonomy): Eukaryota > Viridiplantae > Streptophyta > Pinopsida > Cupressales > Taxaceae > Torreya > Torreya grandis. Next base: position 2,109,363 of record JARHVA010000836.1, on the reverse strand, counting down.
ATGATCCTTTATTTCTTATACCTATTCATACTTATAATTTTTTGTGTCCAACTTCTAGTTTAATTATAATGGATTGAGGTCCCATTGGACTATGTAGACAACACTCAATTTTCTAAGGTCAAATCAACCATCCCTTATCCCATGTTCTTGATGCTTTACGAACATATATCTTGTCATTTTGACAATCTTATTCCTTATACACTCTCATATTTTTTTTATTCCTTTTGTAGTTTTCCTCTATGATTTATCCCCTTAAATTTTTGTCACTTTTCTTCTTTCCAAAAACCTTGGGAGAATTACATATGGCCTAAAGTTCATAGGACTATGTATGCAACATGAACTTGCATTAGAATTTTGAGTTAGCTCAGTACCCCTTCCTTATTCTTCTATTATCCCTTCATTTGGTCAAAATTGGTTGTGTCATACCCTTGGTATTAAAGATTAATTCCTTCTTATCACACACACTCCTTTCTGAATTATATGATTATTTGTTTTTACTTGTGTGTTTTTGTGTTGATTGTTTGTTTGCTTATTGGTATGTTGTTTTGTTACTTGGTTACCTTAATTTAGTACATTATTTTTATCACCTAAGTATTTATTATTCATATCATGATTGTAAGTTTTGATTAATTTGTATATGCATTATAATTGATTTAAGTGCATTATGTTTTACATTTGAATCTTTATTTTCTATTTTTTTAAATTTGTATACATTTGTATTTTGAATTCACATTTATGCATATTGACAAATAAAATTTATCAAAATTCATTTCAATATTATGATGACATAATCATGTGAAATATTCAAAATTAAGTCTCAATTAATATAACAACAATATTCAACTAAAAAATATCTCTATCCAATCATAAGACTAAAAACCATCATGATCATTCTCATCAAAGTCATCAAATCAACTAAGCATAACATTAATATCATAAAATAATAATAGTAAGAGAATTTATAAATAAAATTCATATCAATCATGTCTAAATATAAGTACGAGGGAAATAAGGAAATGAAATAAGCATCACATGAAATAAGCATCACATGAAATAATATAAATAAACATCGTGGATCTCTCAATGTGTATATCGAAATGGGTTCATATGTACATCAAGTGTCAATTATCCATATATACATAAAATTGGGTCATAATACATCAATTATAAGACATGTATATATTGAATCATCTAATTACATCATGATAAATATGTACATCTCATAATTCAAAAATGTGAAGTTGTATCTCAAAAAGTTAGCTTTCGTTATGCCTATCTCTGTTGGATCTATCATGTAGGTCACCACGAGGTGAGCTCTCACCTATCATGTCCTATGGTGTAATTATATATGTTAGAGGACCGATAAATGATGATAATGGATGTGGATAGGCTTAGGCTATATATATATATATATATATATATATATATATATATATATATATATATATATATATATATTATATAATTGATGTCTAAGTCCTTTTATAACTACTTGATCTTAAACCTGATCTCTATGCACTATAATTTGAGAAGGTTAGACCCCTAGCCATCACTAGTACTATAGCCTTATATAGGTTCCTATAATAATTATCCTTGTCCTTAACTTGAATTATTTTCTCAATTTTTTTTAGTAAGCCCTTCTCTATCATAATATGAATGGAATAATCACTCTTTATATGTATTCTATCTAAATCTTCCTGAGCCCTATTTCTCTCTACTTGAGCTACATCTCGCTCTGCTAGAGTAGAGTCTCTCTATGTAATCACTTGAGCTTGAAATTATAGTGTATAATCTCACTCTAATCAAGTATAATCCATATCTATGGTTAATTTTTCCTATATTGGTCATAAATGTCTCACATCTACCATTAATTTATCCATCTCATCTAATATGCACTAATCTGACTATGAGTTGAGATTAATTATTATGCCCAACAATCTAATCATTCCTATAACTTGATGATCTTAGTATCTCTATAAATAATATCCTACCTCAATTTGTCAATCATAGCCTAAGAATAAATGGAAACTATTGTTATAGATAGACCAACTTACCCAGCCTCTACTATCATCTGCATGCCATGATCTGCCCTTGACATCCACCTCTACCATCTCCTCATATAATCCTATCTCCACCTCCTCATCTATATACTATACCTCCACATCCTCTCCCTTAAATACCTCCTATCCATACTCTCCCTCATCCTCTCTATCCTTTGATTTGAGACTAGGTCACTAAACCCATAATGTAACCTATGCATGAGCCCTAAGATCTCCATGTACTTATCCCTGATCTCCACCTAGTCAAGTGGTCAATCTCAATAATTTTTATTGATCCCACCATGAAAAATATTAAATTAATAATTCATAAATATATTTCACCTATATAAACCCATACCACCTATTGTACTAACCCAAAGATCACCCCTACCTCAATCAAGTCAACTATTAGTCCCCATTATCATGTCTCTCTAGTTTCATGTGCAAATTGATAAGGTCTTGTAAGTACATTTTATTTTAAACCAAATTTTCATTTCACCTTCTTGGGACTATATCACTCTATAGTTTAATCCTTTCATCCAAAGATATATCTAAATAGGGCCTCTAAGTTAAATATGCATCTGGCATATCATCTATAGCCCACATGTAATATTGGATTTCTCCTTTATGATTCCTATTCATGATATTCACTTAGTACCATCCATAATACATCATATCCTCTAGTCTCCTTTGTTATCATCTCCCTATAGGTCTCTCAATCAAATGTGCTCTCATGCCTAGACTTGGACCAATATAGATGACCTAATACTACATCTTCCTCTATATATAATGTAATGAAGATCGTGATAAAACTATGAAAATATATTTATTCCCCATGAAAAAATCATTATCTCCTATATCATGTATCTAACTACTCCTCTTAGGCTCATATGGAAGAATTATCTACTCTTATCAAGAAGAAAAATGACACTAAAAATAGCCATCAAAATAATAGTCATCCTATCAAGTACAATTGGTATAGGAAGATCAACCTCCATGGATCCATATAAGGGTATATCCATAACTATATTAATCTTATTGATGTACATTTACCTACCTCAAACCATCTCAATGTTAGTGTACCCTATCAAGTCCTCTGACATAGATTATTTATGACAAGAGGCTAGCCAGTATAGGGGTCATCCTATAATTGGTACACCTGGAATATACCAAATGTCCTATAAAGTTATGGTCACCTCTCCTATAAGTAAATATAATGTGGATGTGTTTGATCACCATCACTTTATTAAGGCACTAATCAATGCTTTATATTCTTAGATCATTAGCATCCTAGCCACGTACAAGAGGTCAATCACCTCAAAAAGGTCACACATCTCATCTATCCACACTATTGGTTGTCATAAAATGTGGGATCATCTCTTGCATAATATAATAACATCAACCCACTCCTATATTCCAATCAGTTCACTATAATTATGCATATGTATCTAATACAATCATATTTCTACTTACTAATCACATTTATTTATGAGCATAATCATTTCATTAGGTCTTGTTCAAACTCAATAATCACTTTCTCTTTTATTTCCTATTCAATTTTTATTATTATGTGAAATTATGATGTTTTCTCTATTTTCAAGTGAATTCACCATTTAATAGGGCCATTTAACCATTTTTATGGTAAATTCATTGCTAAATAGGTCCAAGAAATTTTCATCATTTTCACGATTAATTTGACATTATACCCAACCATTTCATTATTTTATCAGTTAGTTCATTATTCCTAGTGTCATTTTTACCGATTGGAAAACTCAACTTTTTCCTGATAAATTTATCAATTTATTCATACATTTTTTTGAGTAGCTAACTAGTTCACACTTTTCTGATTCCTTTTTGCCTTTTGGAAAATTGAAGGTGTTTTTTCATTTTCACCATTTTGGTGGAAAATTCATCACTTTAAGGTCAAATTCACCATTTTTGAAAATTTTCTCTATGCCATTTCAAATTTTGGGAATTCACTATTTTTTAGGAATGAATTAATCATTTCCATGGTTGAATTTTTTGGTTTCTTAGCAAATTTGCTATTTTCACAATCAAATTCATCATTTGCATGGTCAAATTCATCATTTATAAAATATAAAATTCATTATTTTCCCTACTTATACCAATAATAAATTAAATTAAATTACAAAATCACAAAGTAAAAGTGCACCTACCATTGATCCTGCTCCCCGTGCCCATCTAAACTCTTGAATGTAGTTTAAAAGTGCTCTTAGACATGGTCTTTAATATATTTTATCCAAGTCACTTTTGCACAAAATTAAAGAGGTAAAATTTGAAAATATAGGGTGAAAATGAACCAATTTTCCACCCTAAGGTGAATGTATAGCCTTTTATTTCAAAAATATTTCCCCCATGCATTGTTTCTTCTCTAGAGGCTTATTTTTAACCCTAATATCCATTTTTATTCTTATTTTCAACTATATCTTTCATTTTTCTCCTCTTGTAACACTTATATGCTGTTATTTCATCATTTCATGGGTCCAATCATCCAAAACAAATCCAAAGTCTCCCCTTGAGGGGACATCTAGGTCTTATCAAGCATCACTTTAGGACATATTTGAAACCATTTTTTAGAAAATTTAGAAAATTAATCATATTTTACATCTATTAATTTTATTCAACGATCATTTTAATGATTTTTTATTGTTTTAAAAGTCATTTATTCATATACATATTTCAACACCTTCTCAAATAGGGGCAAATGTAAACACTCCATTTTTATCACCTCTATGTCAAAATTTCAAAATGGAACAAATTCCCATAATTGCACACAATATGATTTGCATTCATCTATTCATATAACATACAATTTTTAATTCACATTGGGGATTCCCTAGGTGGGATAATTCACTGTATTGTCTATTCAATTATTTTATCTAGTTAATTCTTCTACTTTAATCAATTCACTAATTCCCCCTCATTAATTAATTAATGCCATCAATTCCCCTTATCCAAGTCATTTGTCTCATTATAATTCTATGTAAATATATTTATAATTTATTTTCAATCATTAATTCTTCCTTTTCCTTCCAAAAGGCATATTTATTCAAGAAATAATCTTGAGATCCTATGGAATATTATTTTGTGAGCCAAGAAATTTACTAAATGAATTAATATGCAAGATTATTCTCCACCCTTCATCTTGGAGATGAGATGAAGGGCCAAAAATTAATCTTGTGAAATATTTTAGGAGCATTCTCAACCCTTCATCTTATTGAAATAAGATGAAAGGTCCATATTGGTTATCCATGTGCTTTCTTGGGAATAATTCTCCACCCTTCATCTTGGAAATAAGATGAAGGACCCACAATGACTTTAACAAAGATATTATAAGGATAATCATCTACCATTCATATTGGAAACAAGATGAAGAGCTCATATTAATCCTTCTTTGATATTTTTGAGAGGCATCCTCCACCCTTCATCTTGAGCAAGATGAAGGTCTCATATTAGTAATCCATGTGTTAATATATGCACATTGTTAAGGACTCATTTGTAATTTTTCATCTTAGAAAAAAGATGAAGGATACTCATTGATCATAATTTTTTATAAATAGACCTCTTATATTTATTATTTGAATGCTCAATATTTACAGTGAAGCCTTGTCATTTTACCATGCTAACTTGTTCATCAAAGATCATTTTTATCAACTCAAAGTCTCAAAATATTCAAAGAGGTATGGTCTATTTTGGAAATTAAAATTGATAAAAATTGCTTGTATATACATCCAAGCCAAATCATACACAAATATGAGGTTTCCAATGAAGGTTTGCATTGTATTGATTTAAACTTAGCATTGTTATCTTAGTCTTTGTATGCTCACAAGGTCTTAGGTGTATATTATTAGTTCTTACTACTTCATTTCATCATTTGTAATTATTTAATAAGTAGAAACAATAATATTTATATTCTAATAATATACCCAAAAACTCTTTACCCTATATGACACTAGCCTCCAAATTATGGCACTAGCATCGATATTGGTGTCCCAAATTTGATGCTAGTATACTTGCCTTCTGAATGGTCAAATTATAAATATTTTGATATGTATGGGTCAGTCTATTTATATTCCTTAACCCTCCTATGAGATTAATGCAAAATATATGGTATAAATAAAAATAAAAATTCATTCAGTATATATCAAACAATATCTGTCAATCACCTCTCAAGTTCTCACTACACTATTGAAAACCACTTGCACAACTGAGCTATATTACTCTATTATGCCTTATTTATAAATCAGACATAAGATTAGTCTTAATATAGGCTTGAATCATTCAAATAGTATCCCATGATATTATTTTTCAAGTTACAATATATATCACTACATGCACTTGCATATTTCATATTGCATAATTGTTCATGCATAAGCCCACATAAAGGGGAGAACTACATCAATCTAAGGACCTCTTTAGAGTATATGGATATGCAGGAGTTATAAATCACATAGGGGTATATGAGGTCATATTTAATTTACTTGAGCCCACTAACCCCTATTTTATAAGGTGATATGCCAAGTTAGAGGACCTAGGGTTTTTAGCAAAAGATTGATTTTAGGAACCTATGCATGTGATCTAAGTTGATAGCCTCCAAAGTGATAATGAAACCTAAAATTATTATGTGGATATTATAGAAAATATTTTATATCTTGATATAGATATAAGTGTCAATGAGAGTGTCTAGATCCTAAAATTAGTGTCTAGGATAATAAAAAACTATTTTTTAGAATCCAATCAATTAAGACAAAAGATTAGTCTATCTTATTCTACACCTATACATGTAAAATATTCATGCACATCATTGAATAAGTTAAGCATTATTTCTCCTTCATATTACAACTTCAAAAATACTTTTTTTCACTATAATTATTTATATTTAGCATATTCTCAAATTCAACATATTTATCAAAGTCGTATAAATCTGGTTTCAATTATTAGACTAATTTTAGAGTAACTTATTCCAATTTTTATTAGGTTATTCACATCTATCCCATCCAAAAAATATGTAATAGTATTTAAGGTTAACATTATTATTTTTTCTAGGTATTCTAATGTTATAACCATAATTATGCTAACTCAATGGTATTTACTAAAATGGCATGATTTTTAAATTTTGGTCATAATCCCAATAAGTGAGACTTGAAATTAGTTAAATAAACTTGGTTTATTAATTCAAAGAGACTACACATATTTTTTATTTTATAAAAATTTGTATTAAGGGGAATTAATCTAATTAAGACAAAAATATGAGTAAATGAGAATTTATAAGATATAAAATAAATACACATCTGATTTGTAACCAATTTTTTTTAGAGATGTCCTAAAAGGGGAACTAATAAGAAGTAAATGACTTATCTATAACTTAGGTTTGTACGATTATGAAAAGTGATTGTGAAATTAACTTTGAGATTTTGAGAGGTTGTTATGAATTAAGAATAGGGATACACATTATCATGGGACAAGGACAAACTATTTAGACTTGATTGGCCTACACTAGTGTCTATAGGGTGTGGTTTTGTCCTTTAGGGTTTTTTACTTATGTGTAAATTATAACAAGTGTTCTTTCACCTATATATCCTATGTGTATATGCAAATATCTTCACTTCATTTTGGGATCTATTATGTGCCTTATTCTTCACTTGAACCCCTAGTTAAATGATAAGAGTCAAAATAATTTGAAAATGGGGGATTGAGTAAAGGGATAGGGTTGTGTTTTACCACAACACCCTATGTGTTGAGTGTTACCATAAACCAATACTCTAAAGAGGGATTAAAATCCATGTAATTATCTCATACTATGATGATGTGTGTACAATATTGGTGAAATACTATATGTTGTTATAATCTTGGTGTGATTATATGCTTGAAACAATGAATTGTGACCTTATTATTGTATTCATACCTATCTTAGGGATTATTGGGCTATGTGGAATCAAAATGATGAATAATATGTACTTTCCTCTAAATGTGTAGTTAAATAAGATTAGGTATTTACAATATCAAAAACTTTTTTTTCCATCTATGAAAAAATGGGTAGAAACTATGGTTATATAGTGGAATTTTTATAGTTTAATCCAATTAAGCTTGTGTAACATGTAGAATGACCCCATTGAAATTAATATTAATTACTCAATTAGCCATTAATTAGCAAGAAAATGAACCCATTAGATATAGACATGACTAGTCTATGGGATTAACTTGAAAGAGTGGTTTTATTTGAGGAATAGAGAGAGATAAAATGGAAGTATGAATTATTCAAGTAAATATTCAAGGCTATTTTTAATGTAAAATAAGATCATTTAGTATCATATTTAATTAATATATACGATTATCCACATATAATAGAGGAATAATGATTTGAAACTATGAAATTGAGCGTAGGATAAGGAGTAGTCACAAGTGATTTTTTTTAGAATTAAATATTAATTTTATTCTATACATTACCCCTCTTTTATTCTATTAATGTAGTAAATCAAAAGTACTAGAGTAAAAGGAAGAGAATTATACTCGAGCTTACCTATGAAGAATGTTGTGTATGTAGATCACAAGTTAAAATGTGCTTAAAGTAACATGCATAAATAAGTCCATAATTAGGATAAAAATATAAAATTAAAGATAGGAAACTTATATATAAAATAACAAGGAATGAATACACCTTTTCATGTGCATGAACTATTGTGTTTTCTGGTGTAAAACTAATGACTAGGGAGGGTGAAACCCTTGGATATTTATTTATTGAAACACTTGGATTGAGATGTGCATGTCCCAATCCTCAATGGTAGGATAAAGTAATTAAAAACAAAATATGCACTTGAATTAATCATTTCACAACTAAAGGTAATGTAATAGTTTATAATCCTTGTATGGATTTCAATATATCATTCTATTACAAAATTGGTGTAAAATGTTGCATCAACAACTTTGGATTTATAAGATTCATTCTATTGAAAAATTGGTGATATACCTCATGAAATTAAATATGAACTAAGTTTGGTGTATATAACATAGAGAATGACATTAATTTCCATTCTTTTTATGGAAGTTAGTGTAAAAACTAATAAATAAATTTATCATGTGCCATGCACATACTCCCAATCTAATATCTGAGTATATTTATTTTGATAACTAAGTAATATCAACTGAATCTTTGAGTAAAAACATGGAACGTAATTCATCATGATGTTCCCAATCTAAGAAAAAATTATAAAAATATGGTGTACAAATATTAAATTGTGTCTAGGTAACCATTGAAAATTATCATGTAGACTACATATAATTTTGAGAATTTTGGAACATATTCCTTCTAATTTATATGATGAAATTGCACCAATACCAGATTATGCCATTATCCATATGATGTAATATTGTATGAATATAAAATTTGAGTAAAATTTGAGATACGTAGTGTTCAAATAAGCAAATTTTGTTATTTTATATATATGTAGTGGACTATTATAGCTTAGTCTCTAAGACAAGAGATTGTGTATACCCTCTATTTTGAGGTGAGTTGTGAAGCCTACACAGTAACTTAGATCACAATAAAAAGTTACGTGATTGATGTTAAATAAATATTAAAATATATAGTAATAATGATAATACTATTAATCATGGAATCATATTAATAGTATAATCATTATAGTAATGTATGATACATGTAAAACTAAATATATATAGTGTCATGTCTAGATAAATGTTATCAATTAAGAGAATAGTGAATAATGATCTTATGCTGAAATACTAAAACTGATATATAAATAATTTGGGAAGGTGCATTATATATATCAAGTCATCGATAAATTGGAGAGATACATGATATCCATGATGACATCTAAAACTGAGTAAAACATAGAAAACAAGAGTCATGGCCATGATGCACACTCAAAAAGTATATAAAATAACACACAAAGAATGACATAAGGCCAAGAGACCACATATAAGGGACATGTTCAAATCTCACTCATAAACATAATAACACACAATAATTCTTAGTGCCACAATCAATGACATGTTTAAATCTCCTCAATCTATAGAAATCAAAAACACACAAGGTATGAAGCAAAGAATAAACACAATCAACATGCATGAATAAGTGAAATTCATCTACATGGTAAATTTATAACATCATCATATAAATAAAATTAGGTCTATAGTGAGATATCAATGTTGAACTAAGGGAGAAAATAATAAAATATTCATGTAATATATTGTACTATAGTACAATTAAAATGGATAGCCATATAGTGATAAAACCTATTAAAATATGCTCCCATTGAATTTTTTGTGATGAAAACAAGTTGTATGAGGCATTCCATTGTTTTTAATATGATAAATTAGAGTATGTGTTCACTACGATAAGTCTATGAAAATTGGACAAGAGCATAGTGTATGACTATGTGAAAAAAGGGGTTTTTATCTATGTAAAATTTATGGGCTTGAGACCATATTTGAAAGTGATGACTTGTATATTTGATATAAAGCTAGATAAAGATAATTATTTCATATACTAAATCATAAATTAATTGATGTAAATGAACTACACATATCATACACATGGCCTAATTTTTGGATTTTTTTAAAAAAATATTATTTTATTTTTAATAAATATGACTGAAAACGAACATACTAACAAAATAATCCTAAAATATCCTCACAATCAATAGTTCATGTATCTATCATATGAAGAATGACCTCTAACTAATGGAAAGTATCATGCCATTATGAAATATCTAGTCTAAATTAGAATCTAAAATCTGATTTTGATATGTAACATAAGTGCCACTATCATGATGATAATGTATAGTCTGTTGTGTATGTTTTTAAGTATTATGAACTTAATGACTCTTTGAAACCCATTGTGTAGCATAATAACTTTCTATTGGTGTTTTTTTTGGAAAACTATTAATGTCCTATAATACCAATCTAGGACATCCTAGAGTATAAAATGGCTATCTAAAATTTGTAAAAAAATCATTGAATAAGTGGATTTTAAAGGATAGGTATCCTTGGAAAGCTGAACACTTGATTTTAAACTATCTGAATAGGTTGAATTTTTTTAGGTTTATTAGCTGAGATATATTATGTAGGAACAATAATATTTTTTAGATATATATTTATATGGAATACCATGAATAGTGATAGCTTCATTAGTGAAAAGGTATTTCAAATGCCTATGTGTTGTAAATGGCACTGCAAAAAGTTTTTAAATCCAAGGATGTCCCAATAACATATCAAAGACTCATGCATTGGGTACTACTATAAACATTTTAACCACATATGCTAAATCAACTTCTAGTGGTAATGTGATCTCACCAATATAACTATGAACATGGGCATTGAATCCCTTAATTACTATGGTTTTATAAATTATATATTTATGTGTACCCAAAATGTGAGATAAGAATGATAGTGCACATATTCAAACTTGAACTATTATCAACTGTAACATTCTATATAGGTTGGTGATCAATGTAAGCTTAAATGAATAGAGTGAAAATCAAAATAATCATCTAATATCTCAAGTTTTGTTAATGTAATCAATAATCTAGATGGTCCAAAAACATGATATGTACAAATAATGTCATTCAAAGAATAATGTGCCTTTATATAAGGATGATAAAAAGTTGGTGGAGGATGTGTATTATTTTTGTAGTGCCCTTCTAATTTATTTATTAATTGTTGACCTTTATGCTTAGGGAAAGGATCGGTAAATATCTTCATTATTCTAATCTCACTTGGTTGTGCCTTTATACTTTTGGTAGATTTACCCACATCAATGATGTTCTCGTATATCAAATCATGTATATTGTGTCTCAATATAAGGCATATATTGGTAGTATGCCCCAATGCTTTATGAAAATCACAAAAATTATACTGATCAAATGCTTTTGGAAGAGGTGACAATCTAATAACTTTTGTAACACCTTTTTTGGGACCTTATGTAAAGTTGGTAGATCATCCTATTGGAGGAGCAGATAACATAATACACTAAGTAGGTTATAAACATACACTCATTGTTTTCTTTGGATCACTCCTTTTTTCACTTGGATTTACCATGTATGGTGGTTTACTTGGATTCTTTATATTAGAAGTAGAAATTAGGTTGGTTACACATTTTAGATTATTCAATGCTAACAACTTAACCTCTCTTTCCTTAACTATATGACTTAAATAGTTAATTATTTGAAATTATTAAACATAATAGATTCATGAAGAGATGTTAATAAACTATGTTTAAATATGTCTTGTGATTCCTTACCTATATTAGGATTTGTCATCTTGGACAACATGGTCTTATATATTAATACATAATATGAAATAGGCTCATTGGATTATTGTTGGAGCTTAGAAATATAAGCACATGAAATATTTCCACTTATGTTAATTTAAAAATATGCAAGGGAAAATATATGTCAAAGGAATAAAATCTTGGATTGACTATTATGGTAAATTATAAAACCATCTTAGAGTATACTATTTTAAATTCCTTGGAAACAAATTGGTAAACAATATATCATTGGATGTATAGTCCAAACATGTGTGAAATTATCTCAAATGTTTATCAAAGCCACATTTTCCATCATACAATCTAATATTAGGTGCCAAAAAACTAGGTGGTAAGGTTGAAATATGTTGAGCTAATGGATTATGCAGTAAATTCTATGAGTCAAGTGTTTGATTAAATTTTGAAGCTCCTTGTTCTAAATGCAACACCTTATCCTACAGAGTTAATAATAATAATAATAATAATAATAATAATAATAATAATAATAATAATAATAATAATAATAGATAGATAGATAGATAGATAGATAGCACATTAGGAATATAATGTGTATGCAATCAAAAATGCATCATATCTATAAATCAATCCTAACTCAGAGAAGATAGATCATACTTACACTTCTAATTGGGGATACATTAGATAATTGAGAACATGACCAATTTGTTGATCCACTAGACCCAATTAGGGGATCTCTTATCACAACAATAATATTAGGTAAGGTTCAAAAGCCTCCAGTCAAGTAAAATCAAGTAATAATGCTAATTAAGCCCTATGTTTTCATATTCACTATACTAATAATAAGTAAAGCAAAAAAATCTAATCTAGTTCTTGCCAAATCTTGTGGCACAATATGAGGGTTAGTAAACAAATAGAAATAAGCATGCATGAGATAATCTCAATTAAGCTATGTATGAGTAAGACCCTTAATGCATGGAGAATAAGAGTAATATTATTCAAAAGCCAATACCTATGTTACTTCTATCTACTAAAGGGAGGATCAAAGTTGGAGAATACATACCTAAAAAATTAACCCATCAAGACTCAATATCTCCCTTTGCTAAAGGGGCTTCTCAAGACTTCTCCATAATACTAGATTATCCAAGTATAAAACCTAAGCTAAGACTCCTCAAGTAGAATGGTGGAAGAGCAGATTGTAAAGAAACACAAATGAATAATAAATCTTGATGTCTCTCTAATAATGAAAAAATGATTTTGTATATATAGGTAGATTTAACCCTTATCCATTTTGAAAGTTACAACCGATAGGGTCAACCCAGTTGACCTAGTATCATTATTGACAAAACTCACTAGGTCATGGGCTAGGTCAACCAAAAACTGACCTAGACCTTAAATGAGTTTCACCAATAAGATCACAAGGTCGACCCAGTTGACCTAGTACTGTAAACTATAAAAAGGGGTTTTAATTTAGGAAAAGAGGTACAGAAGATGGTAAAGACTAGAGGAGTGTGAAAAAGAGGAGTAATAGCTTAGGGTAATGTTTTAGGAACTAGTTGGATTGGTAATAAGTGGCAATAAGGGATAAAAATCCTTTGAAGCACCAATGGTGTGCCCACCCCTTTCCTAGTGTACCCATTAGGACATGCACTCAGATAGATTGAGACTCAATGGGTTCCTACAAGACAGAAAGCATCAGTATTTGATAAAAGTGTGAAAATATTATGTTTATACAGAATGTGTGTTAACTAGATGTGTAAAAAGTGATTGAGTAGGGAGTTACATAGTGATATTTTAAAATCCTTGGGTTACCCCCATAGTAAATGTTGGTATAAAATTTATATTTAGTGATGTAGATAAAGTAAATGACCCCATAATAGTATATGTCTTAAATTATTGGCATTCAAATGATTTATTTATTTCATCTCTAACAATTTTTAAAAACACATCTTGCATTTTTGGATTCTTTGAAAGATACAATATTAAATATATTTATTTAGTGTCATCAAATCTATTAATTGATGTTATTGTGTTGTTATCAACTAAAATCTAAGAATGATTAATATAAAGAGTACTTGTTCTAATGCCTTGTCAAATAAATAGAGAAATATTTTTAGTAGATGGAAAGATATGTATATTAGAAACTTGAAATGTTATTTTTAGCAAAGAATAAACTAACTATGAAAACCCTAATCGAGAAATTAGAAATAGTAAAAATAAATAAACAAACCCTAGCAACATGAATGATAAGGGATTTACAATACTCAAAGATAAATGGGATCACCAATATGTTTTATCAAAATTAGGATTAAAGGTTATTAAACTAATTAAGACAAACATATAATTAAATCAAAGTGTATAAGATATATAATAAATACACATTGATGATTTTTTGACCTACTATTTTTAGAGATGTGATAAAAGGTGAAAGTAATAAGTGAATGACTTAGTTATAAATTTTGTTTGTAAGATTGAAATAGTGAATGTGAAATTGATTTTGAGAATGTGAGAGGTTGTTGTGACTTGGTTAGCTCAGATAAGACCACATTGTTTAGACTTGGTTAGCTTGCATTGGTGTCTTTATGGTGCAACTTCATCCTTGGGTTTTTTCCCTTTATGTAAATTCTAATAGGTGCATCTTCACATGTAGTTCCTATGTGTATATGTATACATATTTGTTTAACTGAAATATTTTATGTATATCTTATTCTTCACTCTAAACTCTAGCATAATGACAAGAGAGAACAAATTTTGTAAATGTGGGCAATGGAAAAGGGTATGGGGTTATGCTTGACCTCAAAACCCCATGTGTTTAGTGATTCCACATACCAATAATTTGAATATAGATAAAACTACATGTAGTTATCCCATGTTATAGTGGTGTGTGTACAACATTGGTGAAATGATTTATGTTGATGCCATCCTGGTGTGATTATGTTCTTGAAACAATGACTTGTGACCTTATTACTATATTCAAACCTATATCAGAGATTATTGGGTTGTGTAGACTCATAATTTTGAATAACAAGTACATTATTTTCAATGTTAAATTAGATAATATTTTATATATTCAATACTGGAAGCCTTTTTTCCATCTAGTGACTAAATGGGTAGAAAATGTGCTTATATAGTGGAACTTTTGGGATTTTCTCAAATTCATCTTGTGAAATGAGTAGAATGACCTATTGATTTGAATTTGAATTTGGTAAATTATCTGTTAATTGGTGGGAGGATGAAACCAATATATTAATACAATACCATCCTATAGGATTATCGTAAAGGAGTAGTTTTGTCTTAAAAATAAAGAGAGAGCTAAACTAGACTTATGAATCAATCAAATAATGAATCTATGTTACTTATAATATGAAAAAAGAGTATTTAGTATCATATTTGACTTAATATATTTGAGATAAACCATATAATCGATAATAGGTTAGGTGTGCATAAGGAGTGGTCACAAGTGCATTTTTTAGCATTAAATTTGAATTTTAGTAGCTATATTTTTATTACTAGTGATTGTTTTATTAAAATACATTTTTTAAATTTTTTGCACTACATTTTTTTATTTATTAAGTATTGCTATTTTTAATTCATTATTTTTCAAATAAAGTACTAAATCCTTCATATATATCTTAAGTTCTATGTCCTTAGTTTTGTTTTGTATTATTGTGGCACATGGTGGATCATGGGTGTAGACACTAAAATCTTGTATTTGACACTAAGCAATGCCAATATTTACCCAAAATTATCCTACATGAATTAAACCTCTCAAAAAATGTCTCATTCACCATTCCCATACACCTAAATTATAGTTATGATCCCAATCCATTCTAAGTTACTATTAGTCACCTACAAGAACATTATAGTATATGTTAAATCAATGAAATATCCTACTTAGACATTTCTAGAATAACACATTTTCATTTTTGTTTCCCAGAAAGTGCCATCATATTAAAATAATAATGTCAACATTATTGCCATCCTAAGGTTAACATTACCATCCTTTACCTATAAATGATTATTTTTCAAAATGAATTCATTTCCCATAGATCATCCCATTCACCTAACATATTGGTGGCATGAGAAATTACCCAATTGAGTGCATACAAATATAAATCAAAGGTAACATGATTTCACCATATATAAGTCTTAAATACCTATAAATTATATTATTGAACACTAATAAAATCTTACCTATTCTTCCCAAATTGAAAATCAAAGACTAGTATCAATCATCCGCCAAGTCTGAAACACACCAAGCTAGGTTAAGGTCCAAAATTATCAAGATCAAATCTAGATTTATAGGTGCCTTCATATAGGGAAAGATAAAATTTTCACATTTAAACCAATTTTAATAACTATGTGTTCCCTGACTTCCATCTTCAGAATGTTGGATATGTAGGTAACATTTAATCTTCAACTAGGGTGATTGGGGTCAGTTTAACCAAATTACACTTCTTTAATTTTTATAGGATTTCATCCTTCATAATCAAACCCAGTGTTTCAAGGAGAAGGATGTTTATTTATGGAGGTATACATACATTCAAATTTTATATATTTAATATAAATAGACATATTAGGAAGGTGTGTTGCATTTTATGGTCACAAAAGGATAAATCTATCTAGAACAATAATTTTAGCCTTAGTCACTATCATTGATGTTTATATCTAGGCCTGATGGTACTAACCCAACAAGATTAAATAGTAAGTTATAAATATATATTAACCATAAGCCCTCTTCCAATTTATTTCTACTATTATAACACAACCATACTCAATGAATTGGATAATAAATATAAGTTTCTTAATCTCTATATTTTTTTCCATAAATATTAAATTATAATATCATATTAGTCTAAATTAGTTACATTCATATTATGCTTGAATATGTGCAAATTTATTATAATGTTCACTTTCCTAATCTAAAACATTATAATCAATAGATTTAAGATAATCAATATTACTAATGTAGAATTCAAGATAACCAATATATTACCAATGTAGAAATAAAGATAACCAATATTACCAATGTAAAATTCAAGATAACCAATATGTGCAAATGGATTCTATTGTTCACATTCCTAATGTATAACATAATAATCAATATATTAAAGATAACAAATATATTATATCCTTAGTAAGTGTAAGTCTTATCTCATTTTTGAACCCATATCAACCAAAAACATCATGATTTGGATAAATTATTCAATTGAATATTAAATTCCAAATCCCATCACAAATCAAAGGTTGTCACATCTGAGGCCCATTATTCATTTATTGTTAATACTAATATTACATCTACACCTCCAATTACACATATGATGTCCACTCAAGCTATGGGGTCAACACTAGGCCTCCCAAGTATGTGAATTCCTATTTCTACATAGGAGATGTATTCCCATCCTTTAAATAATACACATATTACATCACCTACCTCACATAATACATGTTTCCATAAGACAAATATTACAGCCATACAAGAAAAGGTGTTGAGGTTAGAGCAAGGTACATATCATTATAGTCATTCATTCAATTCACATAATTTGCTACATTATGCATTAGCTCTCCTAACCCCTACATCTAGGATAATTAGCTCCCATGATGGTAAAACTAATTATGAATACCACCTTCAATATTTACATGAAACATGTTTAGATTATTCTACAAAAAACTATCTATTAACCAAGTTATTTCCAAAGAGTCTCAAAAAATATGCTTTAATATGGTTCTATGACCTTCCACCTTAATCAGTTAGTGTCTTCCTTCCTCTAGATGATTAAATTTATAGTACATTTCTCTATCAAAATTAATAATAAAACAACTTATGTGAAAATTTCTAAATTCAAACAAGGTTCTAATTGTTTAACCATAAATTTAGATGTGTGGGATAGGGTTAAGAATATATAATTAGTTCAACATACGGGTGATAAACTAACTTATAGAAAGCCAAATAATTAAAAACATAGATAAATGAATATTCAAAATTATAATACTAAGATATGTTAAATATGTAAACTAATTAATTTTAAAGATGTTAAATTTATTTCAATAGTAAAGAGAAATTATACTTAACTAGTTTTACTTTGTGTATGAAGATTTGGACTAAAAATAGGTGTAAACTATGCAAGATTTGTATTTGATATCAGTCATCAAACTATGTAAATTTTAATTATATATCTATAAAAAATATATTATATATGGGCACTACAATATACTCTTGTGTTTGACCATGATGCAGGTTTCCATTAAGGAGTGATGACTAGATCTAAATGTGCTCAACTTCATTGTTCTAGGCTTTCTATTTCTTTTCTATTGATGTATTAAAATATGGGATATAGGTTATCATTCTTTGGTGATTGATTAAACCCTAAATCTTCACCCTTATCCACCATTATAATTTTTTGAAAAATGGGATAGTGGGTTCACAATGTCGAGCTGACCCCAAAGACACCTCTATCAATGGGCACCACCTAAATATCCAATACTTCAAGGAGGGTCTCATATGTATGTATTTCTCTCCTATGTGTGGTAAAGTGTGTACATAAGTGTGAAATATATTATATGATTATGCATGAAATGATCTAGATTGTGTCTTGAAAAATATCTCTCATTGGTTACTATTTGAATGCTTCAGACCTATAATATTATTGCTCATATACTTGATACGAAAATATGAATGAATATGGAAGAATGCTTTGGTTGTGAAATTTATTTATTTAGATTTAATAGGTGTTTGTTTTGTATTTTATAGATGAGTAATGAGAAGTCTTAGACTTGTATTTATACCACACCTTTTAAAAATATCTCATGGTAGGGTTCAATAAGAGACAACCCATAGGTTTTAAATCATTTTAAAACTAGATTACTTTTGATAACTGGACATTAAATAAAGATATAGACATGATCATCAATGGTAGTGTCCCTTTGTTAATGGTAGTGTTTGGAAGGCTAGAAACTAAGTATGGATCTAAAACTAACTTTGAAGGATGTTTATCAGGTTTTAAGCTTTATGTGCATTATAAAAGACCTGGATCATTAGAATGATATGGATTTGACTAAGAGATAATCATTTAGGCATAATGAGATGGCTAATGTGAGCCTTTCGACAATAATAAGGTTAATAACTGAAGGGTATATCCTCGATTTATATTTTTCAAATTTACATGACTAAGATGTTATAAATATTAAGTTTTAGTATCAACATTCCCCCCTTTAATCTATTAATGCATAAGGATGAAATTAATATTTTAAAGGAAATAAATGTGTACCTAGGTGTCTATAACATATCTTGACTTTGCTTGAGTCCACTTTGAGTGATTTACTAGTGTATAAAATGTAACAAAGATCATATTATAATAGAAATCAGTACATACAATCTAAAATTTGATTTTTTTTAAAATGAAGAGAGCAAGGAAGGATTACACATGTGTGTCAATGCAACCATGTTGTCTCTTGATGATTTGACTTGTTAAAGATGCTTAATTATGAATCATTGAAGTTATAAGAGGTTCAAACCTAAATACTAGATATTTTAAGAGGAATATCAAAAGGTATTATGCCCCCAATCTAGTGTAGATGAGTTGTGACACAACTATTGAGATATTTGTATCTTAATCTCACAATTCAAGTGTAAATATATAATCTAGTGAGGGTGAGTGATTTAATCAATTAATCATATAAATATAGTGATATTGGATGATTTAATCACTCCAACCTATAAATATGATGAGCTTGAGCTATTTAATCCCTTCAACCTATAAAATGAACCAAATTGTTGTAGTAGATAAGGATCAATAATAGTATATTTTGGTGTAATTGGTGTGTCTTGGTCAATAGTATAACTGTAAATTTAAAAACAAATTGGTGAAATATCATGTCATATTCACCTATAATATGTTTGATCTGGAGTACGTGTGTCATAAATATAAAAGAATGTTTCAAATCTATGCAAAATTAGTGGAATGTATAGGATTATGACCCAAATGTATATCTGAATCATTGAACTAAACTAAAGTTTGTGTAAATGTGGAGGTCATATATTTGTGACATGCCCCACTAAATTATAGAGATATTGATTAATTTTATAAGTGTGGAGGTAATGTTTTTATCACATGCCCCCACTAAAATATGAAAAGTGTGAAAATGTATAAGTGTGAAGGTTATGCCTTTATGACATTCCCTCACTGAAATATAGAAATTATGAAAATTTGAAATTCATGATTCTATGACATGCCACCATAAATATGCCCCCCTTTTTGAGGTGAGAAAAATATAATTTGGAAGGTACCTTACCTCAAAAATATAAATCAGTTATATAATTTGTGTATGAATAAAGTAGCATATAAGGGTAACATTTTGAATTAGATATATCAGTTAAGCATATAGTATATGATCATATCAAGTCTGAAGAGGCATGATATAGATCATGGAAATGTCTAGAGATAAGTAGTACAAGATCAAAAAACAATCAAGAACACATACAAGATCACTCAATCTAATTCCAAAGAATGGTCAAAGGAGACCTCATAAAAGAGGCATGTTCAAATGTCACACAATCGAAAGGGATGAAACATTTAAATGTACAATCCATATAGAATGACATAGTCAAATTTTTAAACAACATACAATGGCATAGGGGCCAATAGGCAAGGAACATATTCAAATGTTCCACACTCAATATAATATCAAGCAATGGAGTACACTTAATTAAGTGACAAATAGACAAATCATAAGAAACCAACATAATAATATTATACTGGACCTTGCATATATGTGTTATTAAAAAGCATTGTTTACTATAACATATCAAGTACAATATGAAAGATACGAGCATGGATATAGACATGTATAAGTGTTAGCATATAATATCAAATAAGATAATCTATAAATGAGCATAAAGGATATGTAACTTGTATCAATTATAACTGAAATAATCATATGCCCCCAATATACTATACAACATAGGTAGAGGATAAGTCAAACATATTGAAACACATAGATCATGTATTTGGGTATGCGTCTATCACACTCAAAATATGTGTGAAACATATGTTTATATAGAAAAAAATGATATATTATTCACTAGTACAAAGAAAACAACATGACAAGGCCCTGATAAAACATGGGAATGTTGAATGTTTTTGTACTTTTTGTATTTTTTATTTTTTTTTATTTTTGGAATTTTTATGAACAATATTAAGATGTATATATTTTAAGATCACCACCATAAAATATGCATTGGATATTCTTCCTTAGAGATAAACAATGACTTTTATGATGCTCATGTATTCTATGATATTGGCAATAATATTTTGTTATTCTTAAAGGTTATAGAGGAGGAAATGTGATCAAGTTGTGTCTAAGCATTAGCCTCAAAATCTCACTTGGACTTATACTAGAATTTTTCATATTATGTAAATCAGTTATTATAAATAGGTTTTCTTTGAACTCTTGATTTTGAAATGGACCTTTTTTGGGACAACGTTAGTAGAAGATACAAATATATGCATATTACTAGCACATTTTGATTTTTTTAAATATGAAATCTAATTTTATATTGATGTGAGCTTTGAGATCAAATATTGGATTTGATTTTAGAGTCATTATTTAGTGATGGTAAGCTGACCTAGAAGGGTTTGACCAACAAAAACCTAGGTACCATGGAATTCCTAATCATACCCCCACCATAAAGAGTAGTTGTGGGTGGTAGAGGGTTTTGAGGAAGGGCCAAATTACATTGTGAAGGAGTAATAGCATGGAACTTATTAGAGGGAAATTATCTACCACCCTCCTTAGAATTTGGAAGAGGAACAAGTTCCATTTTATCCACTTGAAATTTTTAAAATACTAAAATTAGAACTAGATAAGAGAGGCATGTGAACTCTATGGGAAATCCATTATATTAATGTATTATTTTGATGTGGAAATCAATATTATTTTTGAAATAAATTTTAACAACTTAAAAATCATAAAATTTAAAAAAACATACTAAGATTTGTATGGAAAGATAGAGAGGTCAGGTTTGCCAAATTTTTAACCTTAAATTTAGATGTGTGGGATAGGGTTAATAATATACAAATAGTTCAAGCACAAGGGTGATAAACTAAATTATAACTAAGATATGTTAAATATATAAAGCACTTGATTTGAAAGATGTTTAATTTATTGCAATACCAAAGAGAAAATTTACTTATTTGGGTTTATTATACATAGGTAGATCTAGACTAAAAATATGTGTAAATTATGTAGGATTAGTATTCTAGATCATATGTTATAGGAATTTTTTTTTTAACTACAAACATTGCCATCAGATTTGGACAGTACTACTAATGATATTATTTGACCATGATGTAGGTGCCCAATACAAAATAATTATAGGATCTATAAGGTACCAACTTCATTATTTTTTTTATCACCTTTCTATTAATGTATTCAAATCTAGGATATAGGTTTTCTTTCGTAAATGATTGATAAAACCCTATATATTCACCCTTCTTGACCTTTGGAATGAATTTTCTAAAAATGGGTTAGTGAGATCATAGTGTTACGCTGACCCCAAAAACCCCTCTATCAATAGGCACTACCTATATATCCAATACTTAAGGAGGGCCTCAAACTTATGTATTCATCCCTTATGTGTGGGTAAGTGTGTTCACAAGGGTTAAATATACTATATGATGATACATGTAGTGATCAATCTTGTAACTTGATAAATATCACTCATGGGATACGCTTTGAATGTTTCAAACCTGTAATATGACTATTCCTATGTTTGATATGAAAGTAGAGATGAATAAGGAAGAATATCTTGGTTGTGATATTTATTGATTTAGCTTTAGTAGTTGTTTGATTTGTATTTTATATAAGAGGAATGAGAAGACTTAGAATTATATTTATACCACACCTTTTGAAAATAATTCATAGTAGGGTTCAATAATACAAACAGGCTGACCCATAGGTTTGATTCATTTTAAAATTAGATGAATTTTACAAATTAGACAATAGATAAGCATTTGGAAACTATCATCGATGGTAGTGTCCCTTTATGGTCGATGGTGTCTAGAAGGCTAGAAAATAGGTATGGATCAAAACCTAACAATGAGGGATGTTTATCAAGTTTTAATATTTTTTTATAGTACAAAATCTCTAGGTCATCAAAATAATATGAATCAAAGCAAGAGATAATTATTTAGGCATATTGAGATGGTGAGTGTGAACCTTTAAATAATAAGGAGGTCTAGAATTAAAGGGTATAGCCCTTGTTGATATTTTCTAAATGTACAAGACTGAGATGTTATATATATATATATATATATATATATATATATATATATATATATATATATATATATATATATATATATATGTATGTATGTATATATATATATATATATATGTATGTATGTATATATATATATATATATATATATATATATATATATATATATAAAGTTATAGTATCTACACTAACTATCCAATCAATGAATATTTACTTCAATACAATACCATGCTAGTTAAGATGACCAAAAATATGGATGATAATTAATTATAATATATCTCCAATCAAATTTTTCTTACACCACTTCATGAGTCTATATTATTTAATAAAATAAAATCCTTTAATGAGTTACGCCATATAGTGAGATATCATGAAGTCAATATCCTTGCACTGAATAAATTTAAGTACATAATAAAACCTAACTCCTTTTCAGATTTTAATACACCTACACCTATTTCAAGTCATTCATAAAATATTAACCTTTCATGATATGATATAAGAACCTTCAGTGACTATCCCATTGATGGGATAATTTTTAATCACATTTGCACATATTCAAATAATTTAAAAATACAAAAATATTCAATAAAATTCAAAAAATTGAAAAATAAGTTAAGACCTAAGCATGTCATGTGTTGATAGATTACATTATTTTCATATGTTATTTATCACATGTTTGGTAGATGTGATACTATTTTCATATGCACATACATTTCATGAGATATATGAGTGTGATGTAGATCATACAAATCGTACATGGACATGTAGATGTTGGATCTTTCCTATACCCATATGCCATGCCAATGTTGGGGGCATCTACTTATATAGGTTACATCATCACAATTTATATATTTATATAACCTCTTTACCATGCTAAGATACTTACATTGTTTACACATGCTTTGATAGCTACTCATTTATTACAAAGTGATATATGGAAATACCATTTAATATGTTATGATACTAACATATATAGATAATATAAACTAGTTTTAACTTTTTATATGTGTAAAAACCTAACATTTTTCACTTTTATCACTTTATTAATGCTTTATCTTTTTGTGACTTGTCAACATATCAATCTCCCTAAGTGCATGCCTTAAAGGGTGAATTTTGAATGGGGTGGTATTGACTCATGGTACTTCATGAGAGATATTTGCATATTATCCTATTATACTATCACTACTATTAGTCTAACCTCATCCAAGTCTATATCTATATGTCCTCTCTATCTACCCTTCATCCATATTTTTTAGCTTCCCTATATCCTATACTATGTGTTTTATATCTTTGTCTCCCCTATACTATATTTCCCATCCTAATATAGTTTTGAGTCTATCTTCTAACATTTTAACTCTATTATTTTCCCTGATATTGTATTCTACCAACCAACATCTTCCAACTATATCAACATGGATGATACCATTGACTTAGAATTCAAGGTTAGTTTTGGGTATTGGAACCATATAAAGGGGTTATATTTCATTCCTAATGGCATCTATCACATCCATACACTCTACTTGTGCTTGTATTTTTTCCCCTAAGTAGTATCTTAGAGATCTAGAGGATTTAAAACCTTATCTTATAGATCTTGTATTGTCATGTAATTGAGGTGAAATAGGATATGTATTTTAGAGTTCCTAACTAATGATATCTAGGTATTCATTCAAAAATTTGTGGTTATCAATGTATAAAATCTCTTAAAAATCTCCAATTGAACAAAGGGTGAGGTTAAATAATTGAAAGGTCTACCCTAACATAAGTATTTATATCCCTATTATATTTCCTTAAAAAATTAAATGTTGTTTTTGTTGTATGTATGTGTGTATCCTTGCTTAGACTATTCCTCCTATAGAATAAACTGGTATAGATATAGGGTTTCTTAGGCTTTCTATTTATTGCCTTACATTACAAAGAACCCCATTGGTTATAATTATACCTTACCTTATTTATAGTGAATTTCCCATAATTTAATTTACGTGTACCCCTTTTTAATCATTTACTTTACTTACATCTTAAAAACCATAGTTACAATCATTTACCTTTGTTAAGGTCTAGTGAGATCTATATCCTTATGTCATAGGATTAGGATTTGGAACCCCTTCCTTTTGAAATTTTAGTTTTAGGGTTCCCTCTACTATATTTAAATATATCATATGTCCTTACCTTCCCATCCAAGTATACATAATCACTATTTGATTGACCTTCTTCAATTCCTATCCTATTGAGTGAAAATTGATAGTTACAGGTCATCCTAACCTGTGCATACATTTTGGTGAACCCAATGTGAAGGTTATCCCACCTATGGTTAGATATATTTCATGTTTTTTCAATTATATTCTTAGTGACATCATCAAAATCATCATATATCTTTCAATCCAACTATATCAGCCATCGTAATACTGTTCATTAGACTTAGAAATTGTATTGGCCAACCTAATATAGTTTCCTATTTATTTTAAACTGTATTGAGTAAAGATAAAATATATCTAATAAAATAAAATAAGATAAACAATACTAACATTATATTTAAGATAAAAAAAATAAGAGAAATTGAATACACATTACATAAGATTTCATCTGGGAAACCCTTTCGTTAAACCTAACACAATAACCTCCTTTTTTATTGTATTGACTTAGCTATATTGCATTACAATAAATTACTTATCAATTATATTTTTATCTTACTATATGTGTGATTATATATAGGCACATCAATAGGTAACCATCAAATAATTATTATAATATCATGGGTGCCAAAACCCTGGGCTATATAAAATATGGGTTAAAACCACCCAAATATATACCAATATGGTCCCATATAATTTTGAGGTGATTTTATTCTATATTTATAGTCTAGTAGAGTATACATCATGCAAAATATACAACAATATCCTACTTTTTGAATACTTTCCATAGGGGGCCACTCAGCCATACCTTCAAAAACTAAGGGCATCTATGCCTATTGATTGTTTTCACAAATAAAATTTCTTAGTACTCATAACCTTTGTCAATGAATCAATAATGTTCTAAACTTTGTCCACCTTCTCTAAAGATATATTATTCTCATCCACCATTTTCCTTGAAAAATGATATTTTACATCAATGTGTTTCATTGTATATTTATACTCATGGTTCCTTGATAGAAAAAATGCACTTTGAGTGTCACAATATACCCTTACATCCTCTTAAATGAAACCAATAGTGGTAATTAACCTTTGAATCCAATCCACTTCTTTTTTTGCTTGAGTAGATACCATATACTCAACCTCTATGGTAGATAACACAACATTATCCTACTATTCTCTCATCCAAGTTATATATCCACCAAAAAAATTGAACACATATCCAATAGTAGATATATGGGAATCAAGATCTCTAGCCTAATCTAAATCCACAAAACCATGTAGTTTCAATGTTTGCCTTTCACCAAGATTACCCTAATAGTAAATTTCATAATCTATCATCCCATGCAAATACCTAAATATCATCTTCAATGTAGTTAAATGTTTATTTATCATATTTGGCATGAATCTACTCACTAGTCCCATGATAAATGTTAGGTCTAGTAAATACCATTGAATACATCAAACTACCAAAAACACTAGTATATGAGACTAGAGACATGTCCTCAATTTATTTTATTTTTAGACATTATTTAATAGTTAAATTTTGAACAACAAGAAATCTAGTAGTAATAATCTTGATTTCCTACATCTTAAACCTTTGTAGTATCATTTCAATGTATTTCCTTTGATTTAACCATAGTTTCTTGTTTACCTGATGTCTTTTATTTTCCTTTCCCAATACATATTTTTTAGCACCGAGATCCTTCATATCAAATCAATATTATAATTAAGACTTAACTTGGATGATCATTTATTTATTATTACCTATTAACAACATTTCATAAACATACAATACTATGATAATACTTTTTTAACTTTCCTATTTAAAATAAACATAGGGATTATGTTTTCTTCTTCCAAACTCAAATTCCAACACATACATATCAAATTTATGGTTCCACATTCTTGTTAATTGCTTCAATTTATATAGATAATTTTCATCCTACACATTTATCTTAAATGTTCTTGGATGCAACATTTAGATATTCTCCTCAAGATCACTATGTAGAAAATTTGTATTTACATCCATCTACTTTATTTCCATATTGAAGGCATCAATAATAGATAGAATAAATCTAATTGAATGATATTCAAAAACAAAAAAAAAATATCACCACAATAAATTCCCTCCACCTAAAATAATCCCTTTGATATTAGGTGATATTTATATTATCCATTCTCCCATTTGCATTGTAATTTTTATTAAATACCCATTTTCAACCAACATATTTTATTCTATGGGTAATTTGAATAGGTCCCATATTTGAATTTTATCTAAGGAATCCATTTATGCTTCCATATCCTTATTCAAATATTTGGTTTCTTAAGGCAAAAGCCTCCTTTATAATCTTGGGGTCTTAATTAGTAATAGACAAAAGTAATAAAATAAATGTAGAATGGAAATTAGGGGGACTATACCTATCAAGGGATCTTATCACCAGAATTTATATTCTCAAGATTAAAGTTTATAGATTTCCATCTTATGGTTCCTCCTCACCTTCATATAAATCTTCATCTCAAAACTCTTGATTTGGTTCATATTCTATAATTACTTTAAATTTAGACACTTTTTCTCCCTCTTCTTCGTCAACCCGGATTTCTTCAATTTAATCCTTTGGTTTTCATTCTTATTTTGGAACCTCTTTTACCTCTTTAAATATAACATCATGACTATAAATAGTATTCTCCATTTCAAGGTTCCACAACTTATATCCCTTCACACTAGTACCATATCCAATAAAGATACACTTATTTGATTTGTTGTCTATATTAGTCCTTTTTTTCCTTTAGAATACACCTATAACCATCATAATTGAAAAATATAACATTTTTGAAAGAGTCTTTCTTACCATTACATGCTTCCTATGTATTTTTATTGACTTAGGATGATGTGGTTGATATATTGATTAGATAAAAAGAAGTCATGGCAACTTCTTCCCAAAAATTTATTTCTAATATTACACCACAAAGAATGTTTCTCACCTTATCCATCAAATTCATATTCATTCTTTTTGAAAATCCATTATTTTTTAGTGTATATGGAGTTTTTTCTCTTTCTATTTCATAGTTATTAAAAAACTTATTGAAAGCATTGGATTAGTAGTCTCCATCATTATCACACCTCAATACCCTTATCTTATTATTTTTATGATTTTAAATAAGATCATTAAAATCTTTAAAATTATTGAAAACCTTAGATTTATCCTTGATACAGTAAACCAATTTTTTTCCCAAGTAGTCATCTATAAAAGTAACATAATATAGATTTTTAGTGATGGAACCTTGACAAGACCAAACAAATCATTATACATTAAATTCAAAATTCCTTATGATCTTATAACACTATTAGGTAGCTTCACTCAAGTCTTATTTCCAAACACACAATATTTATAGAAATCAAAGTCTAGTGGGTATTCATAAATTCCTTCAACCATACCTTTAAATTGTAATGCTCAAAGTTTTTTCTCTCCAATGTGTCCCATCCTTTGATGTAACAACATTTTCTTTTCTACAAGAGATGTATGAGCAAGATCTAACATATTTTTCACCTTAGGAACAATATATCTATTAAATTTATCACTTACAGTATTTACCTCAAGCATGAACAAAATTCCTACGCAGACTCCTCTTGTTAGTATGATTGTTCCACTAACCAAATTATAACTATATTTAATAAATACTACCTACACACCTGCATCATTCATCTTACTTATATATATTAGGTCTCTATTCAAACCTAAAATGTGCATAATGCCAAAGAGGTTTTTAACACTTCCATATTTAAACCTTAACTTAACTCTCCCTCTACCTATGATCTTATAGGTCAAGTTTTCTCCTAAGAATACATCACCTCCATTGTTTTTTTCATATTCACAGTACCACTCCTTGTGATGGGTCATATGAAAATAAGCACATGAGTCAATCAAGTGTACACCATCACGTTCATACAAGCTTAAAGTTTCCAAGAATAAATCCCTCAAGTCTTAATTAGAGAGATTTACTTTTATATACTAGCAATTACAAAATTACTTACCCTTTTTCACCTTCTTTAGATTTGGAGTCTTTCTTAAAATTTCCTATTTTATCATAGTTCAAGCATTTTCTCTTATCTTTTGTTATAGTATTATATTTACCTATATACCTTAACTATCTTAGATTTATTTTAGGTAGCTCTTGGGAATGACCTCTTACATATAAATCATTATTTATTATATAATCCTTAACATATTTCTATCTCATTTCTTTTGAATATAAAGTTCCCACTATGTTCTCAATTTTTAATGTCGATGTAGTAGTAGTTATTACCATAGATAAATTATCCCAAGAGTCAAGAAAAGAACAAATAAAAGTAATAAACTTGTATTATTAATTCATTCAAATTTCAAAAAAATGTAATTGGCTTACCACAATATTGAAAGTATTAATATCTTCAGCTAAAAATTCACCATCATTCATTCTCAATGAATATAACTTCTTTCAAAGAAATAATTTTTTCACTAGAGACTTTGTATAATACAAAGTTTGTAACTTCTCTTATAGATATTTTGAAGTTTTTTCCATCAATAAATTCAACAAAACTAAATGTGATAGACATAATTTTATTTAACCCTTTTCCTTCCTATCAATCCTTTCTCAATATTCTAACTTCATATATATAGGTTGCACTCCTGATATAATAACCAATTGATCTTTATCCATAAGAAGATCTTCCATATTGACCTTCAAAAAATAAAAATGTTACCATTGAATTTTTCAATATTTATCCTTGTGCTTCCCATCATTTTCCTTTTCCTAAAAAATCTCACACATAGAGTTCCCACTTAAATAATAGTTTATCATAGGTTAAAGAAACCCTAGCTCTTAACAAAAAGCTCAAACCTAGATTTGATACTAAATGAAGAGAAAGATTATCTTATAAACTAAAATGAGAAAAGCAATACTGAAAAAATATTTAAGATAAAAAATAATAGAAATGGAATACACACAATAATACATAGTACACAATATTTCACATGGGAAACTCATTTCATAAAAACCCTAATATAATAACCTCATTTGTTACTATATTAACTTAATTGTCTTGCAATATAATATAGTACATCTCATTTTTTATTTTCCCCTAATGTATGTATGAGTATAAATATACACATAAATATTTAACCATAAAATTGGTATTATAATACCATGGGATATATAAAACATGGGTTAAAACCACTCAAATATATACCAGTTTGGTCAAAAACAAATTTGGGGCACTGCCATTCTGTATTTATAATCTAGTAGAGTGTAAATCATGGAAAATATACACACTTTTACAACATCAACTATCTCAATACAATTTCTCTCTACTTTCAACTATATTTCCCAACCCAATATATTTTTTTGTTTTCTTCCAATTGTAGCAGCTAGCTCAATATAGTTATGTTTGATTAATTTTTACTTTTGATTGTATTGTCCATCCTAATATTATTTTGAGTGTTTGTTCATTTCATTTCACATTGTAAATTTTACTTTAATCTTAATCATATTTATTTATATTTTTAATTTTGTAATTCTATAACTTTGTTTCAATAGTTATAATACTCATAGTAACTATAATTATAGGCCAAGTTGTTAAATTTTTTATTTGAGCCATGGTGTGTGGGGAATAACCCTAATACTCAACCCAAGAGACAACATTTTACAAAGAATTTAGTTTCCACATGCCTCATTGTATATCAAAAATTCCTAGGGTTTTATTTTCCAGCCTTTAAGAAGCCTTTTAGTTATTTTATTTTATAGTTGTAGATGATATTTTTTATTATGTAGCACCTCAGTCTTGTACACTTGGAAAACTTAGACCTTAGTTGTTCCACTTAGTTCTACACGTGCCTTCCTTCATAAACTTTTCATCTTCTCTATCTTGTGTCCCTTTTTCTATATCTTAGTCTGACTAACTTTATATTGATGACACAAACATCCCATATTGTATAGAATGCTTAAAATTTACTTATCTTATACCTATTTAAGGTCTTATCTTGTGCCTAATCACATTATCCTTAAACACTAATGTATGGGATAGACAGTACCATCAACATTAATGTCCTACCTTGACACAAGTGTATAGTTCCCTAAAGTAATCTAATATGCAAATTAAATTTATTACAATGGTTATCCTAAGTGATTTAATTTGATTTATCTCTCAATAAGATTGGTATGAATACAATATTAGACCTCATTCAATCACTACCTAGCAATCAAACCAAAAGAGAATCAACAATCACTCGAGTTACCAAAATATTTATTATTACCCTATTCTAATATTAGTCAAAGGAATATCCTAACTACAAGTCTGAAGTGATAAAAGAGCAATCATAAGTTCAAAGTTTCCAAGTTACAATTTAGGTCACTGTTGTTCTTACTTTACACACATTACATGATTTACATAGAAGCCAACATGTAGGGGATAACTACATAAGTTTGAGGCCCTCTTCAAGAGTATTATATATGTAGGTAGTGTCATTTTATAGGGGGTCATTATGGGTTAACTCGATATTATGTGACCACTAACCTATTTTTTCTCAAGGTTACTTTGAAGATGGAAAGATAGGGTTTTACCATTTCATACTGAGTGACAATCAATGACCTCGATTTGATTTCACTAGAGAGAATGTGAATTCAAACCCAAAAACATCTAGTTTTTCACATCCTATTTTATTTAATACTCTATGCTAGACACTAGCATCAAACATAGATAGTATCATTGATGCAACCATCCCAATTTGACACAACTATCTAGAGAGCTAGAGGCACTAGATCTAGAATTTGATGAATAATTTAGAACTATCTTCCAACTTGATTATACCTATACAAAATCTAGATTTGTATTAGCATTAGATTTAGCTAATTACTTTCTTCTTTGTCATTTCTATATCTAGCATAGTTGTACTTTCCATTTATAGCCTATCTTAGTTTAATAAATTTATCATATGGTATATCTAAGTTTAACACATTAATTGGTCTGTTATAGATTTGATATTCACCCTTGTTCTATATAATTTATATATACTTAACCCTATCTACCCAAGTAGGATTCCTTCATCCAAATTAGGTTTAAAAATTTGGTGAACCTGACCTTTGAGCATCATTGTATAAGCATTCTCTTGTATATGCTTATCTCATACCTTATCCTAATATTTGTGTTCTTTTTCTCTTTTATCATGGATGGAATTTATTGATTTGATTATTATGACTATGAAACCCCTCAACAATCTCTCTAAATAGGGATCAAATTCCATTACTATTGTATTTATCTAAGTGTTAAGGTAAATAATATAAAAGCTTTGAATGGTGGTAGCTATTATCCATGTATTTAGGTCTATGTTCCTATCCTTTCAAGACATGATGTGATCCATCCCAATGAGAATCCAAATCATATACCCTTTCCTTCTATACCAAAATTTATTCCACATGGAGATAAGATACTTTCATTTGATCATGACAATTTCTATCAACTCCATATAAAAATTGTTGAGGATTTGTAAATAATTAATAAAGGGGATGTTCCTTCAAGTTCATTGATCAAAACCACTCCTCTTCCTAAATTTCCAAATAATACTCCCCTTATTAAGGGTGATGATCCTTCTTGGCCTACATTTGATATTGAAATTTTTGGAAAGGTTAACCAAGAAATTATGGAATCTTTACCAAGTCATATAAACCATCAAGAAAAAGGAAACATCCTACATCTATGGAGAAAAATAATATTAATGTTCCAAATTAAAGACATGTACTAATGTTAATCAAGGCATATCAAATAAAATAGGTACCTTTACCAATACTTCCTCAATCTCCACTTGATCTATCCTTACCAAATGTGCATAAGTCAAGTTTTAAAGACATTACAAACTTTTTAAATATTATACCCAGATTAACAAAATTCAAATATCCATTACCATAACCAAAGTACCCAAAATTCAATAATCCATTACCATTACCAAAGTATCCAAAATTCAAGGATTACAATCTTGCACTTATTGTACATGAGGATGATGACACGCATATGCCTAGATTCAAAAGAGGTGGTGGTTTATATCAAATGATAACACCTCTATCAAACACCACCATTCCTATGGATTATCTTATGTCTATGATGAACATGATTTTGGATCTTCAAAAATAGGTTTCTATACTTCAAATGCAAGTGGCTTTCCATAATGCAAATACACCTGTTACCTCAATTCAATAATCAACCTTTAACACAATGAATACTTGAATATCCTTGTCCAATTGGTTTTTAATTACCAAATTTACCTATATTTGTGAACCTTAAGGATACACTTGAGAACATTTTAAGTTATTTATATTCTTTTGGTCAATGGGCAAATGATGATAAACTATTATTAAAATTATTCCATATGAGTATTTCAAATAAGGCTCAAAATTGAATCTGTAGCTTACCAAAGGGTTCCTTAACCAATTTTTCAAACTTGGAATATGTTTTATTCATGTCTTAAATATTCATAAGGTTCCCAAAATTAAATTATAACATTTTCACAATTTCAAGCAATGCAATGATGAGTCCCTTCAAGATTATACTATTTAATTCAAAAGTACATCATATGAACTACCATTTAGACCCTCAGATTTGGAATTACAAATTATATTTAGTAGAGGCCTTCTTTCCCCCTTAAATTAAATAACATTTCATAATTAATATGAGTCCTTCACTCATTTACATGTGTATGTAAATATATATGTTGCATTCATACTTACTCATCCAACAAAGCTTCACATTTCTCCTTCTAAGTACCAAATTTTTATCCCCAAATAAAGGAAGGAGATCAATTGCCTAAAGAATTTTATGAACAAAAATGTGTAATTTATAATCTCTATATTAAAATTTTACAAATTTTTTTTAACATGAGATAGATCCAAGATCCATATCCTATGCAAGAATCTCAAAATGAATAAAACAACAATCATCCATTCCAACAAGATCAAATAATTAAATTATACATAAGTGGTGATTATTATTGGCATAACCATATTAATATTAATCAAGAAAAAACTACTTGTAATGTAAGATTTTTACAACAAATGGGCTTTGATCTAATAAACTTATAAAATAAAGGAGGTTGGAAAGACTCCTTAGGCAACATAACAATACCCAATCACTTTTGATCTTAAAGTGATTCAAAAAAGGGTTTGGGTTATGCCTACCACATCTCCATATGAATTTACACTTTGAAATCTTTGGTTATACCAAATGGAATAAAAAATTGACCAAAATAAAAAAGATATCTCCTGTTATCATGAAATAAAATTGATAAATATTTCAAATGATAGCATTGCATCTTCTACTACACATGAAAAACATGAGGAGGGACATTCTATATCCATTTTCAACCTATAAAATCATGATGAAAATAATGTAAAATATCCAAATTGAGGTTTTAACATTAAAAATAGGGGGAGATATCTATGACCATCCATTGGATGGCATCATAGGGTGATCTTTCCTCATCTTCAAAAATATTTTAAAAAAAAGGTTCAAAAATCCAAAAACATTTTCACTACCTACATGCTCTATTGGCTCCTTGGCATATTTATGTTATTTATATGTTGAGGGATAACATATGATTTACTCCAACATACAAATATATATGTAGGCATACATAAATACATGATACACTTATGTTTCTTGGACTTTCCCTTTACTCATGCACCAAGATGTTGTGGACATCCATCTTCTATGATTTTGATAAACGTAGGTTAAATGATTTTATGATCATTCTACATTATCATGTTTGAGCTTACATATGTAATTACACATGCCTTATCCATGCTTATAACTTGCACATGGTACTTGATATGTTATATACTAGATATTTATTATAAACACATTTGATCCATGGGCCAC
Organism: Torreya grandis; assembly: GCA_037957365.1. Taxonomy (NCBI): domain Eukaryota; kingdom Viridiplantae; phylum Streptophyta; class Pinopsida; order Cupressales; family Taxaceae; genus Torreya; species Torreya grandis. The sequence continues at coordinate 2,073,755 of JARHVA010000836.1, read as the reverse complement.
TATGATATAGTTATGTTGGTTGCTTATAATTTTTCCTTACACATTTTCTTGATTATTTTACCTTCTTATTGTCATGATTTATTGAGCATTTTAATATGATTCATTTTATGTGGCCCTTGTGCCTATGTTTGCCTTCTTAGACATTTTAATATGTCATTGTTTTTTGTATGGATATTTAAATATGTCATTCCATGCTTTTGTGGACATTTGACTAAGTCATGTCCATTATATTTTGTGGTATTTGAATATGCCCGTTATTTTTGGTCTTCTTGGACCATTACCTTTTGACTTGATTTTTAGTGATATTATGTTCTTGTTGAGATTGTATTATTACTATCTAGATGTTGTTATGATCTTTATCATGCATCTTAGGCCTACATGTGTTCACATTAGTTCTATTCAATTCAATGATACATTTACCTAAACATGTTCCTTCAATATGATACATGGTTACATTCTCATATTTATATTTGTCTTACCCTTTTAAGGTGATGTAATTACAGGTACTATTTTCCCTTTCCTCAAATTGGGGACATATTAGTGGGGAAATTATTGAGAAGCATGTTCTCCACACTTTGCATAGTTCTCAAATTTAGTGGTGACATGTCATATAGTCATGGCATCCACACATTCATAATTTACAAATTACGATGGGGACATGATTTGGAATCATATTATCCATATTTATTCAATATATGGTATTTATATTATTTTGTAGATTCAATGGGGGTATGTCATATGGACATGGATTCCACATATTCATAGTTTTCAAATTTAGTGGGGTCATGATTTTTAAGCATGCTCTCCACAATCATCTAGTATATGGTACTTATATTAGTTCATAGATATAGTGAGGGAATGCTTTGGAAGCATGTTCTCTACACCTACTTAGTATTCAAAATCTCTAATTCATAGTGGAGACATGTTTTCATAACATGCCCTCCACATTGGTACTTATATAAATTTTATATTTCTCCATATATAGTGGGGGAATGCCTTGGAATCATATCCTCCATACTTACATAGTTTTTCAAATTGGCCAAAACAACAATTATATGATTTTAATACACATTTGTGACATAATTCTATACATGGTACCATTTTTATACATAGTTTTAGCATGAGACATATCTAAGGTGCATATGTTATACAACATGTGATTAATATTGTAAAATCAAATTCAATCTCAGATTCTAAAATTATTGCATGTATTGATACCCCATGGACTTTTACAGACATTAGTAAGCCAATATACTATAGTATTTGGCTAAAATTTTGGTATGGTTGAGGTGATTAAATCACTCAACCTTGCTAATTTTTTAGTTTGTACTTGATCATCCAACTCACCAGGTTATAATTATCATTGGGTTACATGGTTGAGCTAATCTCAACTTCTAAGTGATAACTCACTTTTGATCCAAAGTTGGGGGCATGTGTATTTTAATCTCTCTATCTATCTCCTTGTATATATGCAATTTAAAAATTCATCTATATTGATCTTAATCTCAATTTTAGAGCCTTATACTGATACATATTTTTCAAAATCAACTTGCCAATAGGCAAGGCAGTTACATCAACACACAGGTGTACTCCTAAACCTTGCTCCTTCAATTTCAATCTATTTTAAGTAATTTTGACCCATATTATATGCATTTATTATACATTGTAACATGCTCTTCATTATAGGTTAGTCACTAGTAAAGCACTCAAATTCAACTCCAACAAATCACTCAAATTCAACTCAAGCAAAGACAAGGTGTTTATACACACCCAAGTACTTATTACTTTCATTTAAATTATAAATTTTATTACTAGATTAAATGGGGTAAATTTAGATGTTTTTTATGATTAATTATCACCTCAATCTAGTACACTTAGAAAACTTAGAGCCTAATTGTTCCTCTTAGTTCTACACCTGCCTTGATTCTACAAACCTTGCATATATTTTATCTTGTGCCCATTTGCCTATCTCTTAGTCTGACTAGCTTTATATTAATGACACATACATACCATATTTCCTATAATACTTAAAATGTACATATATTATACCTCTACAAGTTTTTAGCCTATGCCTACTCTCTTTCTCATTGGACATTAATGTATGGGATAAATAGTAGCATAAACATTATTATCCTACCCTAATGAAAGTGTCTAGTGCCCGAAAGTCATCCAATTTGTAAATTAAATGTATTACAATGGTCACCCTAAGTGATTTAATGTGATTTATCTCCTAATAGGATTGGTATAAATACAAATCAACCCTCATTCATTCACCACCTAGCAATCATAACCAAAGAGAATTCAAGAAGCACTTAGGTTACCAAAAGCTTTCCTATTCTTCCCTATTCTAATATCAGTCATTTAAGGAACAACCCAACTACATGTCTAAAGTACTAAAGTAGTAGTCATAAGATTATATTTGCCAATTTACAAGCTAGGTCATTTTTTTACTTACTTTACACACATTACATGATTCACACACAAGATAAAACATAGGGGAGAACTTCCTAAGTCTAAAGCCATTTTATAGAGTATGGAATATGTAAGTAGTGCCCTTTGACAATGGGGTTATTTTGGGATAGCTCAAAATTGTGTGCCCACTACCCATTTTTCCTTGAGGTCACTTTCAAGATGAAAAGCTAGGGTTTTATGATTTCATAAGGAGTGATATTTCATGACCTAGATCTTATTACACTAGAGTAAAGGTGAATCCAAACCCAAAAGCATCTAGTTGGTTGAATTTTATTTTAGCAAATATTTTATACTAGACACTAGTGTTAAACCTAGATAGTAGCATCAATCTAACCATCTCAGGATGATGCAACTATCTAGATAATTAGAGGCACTAGATTCATAATCTAATGATTGATTCATAACTATATTTTCTCCTATTTTAATCATGTACTAGATCTAAATATGTATTGGCATCAAATCTATCTATATACTCTCTTCTTTGTAATTTTTATATATATCATAATTGAACTTTCCACTTATAACCTATCTTAGTTTAATAAATTCAACACATGGTACATCTGAGTTTAGCGCATTAATTGAAATGTTGTATATCTTATATTAACCCTTGTACCCTATCATTTTCTATATTCTTAAGACTATCTAACCAAGTAAGATTCATTAATACAAATTAGGGTTAAATAGTAGTGCATTGGTAAGTTGTTAGCCTCAATAAGTTACTCTTAATTTACCTCATATATAAGATAATATAGCTACATAATGGTGGATGTTAGTAGGGGTTATTGGAAAACCCATCATAACATATTAATTGGGATTGGTTGTGTGAAGAGTAATATAAAATAGACTTAATGAAGCTACAATATTATATTAAAGTTAAACTAGATGCATGATTGTAGAGGAATTAACATGAAATTTGTAATATTAATTTACATAAAACATTAAGTATTTCAAATGATTAAATGATTATAAGAAAAAATACGTAACTACATAAAGTAACATGTATAGAAATGAAGGAGAAAAATTATCAAATATCTATATTAATATATGTGTTTTGGAACCTTTTTAAAATACAAACAACCACTATATAGAGAGCTTAAAAGGCTTTGTCACTTCATATTCTAGATTTTCACTATAAACAAAAGATGGATTCTTCACATTCTACATACTCTTGATGTGTATTTAGGTGTCAAATACATCCATAAATATATACAAACTATAAAATAGTATAGATCACACACTTGTCAAAAAATTATACTCTATGATTTTATATCCATGTTTTAATACTAAACACTTTCTCATAATTAAATTATTTTCTCATACCAATATAAATTCATATGAATTATGTCAAATGTTGTAACTAATGGAGTTGCTTGAAGAGAAAGGTTGGAATGGAAAAATTACTTTTCATAATTACTCAAGGTGCCATTTACCAATTTTCACCTCTTTCACATTATAGACACTATTTTTGAATTGCATAACACTTAAGTCTTGTATACTTGGCAAATACATAGCATGGAGGTACCCTCAGATTATAGACCTTTCTTATTATCAAATGCATAAAATATCCTTATCTACATAATTAATTATCTCTTAGTCTAACCAATGTTATTATAATGACTCAAACCTTATATCCTTCCCAAAATGATATAAACTTGCTTATCTTCCATCTCTACAAGTTTTGGACCTGCACATGTTTTCTAACTATTTAAACACTTATCCCAGTCAGATGCATTGTTGATGCAAATGTCATATCTTAATGTAAGTTTTAAGTTCTATAAAGTCATCCAATTTTAAAATAAAATGTATTCCTGTGGTCGGCCTAAGTGATTTAATGCAAGACATTATCTAAATGGATTGGTATAAATACAACATCAACCCTGATTCATTCTTCACCTAGAAACATATAGAAAGTCATAAGGAAACTTACAAAAATCACTCAAGTGAGAAAAGCTTTCCTATTTTCTCTTATTTCCATATCAGTCATAGAGATAACACATCTATAGGTCTAAAGTATTGAAGGATCAACCCAAGATCTATATTTTACAAGTTATAAGCTAGGTCATTATTTTAATTATTTATCACACATTTCATGATTCACACATAATCTAATATATAAGAGAGAACTACATAATTTTGAGTCCATCTTCAAATTATTGGCTATATAGGCAATGCTCAATTATAGAATGGTGTTTCGGGTAACTCGACACCATATGCCCACTAACCCATTTTCCCCACAACCACTATGAATATGAAGAATGAGGGTTTTGTTATTTCACAAGGAGTGACAACCCATGACTTAGATTTAAATAAACTATAATAAATGCAACACAAAACCTAAAAGCATCCAAGTGGTTATATCAAGTTTCATCAAGAATTCCATACTGGACACCTGTGTCCAAGTCAAATAGTATCATTGACATAACCATCCCAAGCCAGTGCAAGTGTCCATAGATATAAAGGCATAATTTTTAAATTCATGGAACTGATCTAAAATATAAATCTGGATTACTTTCTACTTGTTCTAGATCTAGACTATATTATCATCAAAATCAACTAAGTATCTTATTTTCTTTATCATTGTAATACCTAACATAGTTGTACTTTTTATTTTTAGGATGTTAACATAATAAATTAGTACATTTTCTATCTGATTTTCACAAATAATTGTCCTACTTTAGATATAGTCTACAATCCTTGTGCCTTAGGCTATCTCTACCCATTTAATCCTATATTTCCCTTAATATATATTTTAGGGTTAATCATTTGGTGTACCTGATTTGTATAGATGCATAAAAATTATAATTATTATTGTTTTTATCTAGATAGGAATTTAGATTACTATAATTTTTCATTTCCTACTTATATTACTTTGTATGCAACCTAATAATAACCATAGATAGGGAGGTGTACCTATTAAACACATTGAGCTTCCCTTATATTGCCTAATATGTTTAAACCCAATGAGGCCAATGAGGGACCTAATCTTATGGATCATGATTATACCAATGCTGAGAAAGAAAAATAAATTTTTGAGGTTATCATAGAAGAAGATTTAAATAATTAAAATCATGAGTCTAATAAAACTAATAAACATGATCAAATATATCATGAGCAAGTGAAAGTAATTACATTATTTTATGATCGTATTCATAAAAAACCTAAAGATATTAAAGAAATCCTAATACCCATATTATAAACTAAAATAGTAAAAATCATAGATGCATAACCAGGTCCATATATTGATCATGTTATTCAATTTATGGGTCATCCCCATATACCAAAATACATCCCCTTGAGCACATTACTACTTCATACGTCTAATGGGGGCACTAGATATGTATTTCAACCCATGTTCCCTAAAATTACTATTTAAACATCTTACATGGGAAACCAAAATGATGCATTTCAAATACCAGTTTCAATTCCTATATCTACCCAACCTATAGGTACACCTCCCTTGGTGACTTCTCAAATATCTATCCTAACACACTAATAGGTGGAAGCTCTTGTATAAACTATAACACTTTTGCAAACTAAGGTTATAAATATCTAACAAAATTCTATGAAATATCCTTATGTTATTGATTCATAATATGTGTTTCATAACCCTCTTACACTAGAGATATCTTTGTACCCATTGCCAACTAGTTTTGTTGCACCTAAGTTCACATTTTATGATGGCAAGGGTGATCCTAAACAATATCTTCATTATTTTTATGTGGCATGGCTTGATTATGCCTCTAATGTTAAACTTTTGACCAAATTATTTCCAAGGATATTAAAATACTATGCTTTATGGTGGTTCTATGATTTACCAACTCAATCAATAAATTCCTTTAAACCCCTTTTAGATCATTTTTTGGCACATTTCTCTATTAACATTACCAAAAAAGTTTCATATTCCCAAATTTCAAAGATCAAACAAGGAACCAATGAACCTATTAATGAGTATGTCTTGAGGTAAAAGATAATGTTGGCTAAAATGACCAATCTTATGGTAGATAAAGAGATTTAAGATATTTTTAAACAAAGTTTTATTTCTCCTTTACATGAGTCTATTGTTTTAAAAAATTCAAATATTTTAATGACTCATGCCACAATATTCATGATATTGAAATGAAACTTATCTCATTAAACAAACTTAAATATGTAACAAATACACCAACTACATCTACATCCAATACCAATTTTATAATCAAACCAAGTTATAAGGTCAAATCTATTGAGTGTAAAAAATAAATAACCACCATGGTTAATTTGGTGTCATAATAACCTAATCAACTTATCTTATCTAATTCCCCACAAAGATAATTTACATGCTTATCTAAATCTCCCACTTCATTACTCTTGTGGCTTGTATATTATTATCTTATATCTCTCACTTTATTATAATTTATATAGGTTGGTATGAGTATACCTCAACCTAAAGGGTATGATGTGAATGCTTATTGTGACTATCACTAAGGCCTTGTGCATTCTAAAAATATATATTTTAACTTGAAGCATAAGATCAAAAACCTCATTGATGACCAAAATATTACATTTGATGATCCTCTAAAGGAATTAAGTTCATAATTTGGTAACCACCAAAAACCCAAAATATTTAATAATCCTTTACAAGATAATTCAAAAATGGATCTAGAAGTGAAAATGGACTATAAATCTCACCCTCCTTGATCTCATCATGAGAACCCATTGGATGGGATTATTGGTACCATTACATGACATACACCTCTTATGATTTAAATACCCTCCATTGATATATTATTAGGATGACTTTGGATCTAGTTGTGCCCATGTGATTACTACCTTCTCAATTATTTCTTCCATGAGTGTCTTTGATATGTTATTAGGATGACTTTGGATATGTACACTTAGATAAATACCTTCTATAGTAAATGGGTGTGTTAAATATATTCATGTCAATCATGTAATTACAGTTTCCATAATTCAATATGAACATCAACTTGAACAAGATAAGTTTATACCTAGACAATTAATTATCAAATATCCTATAGTTAGTCTTCCACAAAAGGGTAAGTAATAGGAAATTCCATTTACTAGGTGACTAGTATATAAGAGACCATTGAATTAGATATCCATAATGGGTTCCATGGAATCATTATCTACTACAGACCATATTCAAATATCCTAAACACATACACATGTTCCTATTACTATTGTTCTTAATAAAACATAGATCACTTAGTGATGGGTTCCATGAACCCCTACTCCTACTACTTCTTCATGACCAAAAATTCCTATTAAACATACATAGATCATAAGATATCCTATAATGATAAATATTAAACATGTGCACACTTCTCAAAAACATCACCAAGTTCACAGTGGGGAGATACCTATGAGCATCCTTTGTATGCAACCATAGGAAAGTATTTTCCTTTTAAAAATCCAAAAATATAAAAAAAACTTCAAAAATCCAAAAATATTTTCATCATTTACATATATTATTAACTCCTTGGCATACATGTTAGTTCTATGTTATTGGATAACATATAATTTATTTACATAAACACGTGTTTCATGCATATTTTTAGTGTGATACATGCATATATAGATACATGATCCGTGAACTTTTGGATGTTAGGTTTTCCCTCTACTCATGTCACCAAGACATGGTGGCATCCACCTTTATAATCATGATACATACATGTTATATCATTATGTGATCACTTTGCATTATCATGTTTGAGATCATATATGTATTTCACGTGCCTTTATCCATGATTATATATTTTTTAGTATACTTGATATGATGTGTACTTAAATTTTTTTACTAACACATATATCTAGGGACTAGTATGATGTGCTTATTCTAATTTCTAGTGCTTTCATTTATGCACTTCCTTAAATATATTGCCTTGATATTGTCTTGTTTGATTGAGAATTTTAATTTGATTCATTTTTTGCATACCCCATGCATTTATTTACCTCTTTGACATTTGAATATGTCATTGCTTATTGTATGTTGACATTTGAATATGTCATTCCTTGCTTTGTTGATATTGACTAAGTCATGTCCCTTCAGTTGTGTGGCATTTGGACATGCCTCTTATTTTAGGTCTACTTATACCATTATATTTTGCTTTGATTTTGATTGTTCTTGTGTGTGTTTGATTGCTTGTTAAGATTATACTATTACTATCTAAACATTTCCATGATATACATCATGCTTCTTAGGAATTGGTGTGAACACATTATTTGTGCTTCAATGATATATCTACCTATACATTTTCCCTCTATGTAATACATGGTACATTCATAGTTTGCATGGTTATCTTATCCTTTTGAGGTAAGGTGACTATAAATTTCTACTTTCCCTCCCCTCAAAATGGGGGCATAGTAGTGGGGGCATGTCATAGAGGCATGACTTCCACATTGATTCACAGATTCATGTTTTAATGGAGGCATGTTTTGGAAACATGTTTTTCACATTTGTCATAGTTTCAAATTTATTGGGGAAAATTTTGGAAACATGTTCTTCATATTTGCAATTATATCATTTTTCATATTTCTCCACATTATTACTTACACCGGTTCTCATATTCAGATTACAATGGGGGCATGTTTTGAAAACATGCTATCCACACTAACACTAGTTTTTGGTTTCATACTATAGTGAGGGCATTTTTTGAAATCATTTTCTCCACACACCTTTTTAAATTGGTCAAATTCATAGTTATATGATTTAAATACATATATGTGGTAGAATTATACACATTAGTACTATTTTTATACATATTTTCAACATGAGACATATCTAAGGTGCATATGTTATGCAAAGGTCACTTACATTTCAAAATAAAATTAGTGTCAAATTACAAAAACTTCTTATGGACTATCATCATCCACTAGTTAGACATTTAAAAATTGTATTGATCCAATCTATTATAGAAGTTGGTTCACTTTTTCATCTATTTGAGGTGATTAAATCACTCACTCTTGATAATTTTATAGGTTTTATTTGAATACATCATATATCATTGTTAGATTTATAGTTTGAGTTGACTTGGTTCACTCACACTCACCAAGTTATAAGTATGATTGGTTTGCACAGTTGAGCTTATCTCAATTATCGGGGAAACTCATATTTTTTCCAAGGCTGGAGGCATATGTCCTCCAATATATCTCTATATATCTTTGGATATATTCGCTTTCCATATATATATTTTTTCCTAGTCTTATTTTTAGTGATTCATAATGATACATATTTCAAATCAAATTGCCAAAAGGAAAGATGGTTACATTAGTATGCAAGTGTATTTCTAAACCTTGCTCTCTTTCAATTTAATTATGTCAATAATTTTAATTTTAGATTATTTCATTGATTATATATTGTAACATGATCTTAGTTGTAATTAAGTCACTATCAAATCACTCAATTTGGAGTCAAGCAAAGGTAAGGTGTGTTATACACACCTAGGTATGCATTTATTCACCTTTAAACCAAAAATTTCATTACAAGATTAAGGGGGGAAATGTAGACACTATTTTTGAATTACATAGCACCTCAAACTTATACACATAAAATATATATAATGTATGTAACTTAAGCTTTTAGAGCTTTCCCACTACTAAAATAATCATATGCACTATCTCTTTATGCCTAATTGCTTATCTTTAAGTATGACCAATGTTATTCTGATGACTCAAACCTTCTATCTTTCCTAGAATACTATAAACTTATTTATCTTCCATCTCTATAAGTTTTGGATATGTGCCTATTTTATAACTACCTAGACACTTGTGTCTTAATTAGATGCATACATTGATACAAGTATCCTATCCCAATACAAGTATCCAGTTCCCTAAAGTCATCCAATTTGTAAATGAAATGTATTCCTATGGTTAGTCTAAGTGATTTAATGTGAGATATTCTCCAAAGGAATTGGTATAAATAAAATATCAACCCTCATTCATTCCTCACCTAGAAACACCTATCAACTTATAAGGAAACTTACCAAAATCACTCAATCAAGCACTCAAGTGAGAAAAGCTTTCCTATTTTTTCCTATTTTCATATCATTCATAGGGATAACACATATATAGATCTAAAATACTAAAAGAGCATCCCAAGACATATATTTTATCAATTAAAAGATAGATCATTATTGTACTTATTTATCACACATTGCATGATTTACACATAATCTAATACATAGGGGAGAACTACATAATTTTGAGACCCTCTTTGGATTAATAGATATGTAGATTTAAATCCTTAATAGAGGGGTATTTGGGGAAGCTCAACACCATGTGCCCACTAACTCATTTTTTCCATAGCCATTATGAAGATGAAGAACTATCATTTTTCTATTCGATAATGAGCAACAATCCATGACCCAAATTTGAATGCACCAGAGTGAAGGTGACATAGAACCTAGAAGTATCCAAGTGGTCACATAAAATTTTATAAAGTATTCCATAATAGACACCTACATCCAAGGTAGAAATTAGAATCAAAGTAATCATCCTAAGTCAATGCAAGTGTCTACAACTATAGAGGTAAAACTTCTAAAATCAAGTGATTGATCTAAAATATAAATCTAGTCTACTTTATACTTGTTCTATATCCATAACTATATTATCATCAAAATCATCTAAGTATCATGTTTTATTTACCATTAAAATACCTACCATAGTTTCCCTTTCTATCTTTATCATATCATCATAATAAATACATTATATGTTATATTTAAGTTTCACAAATAATTGGTCTACATTGGATAAATTCTACCATATTTATTCCCTAGGCTATTTCTACCTCTTTAACTTGATATTTCCTTTAATCTATAGTTTAGGGTCAAACACACACTACTTAGCTTCCCTTTCAAGTTTTCAACTAAGAATCATTATAATACACCACCCTTAGAGTTTTTAAATAGATTTGAATAATTAGGAGGTCACCCTTGTGGGCTTTCAACCTTCATAGCTCCATTCTTAATGTTTTAATCCTTCCCTTACACAAAACTAAGTAGTTTGAATTTCTTTCCAAAATTAGTGTGCACCATACCTATGTGAAGGGAATATGTATGGATTAAGAACAAGGAAATAGAGGATGTGATGTAGAATATTTGGTTGGAGAAGTTTTATATGTTGAAATAGAAGATGAAGGTGGATGTGTTGAAATTATTTCTAATGTGGTCACAACTTTCATCAAAGATGCTGATAATGTTTGTTACTTATATATAGTTGACCATGTAGCTTGATCAATTTTTTTTCTAGAGTTCATGTTAGAGTTGGGTAAATGGGACAAATTGTGGCTCCTTGATGATTTTAAAATAAAACTAACCAAAGTGGCATAAATCCTAATTGAATATCTTCTAGTCACTGAGAGAATCCTACAACAAAGAAATCATAGTATGCAAAGGGGCTTGACATTACATTAGGTTATGAATACCATAATCATTATAAATTTGAATGAAGGCTCTATGAAAATTTACATTAAATCTCCAATGTGATTTTCTCAATTCTATCAATGTGTCTATATATTTGGATTCATGTAAATATATTTTATAGCATATCATTTTGCCAACTAGTCATCTTATCCATCATTGTGTTTATTGAGTTCAATGACTCCTTCAATGTAAAATATATTATATCAAATGTATTCATCTGATATTCCATTGTTTCCTTGGTTTTCTCAACCTTAGTGATCTTCATGCTTAGCCGATTTAATGTAGTTTTGAGTTGTTGCTTCCAATCCAATATGGTGTGATTAATTTGTAGATCTTGATGCACAATAGTGATCATAACTTACTCATACTCCTCTAAGAGTTTACATATCGACTTTGTTTTATATTTCAGTATTTGACCTTAAATTAAAATATACTAGATCCTATGCATAGTGAGATAATCCTTTGTCGGCCTAAACAAGAGTGATGTGAATTATTTCTCCTAAAACATGACTTGGTCACCCAAAACCTAAGTGACCAAGGTAGATCAAGCATCATCTATCAATTATCTTACTTTGGTGAGGTAAAGGTGTAAGTGCACATTTTTCTCCCTTGGATACAATGCCTCATATTCCAATGCATAAGGTTTTTATGCGATGGACTCCTAGAATACAAATACTCCCTCAATTTTTTTTCCAAAGGTAACTAGGATACATCAAGAAATTCTTCCTACATCATTATTTCAATGGGTAAAGTAGAATCCATAGATGTCATAAGTGCCTTATTTATTTATGGAATTGTAATTGAAAATCTTTTCTAACTCACCAAAATTGCATGGACATCCCATAGCCATTGACTGGGGAATTTTAGTTTATGCTCAAAAGCCTCTTCTTTCACACCCCCTTGAGTGGACATTGAGCCTTGGATGTGTAAAATGGTTATTGGGCCTTAGTTATCAATACCTTCATAGTGGGATATGTTTAATTTTTCACTATAACTTCTACCTATAATTGGTGATCTAATCTTGTTCTTACTTATTTAGTTACCTCTAACTAGTCCTTGACTGTTTGATCTTGGGCCTACTTTTGTGTTTCTTCTTCCTAATTTTGCAAGACTTATTTATTTTTCTCTTATTATTCTACCTTGGTAGTTACATCATCCTTAGAATTCTACTTCTATGCCACTTTCACTTATTTATTTATTCACTCTATCTCTTTCCTCAAGGCTTATTCATCTTATTTATTATGTTATTCCTCTTGTCTCTTCCCATTATTCTCCTCCTCAACATCCTTGTGTTCTACCTCCATCCTATTTTTATTCTCTTCTTTTCTAGCATTCTTCACAATTGCAATTTGAGCCTTTTCCTAATAGAATTAATCCTTAGTATATTTATCATGTGATTCAATATCTTCTTATGTCATTAGCTACTCAGGCTATGGTTTTGTACTCATTTATGGTTTATGTGTAGGATTTGAAGAATCTAAAGATGAAAGTGACTATGAAGGAGAGGAAGAAGGGGATGATTATACCATGGTACAATTATGTACTAGTGCCTTTTATCTAGTTAGAGGAACCAGAGTCTTCTTCAACCACTTCTAGACCTGAATCATCTCTTGTGGTTTTTATTATGGAACTTGAGACTCCTATGGATCATCTTCCTCAATTAGTTATGGTTAAATAAATGAACCCATATGCTCTAAAATAGTTGGTGATAATTAGGGTGTAGTATGGGTTCTTTTTCTTGTGAAATAATGGATGGTATGGATTTCCTTATTGTTGTATTCTTGTCTACACCCATGAAGATCATGCACCTAATGCCCATTCAAAAATAAAAACCATCCTTCATGTGTGTTCTTCTAATGCCACCATATCTATAATTATCAACATAAGAAGTGTGCAAATGTCCACCTAAAATATCTTTATAACATTATATCACACTTGACAAGTGTATTGATTTCCTCTGACATCCTAAACAAAAATTTCATGAATTAATTATCCTCATACATGATTTGGTCACCCAAGACTTGAGTGATCAAATTAGAGCAAGTGTAAATGATTAGTTATCTTACTTTGGTGAGGTGGAGGTGTAAGTGTGTGCTTTCCTCCCTTAGTTTTGATGCCTCATATTCTAGTGTTGAAGCCTTTTGTGTGATGGAATCCTCAAACATAACCATTCCATTTATTTGTTTTCATAAATTTAATTAAGAGAAATCAAGTGATGCTTCTTGCATCATTATTATAAGGGCTAAAGTAGACACCAAAAATGTCATTAGTTCCTTATTTATTTATCATTAGAAGTGAATAGGTTCTTCACCTCACTGAAGGTGCAAGTACATCCCATATCGATTGAGTTAATAACTATTTATGATAAAAATCCTCTTCTTCCACACCCCCTTGAGTGGACCCTAAGCCTTTTGATGTGGAAAATGGTTTTTGGGCCTCATTTATCACCATATTCTTTATAGGTTCTACTAATTATTACACTATAAATTCAACTTACATTTGTTTCTCTAATCATATTATTTCTTTGGAATATACCTCTACTTAGTCTTTTTACACTTGATCTTGGTCCTAATTCTATGTTTATTCCTCCTACTTTCCTAAGACTTCTTTCTTTTTTCTTCTTCTGGTGCTTTGTCAGTTGCATCAACCTTAGCCTTCTACTTTTACGTTACTTTAAATTATTTATTTATTCACACTTTTTATTTCCTCCATGTTTTTCCATCATGTTTATTATTTTATTCCTCTTGTCTCTTCCCATAATTATCCTCCTTTGTATCCTTATGTTCCACCTCATTATTCTCTTTCTCCTCTATTTTAGCCTTGTTTTCAGCTACCTTTTAAGCATTCTCCTACTCAATACTATCCCTATCATCTTGATTATGTGGTGAAATACATTTTGTGTTGTTGGATAATTAGGTTGTGATTATTATCTCACTTATGGATCATACACATGAATTGAGTAATCCAAAGATGAAAGTGATTTCAAAGGAGAGGAAGAAGGGGATGATTCTACCATGGTGCACCTACATATTATTTATTTTTGTCTGGTTAGAGTAACTAAAGTATTATTCAACCAATTTTAGTCCCATATCATCTATTATGGTTGTTATTATGGGACTTGAGCCTCATGAAACTCATCTTTATCAACTAGTTGACATTCAATAAAGGAACCCATATGCTTTGTAATTACTAGTGACATTTTGGGTGCAGTGTGGGTCCATGAATTATAAAAAAATGGCTGGTTTTAATTTCATTTTTTTTATGCATTTATATTCCATTAAATAACCTATGCCTAGTTCCTCTTCAAAAATTATAGCTATCATGCATATTATTTATTCATCTTATACAATTGTATCTATAATTATCAATGTAGTAAGTGTGGGAATATTCAATAGAATGATCATAGGCTATTTTTTTACACTTGAAAATTCCCTTTGTCATCTTAAATAGGAGTGTAATTAATTACTTCTCCTCAAACATGACTTCGTCACACAAGACCTAAGTGACTAAGGCAGGGAAAGTGTCATCGATCAATTATCTTGATTTAGTGAGGTAGTGTAAGTGTGTGTTTTCCTCCCTCAATTTTGATGCCTTTTGTTGTAGTGTGGAATCCTTTTATGTGATGGACTCTTGGAAAAACCCAACTCTCTAAATTATTTTTCCAAAGTAAACTAAGAGACATTGATAAATGTTTCATGCACCATTATTTCAAGGGAAAAATTATAATGCATAGATGCCACAAGTTCCTTATTTATTTATGCCATTAGAATTGAAAATGTTGTTTGCCTTGATGAAGGTGAAGAGACATATCATAGCCATTAATTATGGAATTATGGATTATGCTTGGAATCCTCTTATTACACACCCCTATGAGTGGACCCTAAGCCTTGTCATGTGGAAAATGGTTATTTGGCCTTAGTTATCATCACCTACTTGGCAGGATTTATTTAATACTAAATTATAAATTCTAATTAAATTTGTTGGTTTGATCTTGTTATTGCTTTGGTAGCTACCTCTATTTTTTCCTTGACCACTTAATCTTTAGATTACTTCTATTTTTCTTCCTCTTAATTTCACAAGATTTCTTTATTTTTCTATTTTTATTTTTCCTTAGTTGTTGCATCAACTTTGGCATTTTACTTATGTGTTGCTTGTGTTCCTTGATTTATTCACTCTATATCTTTCCTTAAGGCATATTCATCATGTTTATTATATTATTCCTATTAAATATTCCCATTATTATCTTCCTCGGTAGCCTTATGTTCCACCTCCTCCTTCCTCCTCTTCTTTTCTTCTTTTTTATCCTTCTTTGTAGCTTCCTTTTGAGATTTCTCCTACTCAAGTTGATCCTTAACCTACTCATGTGATAAAATATCTTTTTGAATTGTTGGCTACTCAGTATTATCTACTAAAGATGTGGTTGTGTACTCATTTTTAGCTTTATAGTCATATAAAATGTCATTTTAATGCATGAGTGTCACTTGAGACCACCCTATCCTTACCTTAACCTTAGACCTATCTAAGGGCCTATTTTTATCCTTTTATAGTTTTATGCATGCTAGTGTATGCCCAATATACCAAGATATACATTGACCCATCACCTAGGCATCCCTAATCCTTTTCTACACATGCCATCTACCTGGACAATAGTGTGGCCCCATTAGTCTATAGTGCAAAACACTATGTGTAGTGTGTTATTGGTAAAGGAGGAAATGTTATTCACCCTTAATTTCCCCCACCCATAAAAGATATATTTCCACTTCCCAAAGCATATTAAGGTCAACCTAGACTCATTTAATTCTTAAAAAACATTAAAACACTATATAAAGACCAATTTTATTCATTTATCCCTTAGATGAAAATTCTCATGAACAAGCTCAAAAATAGTTATGAAAATAAAGGTTATTGATCATTTTCACCCCTATTTATGCATACATCCATCTATATAAACCCATAGCTTAGTTTTACCTGGGTTTATAGTTTAAATTCACACTTAAATAATTCAATTTGGCACTCATACTCAGGAATACTAACATCACTTTTAATTATAAATATCATTACTTTCACTTATAACAACACATAGATTAGGAGAACTACATTAGTCTTGACCCTCTTTCGAGGTATTGGTATGTAGGTAGCACTCAGTACATGGGGTGTTAACTTCTCACCTAGCCTACCCTAATAACCACTTTTATTTCACTTGTGTTCATCAAAACCATAGAAAGCATGTAAGATTAGGGTTTCATAGTGAAATCAGTCAAACTATAGAATAAATAATGATTTAGGTCTTGGTCACATAGATACAAGCTTTCTAGAATAGAATTAAGGTCTACCCAAAATTTCACTACTTCACCTACACAATGTCATTATAATATCAAAAAAGGTTAGCGCATTACACTATTGTCAAATAGGTTCTCACTATTATTTGAAGAAGGTTATGACACTTTTTCTCTATTGACAACACTACACTATTCCTACATCACTTCCATGTTTGCCATTTGTTTATTTTAGTCATATTTTCTAGCTAAGTACACCTCTTCTAATTCATTTCCATTTATAGAACATTCAAATAAGTAAATTATTGTACAAATAAATGGTTGTTGATATTGTAGTTTATTATTTCCTAATTTATTACTTATCTCTTTATCAACATTGGAGTTACATTTGATAATCCTAAAAAATATAAATCATTTGGTGAACCTGACTTACTTTAAATAGTGAAAAAACCTTATCCCTAGATGATATTAGGGTTTATATCCTTTTGTTTCCTATTTTTAGTGGTTTTTTTAGGGTTTTATAACTTAATGTGTTTTACCCTAATAACCCTCTACCAATTTGCATTACCAAATTTCATGGATAAAGAAGATTATTTTCCTCCTCCTCATATCCAAGAGGGTGATATCTACTTTCCCTCTAACTAAGTCCATGATATCACTCCTATCAGAGGTGAGGTAGCCTATACTATGGTTCTAAATGTCTGTACTCAACCTATCCATCCTTTAAACCCTTACCTTCCCATATATCCCATTTGGGATGTGTGTTTGCATGTTCAATTGGAAGCAACTAGGGTTTGCACTTATGAGACTCTAAGGGATGAAATTATTAGTATGATAAATCTAATTTTAGAATTATATAAAAAAATAAATATATTAAGTAACAAGGTCTCATTATTGGCAAATCATATTACATGTACAAAATCTTCAGAATATCTTAATGTTCATCATGTATATGAATCTAAACCTAGTAAAGTTGTGTCTAGCGCTATTTCATATCCAAATCATAAAAAAAAACATAATGCATCTATTATAATTTATTTAAAAAGATTAAAAGGGTCTAATAATATTTAAATTGAGGTAGTAAGGTAAATAATTAAGAATAAGTTGATCAAACTACCTCTTCTACATCCAATAAGGGGATATAGGTAATATTGTGTATACCATAGAATGCATGGTCATCACATAGATTCATGTTTGGCATTGAAAAAGCATATACAAAAGATAATTTATAATGAATAACTTATAAGAGATAAATTATTTAAGCAATCCATAGTGATACAGGAACACATTCAAAAAGGATCAAATTTAGAAATAGTACAAAAGCAGTTACCAAAGCATAATTCAAAGCAAAAAAGCTTCACAAAGTAAAATTAGATCAATAAATAATATAAAAAACACATCGAAATAAAGTGGAGGAGACTAATATACCTCCAAAAAATAGATCCCACTTTTAAATAAGCATGGGTTTGGTCAAAAACATTTATAATAGTTTGATTATCAAGGTCAAGGGTTGGGAAAACAAGCCCAATGCATCACTACTCCTATTCTATCAGTTAATAATGTTGGTCAACAATGTTTTAGATTTATGGAACATACTAAGGCAAATCATTCACATATATATTTTATCAAGGAAAAATATCAATATACATAGGTAATGTTACAAAAATAGAAAGAATTTAAGTTGCACATTCAGAATTAGGGTAAGCAAACAGCCATTCTCAAAAGAGGATTTATAACAATAGAGTATTCAAAGATAGAAATACATAAAAATATACATATTCAAAGGTAAATGTAAATGAGGAAACTACAATACCTCCCTCATATCATAATCCTTTCACTATCATAACTTATATAGATAGAAAACAATACATAGATGTTAAGATTATGGATCATCAACCAATCAACTTTTGTTCACTATCATTTATTAGTTTTCTTGGAAAGGAATCTACACATATAGATACAACACATTTTTATATATCATGTTTGGGATCACTTCAGTTAAAATTTTCCTTTGTTGCAAAGGAATGTTATATCCTATTTCAAGTTATTTCATAATCATGTGCTTACAATGTTGTCCTTGGAGGTTCATGGTTAACAACAATAGGAGAAAAACTTGACAAAAAGAAAGGTTTCATATACTTTTCAAATGAGAGTGAAATGATTATAGTTTCTATAAAGGATACAATTTATTCCCAACAATATCTAAAAAATCAAGTTGTACCTATAGTGGATATAGTTTTAGTTGGAAAGATCACAATCAATAAACCAAACAATGATAATCAAGATCAAGAAAATGATTGGAACAACACAAAATATTATGGTACAAACCATTTGGAAAGTGAATATTCAACCTATGATACACAAAGGCATACCATCGATGACATGTTGTTATTCTAACACCATTCTTTACCAACACATATATTCTTATCCATATCACTCTCCTTGTACATAGCTTCACTCATTGTTGGCCTACTTAAACATAACTTCATTTTCATTCTAGTTTACTTATACATAGTCTATTTTTAATATTTCTTTTACATAAATCTTATGATTAAAAAAACAAAAAAATTATATTATGTTCAAAACTACAAAAACATAAAAATATTTCTTAGAAAATACAAATTTTAGATTTTATGTGTAGACACCCAATTCTAGTGACAACTAGCTTCTGACCAAACTTTAGACTGAATCCTACCAACCATTGTAAATTAAGCCTAAAAATAGTTAAACATCATAATTTTAGCCATGAATCATTAATAAAAGATCATAATCATGTTGAGGCATCCCTATATGGGATACTAGCCCATATGAAATAATAACCTCTCACATATTCATCCCTAATCACCTTGTAACATAACAACTATTAGTTTGACCTATGGACCCATTAAGTAGGGAACTTGATCAAAATCTTAAAAGATATAAAATATTAATCAAATTGAATCATCTACTTAAAAACTATTAAATGCTTAGTTGAATTATCCATTTGCAATTAATGAATATCTAAAAATAGAAATTCCCAAAATTAAAATATCAAGCCTTTTCATCATTCCCTTCATCAGTTGTTAAGCTCTTCCAAAATATCTAATTTGAGATCCATGCCTAGTATTTGAAAATTATAATTAAATGACAAATATTAACTCAAATGGAGTTAGTTTCAACTCACCTAAAATTATTTTTAACCCATTCCATGTTTAAACTCAATCTTAATTCACCTTGGGTGAGAGTTAATTCTTGAGGCTATAAATACAAGGCCATGTCTATTGGTTTATAAGTTATTTTGGTGCATAGTTATTATGCACAAATATATTCAACAAGATAGTTTGGTATAGTGTTATAATTCCTAAATGCCTTTTAACTAGTGTTATCATGCTCAAATCTTACACCAAGCAATCAAAACCAATGTGCTAAGGAGAGAAAAAGCCAAGCAAGCTTTATTTCCAAAGACTTATTGATGCACAATCCAAGAAAGCCATTCTACAATCCATTTGGAGCTCCAAGGAAGGTAAAATAAGTTTTTATTTTATATTTTAGTTGTGTTTTCATATACATGATTGTTACCTATTCTCTCCTTAGTGTCTAGGGTAGAAGTTTTAGGATTTTTAGTGTCTAGTTTTGATTTTTACTTCTTGGACTAACACAAGACTTACCTCCCCTCTATTGTATTCATTAATCACCTATTAGAACAAAAATTTGAATGAATTGGGTAGTGTAATGACACCCTTTTCAAATAAGTGACATACACACACAAGTTTAGAAAAATACTAAGGTAAATGTGTGATGTTAAATGGATGACATAACACCTCTTCAAACAAAGGAGTGATGTGAAAGCATGACTTATTTTTGATGGGGTATGACAAAAATAGTTTTGACTCAAGACTATACAAGTAGAAATGACAAAATGAAAAAAAATACCTAAGTGTAACATCCTAAATCTTAAAAGCTATATGGTTGTTATTGATGCACAATCCAAGAAATCCATTCTACAATCCATTTGGAGCTCCAAGGAAGGTAAAATAAGGTTTTATTTTATATTTTAGTTGTGTTTTCATATACATGATTGTTACCTATTCTCTCCTTAGTGTCTAGGGTAGAAGTGTTAGGATTTTTTAGTGTCTAGTTTTGATTTTTACTTCTTGGACTAACACAAGACTTACCTCCCCTCTATTTTATTCATTAATCACCTATTAGAACAAAAATTTGAATGAATTGGGTAGTGTAATGACACCCTTTTCAAATAAGTGACATACACACAGAAGTTTAGAAAAATACTAAGGTAAATGTGTGATGTTAAATGGATGACATAACACCTCTTCAAACAAAGGAGTGATGTGAAAGCATGACTTATTTTTGATGTGGTATGACAAAAATAGTTTTGACTCAAGACTATACAAGTAGAAAGGACAAAATGAAAAAAAATACCTAAGTGTAACATCCTAAATCCTAAAATCTACATGGTTGTATCATACCATAGAATTTCATCTATGTACTTCCTCTTGGGGGGATTTTAATTTGTTAATCCAAAAAGCAAAAGTGCATGGAAAATAGGGTTCTCTCAAGAATTAATACTATGACATGGAATTTTGGGCTACTTGCCTTGCCTCAATAGTATGTCTATGGTAAGTGAGGTTGTTTAAACTATTCATTTTCATTTGTTTCTAGATGGTCCCATATGTGTGGCAAACACTAAGGCACATTAATGACATTTGAATCCACATCAATTGGCTTATTATAAAAATTTCTTTCCCTTTTCATAACCACTACATCCATCAATTTTTTAGTGTAGTGTAATGTTTGAGTTGCCCCTATGTTTTAAGGTTGAGAACCACTAATGGAGCTTATTTTAACTGCTCAAAACTATAATCCTAATAGGTCACCCTTAATTTATATACCCCACCATGAAGTGGGGTTGAAATTATGATGGTAGATGAATTATTTGGTCAACGCTTCCCTAGATAACTCATGAGGAGGTGATGAACTCCCGATCACAAGCCAAAATGCATAAAAATAAAGACAAGTAGAAGGAATTTAGGGTCAATTTTGGGTCACCCAAATCATGCAGATTTTCGGGAGGGCCTTAGAGAATTACCTTCCCTGATTTTGGAACAAAGTGACAAATGCAAATAATGAGTGTTTTTTATCACCCAAGTTCCCTAAAGAGGAATGGGGGAAGGATATGTGCATCACTCATCTTGTTAAATAAACATGTTGATAAATAAACATGAAAATGAAAAATTTTATGAGTATTTAACTAATGTGAGAGTTCATTTTAATCATAAAAATGAAGTATGTAATTAAGTTTGAGCCCCTAGTCATTTGTTATTGAAAATTTTTGAAAAGTGAAAATGACTTAAGTAAAAATATTTTTAAAACACCAATTTGAAATGTGAAATTTGCAACTTAGAATGTTTTAAACGTCTTCCTCTTGGCCTTTGGGTCCTAAAAAACATGTTAGGGGGTCCTTATGCATATAATAAAAACATGAGTGATCCAATGACTTTCCAATTCTTGCTCTCAGGTTTATAAAATTTTAAATAGAGTGCAAAACTACATAAACACATAGAAATACCATAGATTTTCCTACAAAATTGTGACTGTTAGCCCAATAATACAACTTGCTTGCAAATAAAGTATTAGCATAATATCACTACTCTCAACACAATATCATTGAATTAATGATAATATCACAATTTATAAATTCATGATATTGTAATATCATAGAACTATGGGAAATATGTAACTTAACTTGCAAGACAATACGATTAGAAAGAAAGCTATCATGGCTAAGTAATATCACTAAAGTTATAAAAATATCACAATTTACAGAGTTATGATATTAAAATATCATAGAATTTTAAGATATATCATGATTGAAAAGTTATGATATTAAAATATCATGATTTTCCCTACAAACACAAATAAATAGTCAAAAAACCATGATGGCTTAACACAAAACCATGAAAGTTAACAAAAAAATGTAGAAATTATGATAATACTATGACTTTAATATTAGTGATATTGTGAAAAATCATGATTCTAGAGAGAAAAAATGTGACTACATAGAGAAATTTTGTGATTTCCAAAAAAATGTCCTTGAGCCTTTAATTTTCACTATTTTGATCAACAAGCTTGGATTTTGACATGAAAATTGTTAGGAGGATGTCCTAAAAGGCCTTGGGAATAAATTCATGGGGTGTAAGTCCCACTAGGCATGCTAACATGTGATCAAGGAATACAATAGAGGGCAGACTAGTCTTGTGTTATTCCAAGAAACAAAACTCAAAACAACACACATAAAATTGTAACACCTCTAGCCTAGACACTAGGGAGAGCATAGGTAACAAGCATGCATATGAAAACACAACTAAAACATAAAATAAAACCTTATTTTACCTTCCTCGGAGCTCTAAATGGCTTATAGAAAGGATTAAATTAGCTTGTGTATCAATAAATATTTGATAATGAAGCTTGCTTGGCTCCTTCTTTCCTTGGCACCATGGCTTTGATTGTTTGGCTTAAGATTTGAGCATGGTAACACTACTTACAATGAATTTAGGCATTATGACACTACACCAATAGATATTGTTGAAGATATTTGTGTATAATAACTTTTCACCAAAATATCTTAGAAACCAATAGGCATGGCCTTGTATGTATAGCCTCAGGAATTAATTCTCACCCAATGTGAGTTAAAGTTGAGTTTAAACATGGAATGGGTTAAAAATAACCCTAGGTGATTTGAGACTAACTCCATTTAAATTAAAAAGTGTCATATAATTATGATTTTCAATTACTAGGCATGGCTCTCAAATTAGATATTTTGGGATATTTTGGAAGAGCTTGACAACTCATAAAGGTAATGATGAAAAGGATTGATATTTTGATTTTTGGAATTTTAATTTTTAGATATTTATTAATTACAAATGGATATTTCAACTAGTCATTTAATCTTATTTAATTAGTGTAGAGTAAAAAATACTCTACGTTTCATTCTGAGTTTCAGTTGCACGCTACAAAATTTTGTTCCCGCATAATCTGGTTTGAGACGATGAAGTTTTGAAAATAGAGCATGGGCTTTATTTTCCTTTTGATTCATTTTTCTCGAAGTGTTGAAATCAAGCAGATGCCAACAAGTGTCGATGTCTGAGGCATCCTTTCTCAAGCAAAAACACTAAGTGTCGTCATTTGAGGCACCTTTCATACTTTCTATGAGTTAGTCAAAATGTGCCACATGTCACATAGCGGCTCATTAGAATGTGCCAAGTGTCAGTGTCTATGGTTACATATCAACACCTGCATTTTATCTCTTTGTAGTGGAAGGTTTCAAAAAGCTAAGTATCAAGATTAGGTGGAAAGTGCCAAGTGGCAATAGCGAAAGGTCTCAGTGTTGATTTTATTAAAGTGACAGAAGCTACCACGTATCCCAATTGAAGAGAGAAGAAGTCACCATGTGTCGACATTCAAAATATGTTTAGTTCAAAGCCTTGGTTCAATATTTTTGGTTCAATGCCTCGGTTCATGTGTAAATGGCCGCAGTGTTGAACCATTGAACCATTTTTGGTTCAATCAGTCGGTTCAATGGCTTAGTATAATTAGGCAGTTCAAAGGAGTGTCCCAAAAAACCAAAGGGTCAAGTGCCCTTTTGGAAGGTAGTAAGGCACAACCAAACCATTCAAGTAGATGCTACCAAGTGTCATCTACCGAGCCCTTTCTACTCCATTCCCAGAAGCAGTGGAAGATGCCATGTATCTTCCCAGAAGCAGCAAAAGCCACCATGTGTCGCCAACCAAAAGATCTTCTTCATGTTTCATTGCTAAATAAAGACTACAGTGGGTCTTAGGTTTTATTTCTAAAAGTTTGTGGAAGCTACCAAGTGTCACCATTCGTAGGAGCCTAACATGTGTCCCAAACATTTCCACAGTATAGCTAAAGAGTAGTGGAGATTGCCATGTGTCCTAAGTTGAAGCAAGAGGAGATTGCCATCTATCCTTATGCCTTTTATTGCTTGGGTAAGAGATGTAGTGAGTCTTATTTTTGTTAAGCTATTGAAGATTTGAGAAAGTGGATTGCGACAAGTGTCAAAGGCAGAACATTCCTGAGTGAAGACACAAAAAGAGTATAAGTTATGAGAAAAGTGTCGCGTGTCTTCGATAGTTGCTGCAAAACATGCCAAGTGTCATCCTTCAGTGTCTCCTAAGTAGTAAAAATATTTTCAAGGAATTGGCTAAGTGTTACTTAGAATTTAAGAGAAGAAAGCATCCTACAATCTATTACAGCTAATGAACTACCAGAAAACAAAGCATTTTAGAATCTATAAGATATCTTCTATTAGACAGGTTCAGTTAGGGATAGATTTCATTGGGGCCATTAGATTGGGAACAAACAGACAATTTGGAGTGAATCTAAGGCTATAAATAAGGGTAGGGAATCATCAATAAGGATCCACTATCAGAGAGAATTTTTGATAGAGAATTATTGTAACAAGTTTAGACTTTCTAGAGTTGTGGCTAAGTAATATCATTTGCTTTTGTCTCATTTTCTTGAGTTGGAAGGTTTACATAATTATACATGTTTCTGCACCTTTTATGTGATTGGAAAATTCAAATAAGAAGATTGAACCCTATGCCTTTATTGATATTATCTGTGTCATTTGCAAAAGTAGTCTAGGCTGTAGATTTTCTAGAGCTATGATTAGGAATGTCATTTGCTTTTGTCTCATTTTCTTGAGTTGGAAGGTTTATATAACTGTATGTGTCTCTGCACCTCTTATATGACTGGAAAATTCAAATAAGAAGATTGAACCCTATGCTTTTATTGACATTTTGTGTATTATTGCAAAAGTAGTCTATGTTATGATCCTCTATTTCTATTATTTCCATCTTTTACATTGATCATGCACTTATTTGCTCTTAAATGTAAATGAATCATACATATAGTCTCACTGTGCTCAGAATTAAGGTCGAATAAAATTCAGGTGCATAGCCATAGATTAGATTTATTTTCTTACATTTGTGTTTCTGATTTAAATTCCTATCCCTTTTCCCAGTATATACTAATATAAAGAAGAACTAGCTTCTTTAAAATCTGGAGGTTGTTTCAAGATGCATGTCCCATATCTTGAAACTTCCATTGTTGTTGATTAGAATCAAGCATAATTTTAAATCATCAATAGTTTTTGGCATGCCCGATGGGATCAATCTTGAAGTCTCTTTCAAGATCATATGAACCAAAGAGCTACGAGAAGTCATAGCTATGGACCTATAACCAGATCACAATATGCTATAAATCTAGGTATTCTTTTGCCACCTTTGGTAACAAGTCCAAGAAGAAGAGCTAACCAGTTTGTACCAATACGAAAAGAAAATATGGGAGCCCCTATACCCCCAAGAAATTATGCAAGTTGGAATACTGGTAGTCCCTTAATTCTCCCAATACCACCAGACACTTGGGACCCTATCCCAGTGAATGCCCTAAAAGCTCTGCCTAAATTCAGTTGGCAAGACTCTAAAACACTTGAAGAGCATCTGCATGATGTATCAGATGTCTATGCTATACATGTTGTCACACAGCAAAATGTGGCCATAAGATTACTAGCATCTTCTTTTAAAGGGAAGGCTCTAGAATGGTATTGGTCTTTGACCCCAAATACCATATCTACATGGGATTAGCTCAGAGATATTTTCTTTGAAAGATTCACAGAGAAGGGTGATAAGTCTTCTTTGTTACAGTAGTTAATCACCATTCAAAGAGGACCACAAAAATCCATGACTGACTTCAATTCTATATTTCAAAAGACGTGGGATAGAATCCCTATTACAGCTAGACCATTACCAGGTATGGCCATAATATTTTATCTTAAGGCTTTGAATTCAGATATATCTGTTATGATTCAGTCACTTGGAGGACACACTTTACTAGAGCTTATGAATATGCGATTAGGGCTGAGAATAATTTAATAGATGCTAGAAAGTTACTCCCAAGGCCTCCCATGCCCATGTTCCCAGAAATTTCCTTGCCATTACCTCAAGAAGTCCCTAAATCTATAAGCCCACCTATGTCTATGTACACTTACCCTCAACCATCTGCTAAAGAAATTGTCCCCACTTAGTCATCTGAGTTGGATGATATCAAGAATATCCTAAGGACATTTTCTAATGAGTTGATCAATATAAAAAGATAGCAGAATACTTTTTCTAAGCCTCCATATCAAGGCTATCAAGGAAATAGATTTTCATCTCAGTCAAACCAATATCAAGTTCCTCCAAGACAAACTAACCATCAATGAGTAAACCAATTGGTTGTAATCCCCACACCATCATAGACTATTCCTCCCAATTCAAATAGGGATATTGTTCCAAGACAAAATAACTACGTGGATAACTCTAATGCTTGGTGTTTCCCTTGCAACAATGCTCATGCACCTAGAGATTTTCCTATGGGTAATCTACAACAAAAGGTGGTGGAGCAAAGAAGAATGGATGGTCAGTTTTCAAGTTCCAGTGACAATCAAGCCTACCAATCTTTTGGTATGTAGAATTTAGTCTTAAAGGCTCAAATGCAAGAGATGTCCTTGCAACAAGAGGAAGAAATAGCCCTAGAATACACTTTGTTCTCATGGGTTGAAGATGAAGAATCAATATTTTTGAATGAAGCTTCTGTTTCCAAAAAACTAGCAGTGCAATCAAACTACTATATTAGATCAAAGAGAAGAATGCTAGAATAGCCTGAAGTTGTAAACAATGAAGCTATGGAGAATCCTTCATTTCAATATCATCAACATGCAGCTGTTAGACAATAAATGCTTCAGCCAGTGCAGAATCAAGAAGTTCCTGAACAAGTTTAAAGAAAGACAAGATATCCTAATCTTCCAAGAATTCAAAATTTTAGACCAATGAATGTGGTAGATCAGCTGAAGATGACCCTAACACAAGTATCAATTTGGGACATGTTAGCTATTCCTGAACAAAGGACACTATTACAAGAAGCTCTTCAAAATCAAGAAATGCCCAAATATACTAAAGGACCTACTGATAAAAGAAAGCTCAAAGACACAGATCATCTGCAAACAACAACCTTAGTGAACCAAGCATTAGAGGTAAGCAAATCCAAATCGGATTCCTTCCATTTTACTAAGATAGGTGATTGGGCTAAGCATAATTAGAAAAAAGAAAATAAACAGTTGTTAGCTATGACGCATAGGGACCCATATGAAAATTATAGCTCTATTGGTTTGGGCACTTATGTTATTTTTGATGAGGACCATGAAATATTGAATGTTTTAAAAGAAGAGACACCAATTACCCAAGAATTCGAAAAAGATTCAAAAATTTGGATTTTAAATTTTGATGGGGCTAGAATAAAAAATGGTGCAGGAGTAGGAATTTGTCTTACTACTCTAAATGGTGATAAAATTTTAAGAGCTATCCATTTTTAATTTGCTTGCACTAATAATGATGCCGAGTATGAATATTTAGTACATGGGCTTCTATTAGCCAAGAAAAAGGGAATAAAGCATCTAATAGTAAAAGGAGATTCAAAATTAGTAGTAAAGAAAATTAGAGAAAAGGCAATAACAAAGAATGTTAGAATGAAGTCCTATAAGCATAGAATTTGGGACTTAATAGAAGATTTTGAAGCTTTTACTATTGAAGTAGTTCCCAGGACTCTAAATTTTGAAGCTAATAAGATGGCATAGATTGGTTCACAGTTTGATCCAACAACTGACCTATTAGTTAACAATGAATCAGTAAAGGTTATAGTAAGGCCAGCTATTCCTGATAATGATGAGAATTGGCAAGTATTTGAGAATTATTCTCAAGTACTCTCATTCTTGCAACACTCAAGGGAATTTGTTGATCAATTGTAACCAAAGATTGAATAAGCATATGAAGATCAAATTATACAATTAAAGAATAATAAGCTTCCCAAAGTTTTAATCACTTTGGAAAGGCTTTTTGATCTAGAAGATGTAAGTCTGGAAAAGAAAAGGTTCCAAGCAAACAAAGTAGATTATTTTGAAATAGAGGTGAGTGAAGGAAAAAAATTAAAAGTTGGAAACTCTGCAACCCAAGAATAAAAGGAAAGGCTAATTGAATTATGCAAAAAATATGATAGAGTCATAGCCTGGAGCTATGAAGACCTTCATGGATATAATAGAGATATCATTCAGCACACAATAGAGTTGACTGAAGGATCTAAGCTTGTCAGACAAAAATAGAGACTAGTGAATCTGAGAATTGAGCCTCTAATGGTAGATGAGTTGTAGAAACTTTTAGATTCTAAAATAATTTTTTCAATCAAACACTCAACTTGGGTATCAAATTTGGTACCAGTTAGGAAAAAGAATGGTGATATAAGAATTTGTGTAGATTTTAGAGATCTAAAAAAAGCATCTTTGAAGGATCACTATCCCTTGCCCTCCATGGAACAAATTCTACAAACTATGGCTAGATCAGAGAGATTTTCTTTGCTAGATGGTTTCTCGGGATACAATCAGATTTGGCTAGCTAAAGAAGACCAATATAATACTGCTTTTACTACCAAGTGGGGAACATTTCCATATGCTAAGATGCCATTTGGCTTGTCAAATGCTGGAGCCACTTTCAAAGAGCAATGGATATTGCATTTGGGGAACTGATAAATAAAATCATGTTGATTTATTTTGATGATCTTACTATTTTTTCAAAGAATGTTGCTGATCATTTTGATCATTTAGAAGCTGTGTTTAAAAAATGTCAAGAATTTGGAATATCCTTGAATCCTAAGAAATGTATCTTTGTTGTCCCTCAAGGCAAATTATTGGGAAATATAGTATCTAAATAAGGAGTTTCCATAGACCCAAAAAGAGTGGAAACTATAATGAACTTACCTCTTCCAATCAATAAGAAAGCAACTCAGTCTTTCTTGGGAAAAATTAATTTTGTCAGTTGGTTCATATCTAAATTTGTAGGCTTAATAAGACCAATAACACTCTTGTTGAAAAAGATCAAATTTTCAAGTGGACTACGGAAGGAAGGCAAGCCTTTGAATAGGTCAAGAAAGCTATCTCAATAGCTCCAGTACTTAGCAACCCAAATTTTTCTAAGCCTTTTGTAATGTATGTATATGGAGGAGAGCTCAGTATTGTTGATGTTCTAACACATAAGGATGATAAATAGGAGGGAGAACATCCAATAGCATTTTTCTCAAGGATTATTAGAGAATATGAAACTAGATATAACTTTATGGAAAAACAAGCATATGTCATGGTAAAATCTCTCAAAACGTTTAGGCATATAGTATAAGGAAGTAAAATTATGATACTTGTAACACATCCAAGTGTCAGCGAATACATCATGGAGGGGGAAATTACTAAAAAAAGAGCAAATTGGATAACTAAGATCCTTGAATATGATGTAGAAGTCAAACCCACTAAATTAGTCAGAGGTAGGGGTTTGTGCCAATATATGACTTAAGAGCTTGAAAATATGATACCTGAAGAGATAAATTTAGGAACAGAAGAAGAAATTGTATTGAGAATATAAGAAGTTGATCAGGAATCTTGGGTCACAAGCAGGATTCATTTTATGAAAAATGGGATTTACCTAAGAGAACTCCCTCAAAATAAGATAAGATGTTATATAATGCAAGTAGTTCATTTTGTTTTAATTGAACAGGTTCTTTTCAGAAGAAATTCTGATGGCAAATTGTTAAGATGTGTAGAAAAGACGAGGCTAAGAAAATATTACATGAAATGCATCATGAAGTATCTGGTGGACATTTTTTTGCAAAGACCATAGCTATAAAGATAAGTGAAGTAGGTTATTTTTGGCCTGCTTTATTTACAGATTGTTATCAGCTAGTTAAAAATTATAAATCTTGTCAATATTATGTGGGGATGAGAATGAATGTAGCAATGCCTCTTAGCCCTATAATTGTGGATGAACCTTTTGCAAATGATAAATCCAATATCTAGTATGGGTCACAAATGGATCTTGACAGCCACAAATTATTTCACTAGATGGACCGAGGCAGTGCCGCTCAAGGAAGCAATAGAAAATGTGATCCTAGATTTTCTAGGGAGTATCACTACTCATATTGGGGCTCCTCGCACCATAATTTTAGATAATTCTAAAGCATTTTTAGGGTCCAAAGTATTAGACTTTGCATTAAAGCATGGAATATATCTAAAAACTTCTTCTAATTATTACCCTCAGGGTAATGGTTTGGCAGAATCAACTAATAAGAACCTGATTAGACTCATCAAAATAATAGGGGCTGATCATCACAAGGAATGGCATAAAGTGCTTAATTTAGCACTGTGGGTTGATAGAATTACACCTAAACAGGTGATCAAAATGTACCCATATGAATTGGTATATGGGAAACTTGTTGTAATTCCCTTGAGCTTGCAGATTCCTGCTCTCCAGCTGATCAAATAGATTGAAATTGAAGAAAATGGCCCCATGCAGGTCAGATTAGCAGAACTTTTAGAAGTTCAAGAAAAGAGAAATGTAGCACATGACTCATTGATAAAGCATCAAAAAATAGTTAAAGACTGTTTCGATAAAAGAAATTTAAATCCTCATTTTGAAATAGGGTCAATTATTTTAAAATGGGATGCAAGAGCTACCAAACCAGGTCAACACACTAAGTTTGAAGCATTATGGACTGGCCCTTATAGAATTTGGGCATGTAAACAACAAAATTCATTTGAGTTAGAAATGATGGAAGGTGAACCTGAAGATATTCTTGTAAATGGAATCTATTTGAAACATTTTAGTTAAAACTATGTCTTCTAGTAATTTTAGATCATGCGGGAGTTGTAAATTCTTTTTGAGTAGGCTCAAAAGTCCTTGGGGTCACCAATAACTGTAGAGTAAAAAATACTCTATGTTTCATTTTGAGTTTTAGTTGTGTGCTGCAAAATTTTATTCCCACATAATCTAGTTCGAGATAGTGAAGTTTTGAAAATAGAGCATGGGCTCTATTTTCCTTTTGATTCATTTTTCTCTAAGTGTTGAAATCAAGCAGACATCGACAAGTGTCGACATCTAAGGCATCCTTTCTCAAGCAGAAATGCTAAGTGTCATCATTTAAGGCACCTTTCATACTTTCTATGAGTTATTCAGAATGTGCCATGTATTTCATAGTGACTCAATAGAATGCACCAAGTGTCAGCATCTGCAGTTACATATCGGCACCCATGTTTTATCTCTTTATATCAGAAGGTTTCAAAAAGCTAAGTATCAAGATCAGGTGGAAAGTGCCAAGTGGAAATAGTAGAAGGTCTCAGTGTTGCTTTTCTAAAAGTGATGGAAGCTACCATGTATTCCAGCTAAAGAGAGTGGAAGTCACCACATGTCAGCATCTAAAATATGTTTAGTTTAAAGCCTTGGTTCAATATTTTTGATTCAATGCCTTGGTTCATGTGTAAACAGTGTGCAATGTTGAACCATTGAACCATTTTTGGTTCAATCAATTAGTTTAATGGCTTAGTACAATTGGGTAGTTCAAAGGAGCATCCCAAAAAACCAAAGGGTCAAGTGCCCTTTCAGAAGGTAATAAGGTGAAACTAAATCATTCAATCAGAGGTTGCCAAGTGTCATCTATTGAGCCCTTTCTATTCCATTCCTAGAAGTAGCGAAAGATGCCACATATCTTCCCAAAAGTAGTGGAAGCCACCATGTGTCATCATCTGAAAGATCTTTTTCATGTTTCATTGTTAAATAAAGACTGTGGTGGGTCCCAAGTTTTATTTCTAAAAGTCTGCAGAAGCTGCCAAGTGTCACCATCCATAGGAGCCTAACATGTGTCCCAAATGTTTCCACAGTATAGCTAAAGAGCAATAGAGATTGCCATGTGTCCTAAGTTGAAGCAAGCAGAGATTGCCACCTGTCCCTATGCCGTTGTTGCTCAGGTAAGAGATGTAGTGAGTATTATTTCAGTTAAGCTATTAAAGTTTTGAGAAAGCACATTGTGACAAGTGTCAAAGGCAGAACACTCCTGAGTAAAGACACAAAAGAGTATAAGCTATGTAGAAAGTGCCGCGTGTCTTTGATAGTTACTGCAGATCATGCCAAGTGTCATCCTTCAGTGTCTCCTAAGTAGTAAAAATATTTTCAAGGAATTGGCTAAGTGTTACTTAGAATTTAAGAGAAGGGAGCATCCTACAATATGTTATAGCCAATGAACTGCCAGAAGATGAAGCATTTTAAAATCTATAAGATATCTTCTATTAGACACATTCAGTTAGGGATAGATTTCATTGGGGTCATTAGATTGGGAATAACCAGACAATTCAGAGTGAATCTGAGGCTATAAATAAGGGTAGGGAATCATCAATAAGGATCCATTATCAGAGAGAATTTTTGAGAGAGAATTATTGTAACAAGTTTAGACTATCTAGAGCTGTGGCTAAGTAATATCATTTGCTTTTGTCTCATTTTCTTGAGTTGGAAGGTTTACATAATTGTACATGTTTTTGTGCCTTTTATGTGATTGGAAAATTCAAATAAGAAGATTGAACCCTATGCCTTTGTTGATATTATCTGTGTCATTTGTAAAAGTAGTCTAGGCTATAGACTTTCTAGAGTTGTGATTAGGAATGTCATTTGTTTTTGTCTCATTTTCTTGAGTTGGAAGGTTTATATAACTGTACATGTCTCTGTGCCTCTTATATGACTGGAAAATTCAAATAAGAAGATTGAACCCTATACTTTTGTTGACATTTTCTGTATTACTGCAAAAGTAGTCTATGTTGTGAGCCTTTATTTCTATTATTTCCATCTTTTACATTGATCATGCACTTGTTTGCTCTTAAATCTAAATGAATCCTACATATAATCTCACTGTGCTCAAAATTAAGGTCGAATAACATTCAAGCACCTCACCATAGATTAGATTTCTTTTCTTGCATTTATGTTTCTAATTTAAATTCCTATCCCTTTTTCCAGTATATACTAATATAGAGAAGAACCATCTTCTTTAAAACATGGAGGTTGTTTCAAGATGCACGTCCCATATCTTGAAACTTCCCATTGTTGTTGATTAGAATCAAGCAAAATTTTAAATCAACAATTATATTATTCAATTTGATTAGTATTTTATCTCTTTCAATATTTTGATCAAGTGCCCCACTTAATGGGTCCATAGGTCAAAATGATAGTTATTATGTCATAACATGATTAGGTATGAATATATGAGAGGTTATTATTACATATGAGATAATATCCCAAATAGGTATGCCTAAACATGATTTTGAGCTTTGATGAATGGTGTATGGGCAAAATTGGGACATTCAATGATTCATAGGATTAATTTACAATGGTTGGTAGGATACAATTTGAAGTTCGATCAGAAGCTAGTTGTAGCTAGAATTGGGTGTCTACAATATGAATTTCCATGTTTACATTACTTATATTTTATAGGTACTACATATGTTATCTATGTTAGTGTAGTTAGTTTTATCATACATTCATGCTTCACTTATTCCTTTTGACTACTCATAAATTACTATAGGACTATGTTCCTATTAGGAATAAAACTCTAATACTACATGTTAGATCAATGAGATATATCCTAAATTTCAAGTAATTAAATGTAGAAAAAAAATACAAAATAGAGATACAAAAGGGAACACATTACATAAGATATTATGTGGAAACCCTATAATATGCAAAGAAAAAACACAAAAAAATGGTGGCTTACATACTTTATATTAACACAACAACTCTCTTCTATAACAACTCCTCCAATAAATCCTTCGATGTTAACAAACAAGCATTCAATGCTTCCACCTAAAGTATTAAGGTTGTGAACCAAGCATAACCATGCCCCTAAGATCCAACATCCAAGCATGCAATCTCAAGCTTGCATGGATCCTATAATGAGATGAATTACAATAGAGAGCCCATGTTATTAATATCATTTACAATAAAGAGATACAGAGGGGAGAGAGAATACAATAGTGGCCAAAAATGTGCCATACTTAATGGGATGTCATGTGATCCATAGTGGGGTTTGTCACCATATTTCAAAACTCAACAAAAGATATCATCCACTAGACAAGATCATTGGCAACCTCCATGTGGTTCTAAATGTATCACCCCACTTACACATATGAGGCCATTCATACATATTGATCTTATTTTATTCATTCTTCATGTGACCACATGAGTCCAAAAAAGTTCTTGCAATCACCTTTGGACTTTATACACATATGGGAATCTTGGACACATCTAGAAATACACCCTACACCAACCTTTTTATCTTTTACACTATCTGATAACCCACATGTGACTATCAAGGATAAACCCATGTGCCTTGGTGGAGTGTTATGCCGCATAACCATCACATCAATGTGATCATACTTGGGATAACCTCCATGGGCCCCTACTACATCACCAATTAGCCACATCACCCACAAGCCACATCACTAACCATCCACATCACCATCATGCCATATCATCATGACTAGTGGCCATGAATAGTGCCTATGAATAATGATTATGAATAGTGATTTCACATCCTAACATACTCCCACTTGAATTTAATATACACAAGATTTTACCACACCTAAGTATTTTTCAACTAATTATCCATCTATGACCTATGTTTCTCTAACACAAACCCAATAGAATTTTACTTTCATTATGAAAAATTATATGCCCTAATTGGCTTTGTCAAAATTTGTTCATCCATAGTAGATTACAACACCTGAAGTAACTCTTAACTTCTCCACAAACCAATCCTCTAATAGAGATTCTGTCATGAACCATCTCATAACTTCAACTACTTTGAAATATCAATTTTATTGTTCATCATGGCATTATGAGGCTTCTTACTCTTGATGAATCCAATACACAAGATAACAACATGTCTTCCCCTCCTTTGGGACACTCCTAAGAAGATAACTTACAATACAATAAGTGGTTTACTTCCTTTATTTCTCATCCTTATGCATCTCCATCCTTGGTTTTCTCCTATCACCTTCATCTCATGTGCTCTATCTAATTGATCCATCATAATAGTGATCATGTTGGGGCATGCATCTAACATGTCTAAAACACATAACAACAACATTTTCTAAACACTTTGGCTTTCCATGAAGGCACTAAAATTCTTGTACTAAATGTGTGACGTCTACACCAACCCATACTTTAATTTCATGTAAACCAAATACTTTTTACCTCATCCAAATATTTCTCTCCCTGAGAAATATTGTCATGTATGAATCACATTTCTCCAACTCCTTAAACAATAACAAGTGCATGTATAACTATTGATAATAGCGAGGAGAGATGTTATAGAATTAAAAACTAGACTTCTCCACATAACCACTAATCTATCAACATGGCACAAGTTCACTAGCCTAATCACAACTCCTAGGAAGTTATCTCACTAATTAGTGCATCACTTCACCTACCAAGTTTTTGAGACTCAAAAGTTCATCTAAATTATATCATGCTCTACCAAATATTTCCAAAACACCAACTCATGTGTCTCCAGTGTTACTCCATGTATCAACCTACCTAGCCAATGCCACAACCATATGCACAACACTCCATCAACTTGAGTTATATGGTCAACATCAGCCTTCTCCTTATAAGAACACTAGGTTTCCATTGTTCTTTTGCATGTAGTCTTCATCTACCAATCATGCTAAACATGACACAAGTAGACCAATCACAGCTCTAAGGAAGTCATTATAATACTTAGTGAATCAATATAGCTACCAAGTTTTCAAGCCTTGAGAATGCATTTAAAATGCATCATGCTCTACTGTATGTCCAAACACATGGCCTTCTCATTTTGAAAACACTAGGTCTTACTTTTTTCATCTTCATCTTCATCTTCCTCATCCATAACTACTTCAAAATAGGTACAACTTTAGGTTTCTCTATACCTCCTTTTGCATGGATTTTTCTTCAACATCTTGACTAACAACATATGCTTAAAATGATACCAAATCATACACCCTTTATGTTTGTTTCCAAGAACCACAACAAAGTCATGCCTTCTATTTAACCTCATCCAAAAGAGACCAACTTTCTCCTCAAGTTGTAGAGTTACTTCATCATCAATGGGAATACTATGTAGTCTATTGACTTATTTTAAAAAGTTTTTTTTATCTTTCTCCTTAAAATCCCCTTTGTGATTCTCCTTAGTAACATGAATAGAAAAATATCTTTACCAAGAGATCCTCCATATCTCCACAGAGAGATACCTACCAAAAAACTTTTTTTTCTTCCTTAATCTCCAACTTGGTCTCTCTTCTTGTCATAGTAGCTTCAACTTGCACACAACCAACCAACAATAGAAAACACTCACACATGGAGTTTTTCACCATGGATCTAATACCATATGTTAGGAATAAAAATCTAATACTACATGTTATATCAATGAGATATATCATATAGTGAAAGTAATTAAATGTGGAAAAATAAGTTATAAATTAAAGATATAAAAGGGAACACATTATACAAGGGATTACATGGAAACCCTACAATGTGTAAGGAAAAACCATGGAAAAAATGGTAGATTCTAGACTTTATATCAACATAATAACTATCTTATACAATAATTCCTCTATTAACTCCTTTAGTGCTAAAAAATAAGCACTCAATACTTCCACTTAAAGCATCCAGGTTGTGAACCAAGCATATTCATGCCTCTAGGATCCAACCTCAAAGCATGCAAGCTCAAGATTGCATGGATCCTCTAATAGGATGAATTATAATATAGAGATCATTCTATTAATATAATTTTCAACAAATAAATAGGATGAAATAGTGTCTAAAAATGCACCATACTTAGTGGGATACCATGTGATCCATAGTGGTGTTTGTCATCATGTGCCAAAAGTTAACAAAAATTATCCTCCATTAGAAAAGAGCATGGGCTACATCCATGTGGCTCCAAATTTATCACCCCACTCACACATGTGAGGCCAATCACTCATAATGATATTATTGTCTTCATTCTCCATTTGACCACATGAGTCTAAAAGGTGCTTGCAATCACCTTTGGACTTTCTCCACACATGAGAATCTTAGACACATCTATAAATGTACCCCACACCAACCCTTTTATATTTTAAACCATGTGACAACCCACATATGACTACCAAATAAAAACCCATGTTCCTTGGTGGGGTGATAAGACCCACTCCCATCACATCAACCTAATCACACTTAAGATACCCTTCATGGGCCCTTACCACATCACCAATCAACCACATCAACCACAAGCCACATCACTAACCATCCACATCACCAGTAGGCCACATCATCATGAACAATGGCTATGCATAGTACATATGAATAGTGATTCGTGAAGAGTGACTATGAATAGTGACTTCACATCTTAATAGTTATTATACACATCTGTATTTGATACTATCTACCCATTAGGAGCATATACATATATACACTAATTCAAAATTGATATATTATCCCATTGAGGATATCATACACATAGCTTCTGATTCACCAAGTTATATCTTTATATACTCCATATCATAGATTTAACATTGGTTATATATTGATATTGATTATTTTATACTACACTAATTTTTTGTCAACAACTACTACTACTATTATAGAATTAGATTGTGTACATATTTACTCTTATATATTTTTATATCACATGATTATTGCATAATTTTATTTCTAGATTTACTATTTTATATTTGATTATGCCTCTTTGCTTTTACATCTAGTTGAGGGCATTTAAATATGCCATTGTCTTTTCATTGCTTTCATTATTTAGACATGTTCCCATATCCTTGTGTATTCTTCTTGATTATGTATGTAGACATTTGAACTTGTCATTCCATGTGGATCTAAACCAAACTTGTGTGCTCTTTTGAATATGTAGACATCTGAACATGTCTTTGTATGTGTACCTTTTCTTAGACTTAGTGACATGTGCCCATGTCCCTTGTATTGTGTCCCCTTGGAGTACTTTGTGTACCTCATGTGTTTATATGTATGCTTTCATGTATGCATCATGGCCATGACACTTATCTCTTTCTTGTTGCTTTTACATCTAGTTTGTGATGCAATGAGGGATTTCATGCATCTCCCCTTTCTCCTTGGGTGTCTTTATAGACATCATGCCCCATCCCCCAGGTAATTTACTTAGATTATATTTAGATTTTCTATTCATATACATTTTTACATTGTTATATCTATCTTAATAACCTTGTGAATAATAGATCTAACATACATCATACATTACCAACTTATGCTCAAATATCATTTACATTAATATGTCATGTATACACATTATATTGGCTTATCACACATATAACATATATTTTCATCGAGACACACATGATGCATAGATTTTATTTTGAGGATAGTTATTTTATAATTTGAACAAATCCTTTCAAAAGATGAGGCATTTATAAGGGTTTATCATAGAGATCAGGCCATCCTAGTGCACTCAAAACATAGTTTTTAGCACGTAGAAATAGATTACAAAGCTCAAACTTAAGAAAATATAGAGGAATATAGTCACACACAGATAAATCTTATTTTTCCTATAAATAACACTTTAGAAAATATCATAGTACACTACTATGAGTGCAGTAGATTATAGTCCACCCACTACACTATTTTCAATTAGCCTCAAACATAGAAAATTCTAGAATTATCATAAAGGTACAATAGTTATAGTTAAGATTTGCATAGTCTCAATCATAGATTATCATATATTCTTAGTATATACTTAGTTTTTACATAGAATTACATAGGTTTACCCAGATTAGTGGTATCATGTACAAGATGATCACTCCCATTTTAGTTTTAGATATACACAGAAATAGATTACTATGACTCAGTCTAGAATCCATATGCACAAATATCAAAATTGGGGTAATTTGCATGATAGTTTGTTTTTCATATGCTCAATTTTACACTAGTTCTCTCAAATAAAATTATAAATCCATGTCATTCTCTATTTTTTATACTCCAAACACCATATGCACCAATTTTGCACTAGGATTACACCATATTGATGTCTCATTCTATCTATAGTGATTGGCATTCTTGAGTGGCCTAGAATGTTTCACTAAAATTTTGCTTATTTCTCAAGAAGAAAGTTGAAAGTTTTAAAAGAAGGGTGAGTTTAGTAGAAATTAGATTTGGTTTTCAATCCATAATCCAGATGGTTTAAGATACTCTTATTTAGCTTGGTAGGAATGACCTACAAATAAGAAATCACTAAAATAAATGGTTGATTAGTTGGGTATTAAGGTGGATTGCATAGCAAGCTAGATCTAAGAAGCACAAGCTTCCTTGGAGGCTATCAATCCACACTTTAAACAATCAAGTTATGAAAATAAAAGATGAATTGCTTGTATAAATAATAGAAGATACTAAAATTAAATACAATAATTAATTGAAAGAGATGAATTTGAATAATTATAGTAATA
The DNA here is from genome assembly GCA_037957365.1 of Torreya grandis. NCBI lineage: Eukaryota > Viridiplantae > Streptophyta > Pinopsida > Cupressales > Taxaceae > Torreya > Torreya grandis. The sequence goes on along the minus strand of JARHVA010000836.1, from coordinate 2,033,172 downwards.
AACAATTAGATATTAATGCTACATAAATCAGATGTGGTTCAAAAAATAAGGTGATATTCTGTGGTCAAGTAGAAGGTTAAAAAGTGGGATTTGGTTGAGGTTTGATAGGTGAAATTAACTTGTTATTATAATTGTCACACAATGACCTTCAACCATCAAGTAAGACCATTGGTAGTCAGTTGGGTAACCATCAATGGTTACTGTGGGTTTTGGTTTGGTTCAAAAAACTAGTTGGTGAGGTTGTAAAATAGAAAGATTAATTATTGAATCTAATAAAAGATAGATACTTATCTTGTTGCCCTAAATAATGTGGAGGTAGTTGGCTAAAGAGCTTGTTGGTGGAGTCTAGATCAATTTTGATAGAGTGATGATGTCTTAGCTATGGTCAATGAATTTTAACACTTATACTCTCTATTCTGCTTGCTAGGAGAAGAATTGCAAAATAATTTTTGATACAAAAAGATATGATAATTTTTTATTCTCTATGATGGTTTATTACTCTAATTATAGATCTAGATCCCTTTTCAAGTCCTCCTCCTCTCTTTTTATAGGAAGAATGTATAGGTGAAATAATAAGTTCAACAATAGGTTCAACAGGTTGTTTATTTTTAGCATAAACATAAATTGATCTTACACATGAAATAGATAGCTAAAAATAAAAAATAAAGTTATACTTGAGTTAAAATTAAACTATTCAAGTAATTAAAACCTAACCATTGATGGTCAAGCCTAACCATCAATGATTAGGGTAACCGTCAATGGTCAATAGGTCAAGTTGGTCAAAGTTAGTAAAGGTAAGCTAGGGTTGGTGGTTAAAAAGGTTGTCAAGTGGTCCCAAGGGGCTCTAAGGGTGGCCTAGGGGCTATTTCAACATCTAGAACCATCATGTGTAGTTTTCTAGTGTCTACATTTTCCCCCTTTTTGTTATGTAGTTTGTATTAGTAAGTTGTAAAAAAAAAATGGATTGTAGGTCAAAGGTTAGGTTACCCTAAGTATGGGAGAAGGTGTTCCCCCTCAAAGTGAAAATAAATGAGGTGAAATGGATTCAGGTATAGGTTTGATAAGTGGATGAAAAAATTGGTGATAAGTTGGGCACTAAAGCACAAACACATGCATAACGTATAACTAAGTGTGATAGCCAAGATCATGCATTAACTAGGTTACCCTGATTGAAGTAGTTGGGTAAAAATAAGGTCAACACTAAAAGTACAAGTGATAAATGGAACACATGACCATATTTAGGTGTTATAATTGGGTTAAATTTTTAAACACAAGTCTCCTAGATAAGGTCAATGTTCTCATAGGTATCCAAGGTAGGAAGTGATCTTGGGAAGACACAAAATACATCAGTATGCAAAAGGTAGAACAAATTATAAATGTTCAGTCATGGAAATTTAGTTGGTATAGTAAAAAGGACCAATGTAAGGTCATCAAAAAACATTCATAAGTTAGGCCAAAATGACCATGACAAGGTTACATGGTTGGTGGTCAAGGTGGCAGAGAAGGTAATCTCTAGTGGTAGGTAGTTGGATTAATTTTGGTGATGAAATTTTGTTTGAAAAGGTGTGGGTAGGAGGCTAAAACCCTAAAGTAATCAATTTTCAATGGTCAAGGTTGATCATCAGTAGTCACCCTATCTATTGATAGTCAGATTTTAGCCCTAAAATGGAGATGATAAAAAGGCCATCATGGATTCATTATGCTCATTTGACCTTTATACCTCTGATGACTAGCTTGTGACTTGAGTGAGGAAATGTTGGTTGTTTGATAACATTGGTTGAGTGATTAAGTGATTTATTTATTGATTTAATCAAGTGATTGAGGATTCAAAGGAGAAGAAGGAGAGCATGAGGTTAGGTAGTGGCTCCTAGGGTACCTCCATGATGGAGATCAAATAATGAGGTAGGGTTTATCATTGAATTGATATATTAGATTCAAATTGGAAAATGAATGTTTTGTTGAATTCATTTGTTGTTTAGTTGTGGGTAGGTTGTTGACCTAGGGCTAAGGTTATTGATAGTGTGTGTGGTTTTTGAGTTGAATTTGGTAGTTTAGAGTGAAACTGGCAAGGGTAGGGTAGATAGGGGAGGTTAGAGTGAAGATTAGGAAAGTTTGTTTTAGTTATTTTTGGTGTTTGGTAGGTAGTTTTAGTGGGTAGTATTTAGGATTATCATTGATGGTCACTACATAGTGACCATCAGTAGTCATTATCAAACATCACTAGTCATTATCAACCATTGACAGTTGATAGGCAGTTGTCAATAGGTCACTTTGTGGCTGTCAGTAGTTGGTCTCTAACCATAGATGATCAATGATAAGAAGATTCAATCATTGGTGGTTGATGAAATGTGGATGTGTTTAGATTATATGGTTGATAGGAAATAGTTTAATGTCAAATTTGAGTTTGGGGTATGAGGTTAAGGTTAATGTGTATAGGTCAAAGGGTAATAGTTAAGGTCAAAAGGAATGCCGTTAGATAAAGTTGTAAGGGTGTGGTTGAGTAAAGAATAGGTGAATTAGGTATAGGGTAGATTAGGTTTAAAGGTAAAGGGTAAAGTTTTAAAGATAAGTCATAGGTATAGGTCATATTAGGTAAATGTTAAGAGTTGAATAGATTATAATATGAGGTATGTATAATAGGTAGAGTTCATAGGCAAAAATATATAAGTGAACTTGGGCTTTTTATATCAAACCCTATAGGCATGGAGTGCCCTAGATACTAGATGAGATTCATCAAGGGATGACTGACACCAATTAGGATCATATGGATGACATGGGCCTTGGAGGCATGAGGTACTACCAGTACATAACTCAAGATGTAGAGATATTAGTGGCACTCATTGAGATATGGGATCCTACCACTAACATATTCATTCTTCTAAAAGGAAATATGATAATTTTACATAAGGACATCCATAGGATCATGTGGTTACCCATAAGGGGTGAGCCAATCTACCACATTGAGAGTGAGGAGAGAGATGGGTAGATGGAGCTCTTGTATAAAGATGACCATGAGTATGTAAGGTGGTACTCTATCTATTTTCAATACACACCATTGTACTAGAGGGATAGGGATATGAGGTAGCTATTCACTATGATGATGATAATGATCATGTGTTATGTGTTACCAAATTCAAGTAGCAGGAGGTTTTCATACTTATTATTGGGGGTGTTGGTTGAGATGTTTTTGGATCACATAGTGTTTTCATGGGATCCTATGATATTATTTAAAATTTATAGAGAGATTTGGGGATTCCATGCTCATAGGAGATATGGGGTCAATGTCAGCTTTGTTCTCCATCGTTGCACCTATGAGCACATCTAGGTACTAAGACCTACAAGGATACCATGAGAGGTTTCTATTTAAATGGATTTCATGGTTATAAACATGACGTGAAGAGGTGATTATGCCCTCTCAAGACCTAGAGGAAGGGCACATGACATAGACTAGTATAGTGACCAACTAGATGTTTTGGTTATGGGAGACATGATTTGGAGATTGTATATCAAGTTTCCAAGATGGAAACATTATGCGAGACATACTCTATCTATTTAGAGATATAGATGGGTCTACAACATGTGAGATTAAGAGATACAGATCATTCTATTTAATATGGTACATAGGTAGTTTGGCTTTAATCAGGATATCCCAAGGTGTTTCTACGGTATAAGAGGGAAGATGCAAATTTTCCACTACCTACTCCATAGCTAGTGTATGAGTTCATTGATCATGAGGAGTTGCCCACAAGGATATATATGAATGATGTAGGTGTTATAGATGGCTATCATATATATCACTAGACACTCTATGTTGTGACTAACTTTGGAAGTGATGATGATGGTTGGTAGGACATGGATGTTGATGCAGGGGGAGATGGTCAGTAAGATTAGATGTAGTGGGTTACCCCAGATATACAAGTAGTGATCATTCAAAGGGACCAGGAATAAACATCTCTAATCATAGCTCAAGCATCTTTGGTAGTAGAAAAAGCATATTTATTAGTATCATAGGTTCATGTGGCTTCTCTTATATAAGAGAGAGATTAGGATAAAGCTCAACTAGACATAGTTAAGTAGGAGAGATACTCTCTCTAATAGGTAGTAGGAGGAGTACTAGTAGCTATGAGATTGTTAAACACTATCATGATGTAGAGATATGTAGAAATAGTTTATGAGTTATGGTATTATGAGACCTTAGTCTTTAGGCATCTACCAAATGAGCCCTGATGGGGTGAGTATAAAGAAGGTATGATTGGAGGAGCTAACACAATGACACCAAGTTAGTGGGCTACATTTGTAGGCAGATAGGCAAGTGTAGGAGGGTAGGCTCTAGGAGGTAGTGGTGTCCCAAGGGATTAAATTTGTTATGAGACATTATATTTTTAATGTATAATGTGATTTTTATACTAGCCTATGAGTTGATGTAGTGAGATGTATAGGTATTTTGAGAGACATGTACATGATTGTATATATGATCAATATTTTGATGTATATAGATATGATCATGGTTTATGATTTATTTCTCATGGTTATGATGTTCTTGTTGCTTATTTATGATATGATGTTGATATGGTCATTTTCATGATGGTTTATGTAGACTCATCTAGGTAGGCATGTGCTGTTATGGATATTTTAATTTATGCTCATGATGACATTGATATTGATATACATTTTTTATGTTATTACGATGTTTATGAATGTGATCATTGACTTCATGTATAAGGTGATCATGTTTATGATATTTATATGATTATGGTTATGTCTACTTGTTATGCTCAGGTGGACATGGTTATGATGTGATTATTGTTAAGGTTATGGATGATTATGATGATAGTGATGATTACGTTAATGCTTAAATTATATGCTTCCTCATCTAGATTTAGACATGTGGTGGATAATCATGTGTAAATGACTCATTTATTTATGATGTATGATTAAACTATGATAGATGTGATAGATGGTTAGTTGATGTGATTGATCACTAGATGATGTTATGATTAGGCTCATGATAATGATTTATGGATTTTATGTTACTTGATCATGGTTCTTGATGATTATGTTAATGATGTTAGTTTTGTTTATGATTTGGTTATGGTTATGGTTATTTGATTAAAAACCATAATCTAATCTTAAAATTCCATAGAGTAAACTTGATAACAAAACTAAATGTGTGAAAGATAGGATAATTGAGAGACAAATATCGTAATGAATGTATCAACAAGCACGAGAGAATAAAAAAAGGCCTGGTACTTCTTTTTTGGTAAAGACTAAATAAAATTGAAGTTAGATCAGCTTAAGGAACATAATACCTTTGAATTATTTGCATTAGTATTCTTTAGTTATTTAAAAAGGTGCCTTGATCACATATTGTCAAGTAATCTCAAAATCCCTCGTCTATAGAGTGTATAAAGCAAAAATGGATGATGGTGGAACTTTCTTGTGAGACTAGCATGCCTCTTATATAGGTAACCAAAGATCTATCATAAATAATTCCATGTCATATAATTTGTATACTTATTGATGTGAGAAGTCTACTTATGAAACTTGATTGTGGCTTCCAAATTATATTTATATTTTCTAACTTTGATAATGGGTCTTTTGATCTTTTTTTTTTTGTTTGGAAAGGTTGGGGAAGCTAATCAATGTAGGAATATTCCAATAAATTACTATGATTTGTATAAATTCTTTACTCATCCAACTTTCAAGGAAGTGGTTTAAGTTTGTATGATTTTTTTAAGCTATTGATAGTTATCATTTAAGGGAGCAGTCTACCTTATATTGAGAAATTTTGATATGTTTGTGTAGTTGTCCTTAAAGGGAGTAGTCTACAAATGGTAAGAATGACCCCTAATTTTTTTTTGATGACTCTTTTGATTTTTCTTTTGGTTTTTTTTCTCTTGATGACATAGACTTGCTTATATAGGCTTAGAGGTTGACCTTTATGAAAGTAAGACTAAAAGCACAAGAAGGTTAGTGATTGGTGGAAGAGGTTTAAGATACAATGACCATGTGAATCTATACTATAAGGGATTAAAATTACCATGATAAATATACCATGGGTGGATCCATGATACCAATGTTCAAGATTAGGCAAAGACTGTAATGGATAATCACATGATTCAGTTGTAATCAATTGTCCTTAAAAGAGGGAGATGAATGTGGGTGAAGACAATGGATGAGCTTAAGTTAGACAAACAGGGTATGTTAGATCTTGTCTAACAAAAGAAAGGATATATATATGAAGTATTGAGGGGCTCAATTTTTAGTTTCCATTCAAGGGAAGACAACTAGTAAGCTCTCAATTTATACTTGTGCATAATGATATAAGGTTTGATCCAATTGAAATCAATCTTGACTCACTTTCTTTTCTCCATATTGGTGACATGTTTATTTTCCTTTAGGATGAGGTCTTTAATATTAAATTCTTACACTTTAAGGTGTTTATTATAAGCATGCTTGATTAATTATTGATAGACATGAAGGTGGGTAAGCATACCTAAATGATGCTCATCAAGTAGCTCAAGTTCAACTAAATGTTCTTGATGATAATTACTCTAAGAGATGAGATCTTGTATGGATATGTGAAGAGAGGTAATTTGGAATTTGAGGGGAAAAATAGCCTCTCCTTCAAACACAAGGGAGAAAGGGGTAGTACCCATAGGGGTTCAAATGCTAGTATGATATGCCCATAAGGTGAAGGGGATGTGTAAATGCCAATCCTGACTAGATGCATTAACCATTTTATTTATCATGTTATTGAGAGTTTTGTTAGAGGATTCTACCTATCCATTAGCTTGTGGATGATGGGGAGATGAGAAACTTAACTTTATACCAAATGTATCATAAAGACTTTGGACTTGTTTGTTTTTGAAATATTTACCATTGTTAGTGATAATTTTATGAAGAACACTAAAATGATAGATGATGTGATGGTTGATAAAGTTAATAATCTTCTCTAATTTTGTTGAGATAAGAGGAATAGCCTCTACCCATTTGGTAAAATATTCAGTCGTAGTGATGATATAATGATGTTTCTATAAAGAATGGGGTTAATCTCACCAATAAGATCTAAACCCCATTACAAAAAAGGCTAAAGATCCTTGGATACTTGGAGACTATGGCTAGGTGGGTGATGTAAATTGGTGTGTTATTGGAATTTGACACACTTTTTCACATAATCACAAAAATATTGGTTAAGGGTGGGCCAATAATATCCAAATTGAAGGACACATTTAGAAATGGCAAGGCCACTAAAGTGTCTCCCATAGATCCCATCATACATTTCTTTGATAATATAAGAGGCTTCATGAATGTATAGGCAACTAAAAAGGAGACCATCAAAGTCACATTTATAAAAAATTCCCCATAGTATGGTATAATTTTAGGTTCTCTAAATAAATGCTCTTTGAGAATTCTTAGAAATGTTTCAAGGGACGATGGCAAGGTTAAGATAGTCAAAGTTCTACTAATACCAAAGGTCAAGTTGGTTTTCTTCCACATTGAATATGGTAGGAGAGTTTTATTTGATATAAGAAGGCTCAGTAAGTTGATGGATAATGACAGATAGCTTAGAGTTAGAGGGTGTAGATGGGATTTAGGAGGTGAGAGAAGACATTATTTAGATAAACTTGTTCATAGATCATAGAGTGGTTTAGATGTGGTAGTGTTCAAATGATACTGAGATTTCATAAGATAATTATTTGTACTATTTAAAAACATCATTCTTAAATTGGTAAGAGACATTTATTTGATTTACCACAAGTTGAGAGTCATCAAAAAATTTGATCATTTTGATTCCTAAGGTTATTGCAATTTGGATTCCTATCACTAGGGATTCATACTCAGCCATATTGTTGGTAGATTCTAAATCTATCTTGAAGGATAAAGGAAGAGGTTCACTATGAAGGGGGATAAGGATGATTCCATCCCCCCCACCATGTTAACACTTTGATCCATTGAATAATATGGTCACTTGATAGGTGAAGTCTACTTGAGAGAGAGTTGTGATAGACTCATCTAGAAACTTGAGAGGAAGAGGTGGGTTATCTGGTAATGGTGCTTCATCTAATTAGTCTTTAATTACTTCCCCTTTAATTGAATTTTTCTAAAGGAAATTAAGGTTAAACATAGCTAAAAGTATGATACACTTGGACATACATTGGTTTTGGTATGGCTTGAAGTGTATATACTTGAGAGGGTCAGTATTGGTTAGACATAGGTCTTGTGGTTGAGAAGGTAATGATAAAGTTTGGTGGCTACAAAGACTAAAGCAAGGAAAAGTTTATTATTATGGGTGTACTAGGTCTCATACACTACAAGCATATGACTAATGTAGTATATGGCTTGCTCTTTATGTTTCTCATCCTAATGAGCCAACATTGCCCCTAAGGAGTGGTCAGTGGTAAAAATATAAACGTAAAAAGGTTGATCTTCCTTAGGAGGAATGAGGATGGATAGAGTTAGAATTTATTATTTAAGTAAATCAAAGGCATTTTGACAATTGTTATTCCACTTAAAAGATACCTCTTTATTTAAAAGGTGGTGGAAATGTTGTCATCGATCAAAGAGATGAGAGATAAAATGATGAATGTATTATATCTTCCCTTGTAATATATGGATTTACTTGAGATGGGTGTGAAGAGGTATGTTGAGGATTATTTTTATTTTGGTAGGATCAACTTCAATTCCCTAAAGAGAGATGATAAAGACAAGGAGTTTGCCTAATAAGACCCCAAAGATACACTTCTTAGGGTTGAGGTAGACATGGTAATGAATGAGTCATTTAAAGATAATCTTAAGAATAGCCAATTGATCTTTATGACATTTGGATTTCCCAAGAAGGTCATCAAAATAGTCTTGTATGATTTTATGTATAAGGTCATGGAAGATATAGGTCATAGTCAATTAGTAACTTATACTAGCATTCTTTAGACCAAAAGGCATGACCTTATAGTATAAATTTCCCCATAGATGATAAAGGTGGTTTTGTGTTGATCTTCAAGGGAAATTAAGATCTAATTATAGCCCAAGAATCCATCCATAAGATATAACATCTCATGGTTAGTTGTAAGATCAATAAACTAGTTAAGTTTGGTAAAGGAAAGTCATCTTTTGGGAAAGAAAGGTTAAGTTCATGAAAGTCCACAAAAATATGAAGTCCCTCTATGGCTTTGGTGATAGGGATGACATTTAAGACCCATTGGGGATCATCAATGGGATAGATGTAGTTAACAGATAGGATATGTTGAAGCTCTTCTTTGATAGGAAGGGTTATGTGAGGGTGAATTTGATGAAGTTTTTACCTCACTAACTTAGCATCGCAATTGGTGACTATATTATGGGTAGTGATGGAGGGGTTGATTCTTGGCATGTCGCTATAAGACCAAGCAAATTCAATGCTATGGTTTTATAGGAAGGAAGGGAAATCTTGAAGGTGCTTAGAATTTAGAGATTGTTCAATTTTGATAATGTGTGGGTTATCTAAGGTATCCAAGTTAATATCCATAGTGGATTCATTTAACATGGTCAAAGTCTAAGGAGGAAGAGACTTGTGAATAAAATCATTGTTTGAACCAATATTGGCAATAATGGAGTCATCATCCTGACAATAAATGGTACTAATGATAGGAGAATCATCTGTTATCATCTTAGGATGAGTCAGAGGAATGGTTATATTCACCCCCTCCTTTTTATAAGTTAGGATTATGAGGCTAATCATGTTGATGAAAAAAATTTAGGGGGCATGATGTCAGAATCCTCAAGTTTTGATGGTGAAGGGTTTGATGAGGATGGGACTTCCTTATCCATGATGGTGATGGGAGGTGGGTTGGTTTCCTTTTTAGGTGGAATGAATCCAAGACCATGTTTTTTATGATTTTTCTAGGTCTATATTGGAAGTAACTCATGTGGCCCATGTTTGTACTTATAATACCAAATCCCTTCCAAGCACACCTATGGAGGTATGTCCAAGAAAACTTTAGCTTATCTAGATAGGAAAAATCAAGGTTGAATGGTCAAGGTGAAAAAGAGGCGATGAAAGTGTCAAGGGGTTTATCTGTCCCCCATTTATGAAATTGGTTTGACAAGTTGAGGGCCTGAAGGGACTAATGGCTCCAATATTTAGGTCATATCCAGGTTATTAGTCAAGATTCCCATACTCTTGGGGAGTAGGGAGTGCATATAGTGTCAAAAGGTGATACTCCCCCAATGAAGGATGTTATGATGTAGAGGTATTAGGGATACATCCTCTAACTCATCAACATCTAAACATCTGTCTAACTAATCAGTTGCTTTAGCTGATTTGTCATTCAACAATTTATATCTAATTCGCTCTTTCTCTTAGTCCTTGGGTTTTAGAATCATTTTTGAGGTAAGTCCCTACTTATATTAATATTCAAACACATTTATCATGAGCATTAATCCTCTTGAATGAATTTCACATTATATTTATATCTTATTCTATCCTTCTAACCACCTATTTAACACAATTAGGGTCATTTTGTCTTGTGACAATATTTGAAAATTCAAATTATTGATTTTGGAGGAAAACTCCATATACTCTCCTAATACTTATTTTAATGACTCCTAGGAACCCCTATTGACCTTATTTACATGAAATGGACCAAGAAAGGTCTCTTGACACATACACTAACTATCCAAACTTGACTAACTTGACCTCTAACACCCAAAATACAAAATGGATGTCATTCTTTCCTTGATGCCCCTACATCATGTTGGAAGGTTGATTTCAAAGGGTCCATTATGAAGATTTGGGTGGAAGGGATGGAGGAACTTGTGGATGCTTCATTGTTAAAAGAATATGGGGTTTCATCTTTTATTGTTGAAGGCTTGTTGGGTGGAGGAAGGAGAATGTCATTGGGTCAGTACATCATATTATAGGATGTAAAAGGACTCAAGTCAGCTTGTATGGTAATAACTTGACCTTTGTACTTAAATTTGATGCATCAATGAAAGGTGGATGACATAAAACCCATAGAAAGAATCTAAGTGAATCTTATCAAAACATCATACTAGAATTCACCTTCTACTATATAGAAGAGTTCAAAGAGCATGCAGGGTCTTAGATGAATGTGAAGGATAATAGTTCCCAAGGTTGTGTCCATGGTGTCATTGAATGATTAGAGCACCATGGAGGTTTTTGACATAATTTTCTTTGGTAAGCTGAGTTGGTCATAGGTGTGGGAGGAGATAATGTTGATACTAGTTTCTCCATCAATCATAACCTTCTTGATATGGGTCTAGTTGGTGTATGCATTAATGAAGAGAGGAAGGTCTGGATCATCTAGATGGATAGAGGGTATTTATGAATTTTTAAAAGTAACAAGGTTGGAAAACTATAAAGCTCTAAAACATCTACTAAAGGTTGAGGGTCTTTTGGCCTAACCTCTATGGACTGTAATGTTTTATCATTATTTAGAAATGAGGGGGTGAGGAATTGATTGATTCATACAAACTCATCTTCACTATTGTTTAGTGATTTTTTTTTAGAACTACTCATTGGATTGATTCAAATGGGTTGGATTGAGAGGGACCCAAGATGGACACCTTGTGTTTCATTGAAGGTGTTTGGTGTTGGTTATGTGGTTGGGTGGTGGAAGAAGGATGTATCCATAGAATGGACACCTTTGCTTTTACCTTATCTTTTGGTTGAGATTGTGATCGTGTGACCATGTGGATGGTATGGATTTAGGAAAGAGTCAGGTTAGGGTATTGCTTTGGTTCCTCTTCACTTTGAGGTGAGAGTGGAAGAGTAGGTAAGTTTTGGTTGATAGATCTTGGTTATTGAATCAATGGTGGGATTAGAGGAGGCTCATATGAAAATAAGTCATCCTTGTGATATAACTTATGGAGTAATACTTGGAGAGCTTTATAGTTCTATGTATCATGCGCAAGTGTTCTATGGTATGAGCATACTAATTTATCATCATAAAAAGATGGTTTAGGTCTATGTAGGTCAAATGGTTTGATAGGTAGTAAGGTTAATCAATATAATTACAAAAACCTTTTAAGGATGGTTGAGTGGAACTCAAGTAAAGGTGGCAAGGGTGTGGCGGTTTCAAATTTAGTGGTTGGGGTGGAAGTCCTTTTAGAAGTAGGTTTAATGGTAGTATTTTTGGGTAAATGAGCTTTCTTGGTGGATGGTTTAGGTATAGAGGGATTAGAGGTGGATGACTTAGAGGTAAAAGGTGTTGTGTTAAAAGCCTAAGAAATAGGCATTTTTGGTTATAGGAGGTGTGGTGAAAATAGTAAGGATAAAAGTATGAGTGGTGGTGTAACCAAAAGTGGTGGTTGGGTTTGGGTTTTGTATGGGGAGGTAGGTTTCCACACTAAGGTAGAAGGGTGAGGTCCCAAAATAGAAGGAAAAGTGGAAAGGGGAGGTAGAGTTTTGGTTTGTGGAATCTTGGATGGTTTTACCCTCTTTTTTGATTTAGTTTGGGGTTTCTTTTATTGGCTCAATGGACTTAAATCTACCTTTACTGATGGGTGGGTAAGGTTTTGAGTAGGAAACATGCCAAGACTTTTGGTGGGCTTGGTTAGAATGAAGAGAGGTGACATGGTTACTAAAAAGTAGGTTTAGTTGGGATGTTTTGGTGATGGTTTGGTTGGTAGAAATGCCTAATGATTCAGGTGTGATGGTGGTGGGTTTTCTAATGGAAATGGTAGGTTGGGTTGATAATCATATGGTCGGGGGCTCTTATCTAGTTGGGTAAGGAAGCCTGAGATGGTGCCAAAATATGGCATAATCCATACTGGTTGGGATATGTATCCTAATTTTTAGACCAATTAGGATAAAGGATTGTAGATGAGTTTGACCCCTTCGACATTGGTCTTAAAGGACAAGCCCATAGGTGGAGAGAGGGGAGCATTTACCTCATCCTTTTCCTCAATCAAAGTCTCTAAGGATTGGGAAGGTGATTCCTCCATGGGAGGAGTAGGTAGAATGACCTCTTCCTTAGAAATTATTTCCATAGGGAGAGTGTATTGTTATATGATAGAAGAGAAAGGTGTGGTGGGAATGGTCATCTCTTTTGGTATGTCTTCCAAAGGAGAGGTTGGCAGCTCCACTACCTTGATCAGTAGAGGAAGGTGAAAAGTCATTTTATTTGTTTTGGTTTTTAAATAAGAGGTTGGTGACTCCACTACCTAAATAAGTGGAGGGGATGGAAGAGTAGTTTGGATAATGGATTCCTCAGTAATGAGTTCACTAAGAACCACATTAATGGTGTGGGCTTCATGAGAGGATTCTACTTTGTTGTTTTCATTATTTGTAGACAGATAATGGTTAGGAAATAGTTATCTGAAGATGTTTAGTGGTTGGTTTGGGGGTGCATTGGGGTTATCCAACATGATTTTCCCCTTATCTATGAGATTTTGGATGAAAATATTAAAGGTATTACACCTGCTAACATCATGTCCATCAACATGATGGAAGGCACACAATTTATTCTCCTTATACCAACTAGGTATAGGGTGAGAAGATTTGAATTGTTGTGGATGTTTAATCAAAGGAATTTGGATGGAATTCACTCTCAACAACTTCTCTAAGATGGAAGCATATAAATCCCCTAGTAGAGTAAATTGTTTTTGGTTTTATGGTTTAGGTTCATGGTATTTTAATTGAATGAATTAGAAGCATTAGGTTGATTAATAATTGGTGGTGGAGTATTTTTAAGGACAACCACTTTTGTGGTTCCCTTATTTTTGTTGGTAGTGTCAATTTGATTTTAGGGTTTGGAGGATGAGGCCTCATTTTGATTTGAAGGTGGAATTCTTGTTTTTCAAATTCAGTTTTCCCTTGTTAATGGATCTATTCTCTAGTTTTTGGGCCATGATGAAAGCCTTGTCGAAGGTCCTGAAGCTCTAAACTTGTAAAGTAGAGGAAATGTGTTTGGAACATGCCTAGGTGAAGATCTCAATCAATTTGGGTTGGGGTAGAGAGAAAGAGAGTTGGTTTATTAGACTTCTCCAATGGGCCACAAAATTATAAATAAGCTCATCATCAAATTACTAGATGGAGTATAGGTTAGTGATGGAAACTTTCCTAGAGATGTTTATGGAAAAGTGATCTAGGAATGGTTGGGCTAATTAGGCAAAAAAAGAGAGTGTTTGGGAATAACACTATACCAATCTAGTGTCAGACATAATAGAGACATGAGTGCCTAAATGCTCATAGATGTTGTTGAGGGTCTTCCTTGATTTGAAATTTTGAAAATTTTAGAAGCTCCCATTGAGGTGGGTAAATTCAGATAGGGATGGATGGGTGAATGGATTCGCTACAAATTTGGTCATAGGATAAAAGGTTATGGGTATTATAAATAGATGACTCTAAGGTGGTCATTTTTTCATTTAACATTTTTACAAGGTATATTTGTGGTTGAGCACCCCCATACTTGTAGGGCAAGATTTGTTGGGTTTGGGTAGGTGTAGCATAAAGATAACTAGTAAAAGTTTGACAAGTTGGCACCTAGTGGTATGTGGATAAAAGTGGTTAAGAGGGTGTTAGGTATGTGTAAGTAGATGTGGAAGGTTGGGTAGAGGATGGGGCCATATATCCTTGTGGGTTCAGGATATGGCTTAGGTTATGTATAATAGGTATTTATTGAGAAGTTGGTATGGGTTGAGTTAGAGGTATGGTTAGGTTGGTAGGTTGGGGATACGTGGATATCTTGGTACTAATAGGTGGAAGGGTAGAGGGTATGTGAACCACTAAGGTCTAGAGTGGAGTGGATGTAAGTGGGTTAGAAATAAGAGGGAAAGTGGTAACACTAGTAGAAGGTATTCCCACTATAAGAGGGGTATGGGTGGTCAAAGGTTGGGTTTTTCCTATGTTAGAGGAGTTGTTGGTTGGGCTAGAAGGTGTTTGGATGTTTAATGGTTGGGTAGACTAGTTTTGGATGGTGGTATTGGTGGGATGATTGGTAGAAGATGATGCTTGGGTAATTAAATTTTGGGTAGAAATGGTGGAAATAGAGGTGGTGCCCATAAGGTAGGATGGTATCCCATAGGTTAGATCAATCGGTGGAACCAAAGTAGGGGTACAATGAGATATAGTGTTGAGGTTATGTTGGAGGGCTATGGGATTATTATCCAGGAAGGTAGTGAAATCTACATCGCCTTAAATAACCATCTAAGGGATATTAGGACTACCAAAAGGATGAGGGTAACCCTTTACATCCAAGAAATAGTTTATGGATGAAGAGGAAGAGGAAGATCGATGATTAGGAGGTGGATATTGATTCACTTGGTTTCTTAGTTGTTGCTTAGTTAAAACCATGTAAATGAAAGAAATACAAACAATCGCACAACTCAAACAAAGACAAGACAAGAAAAATTCAAGAAAAAACAAACACACACTAAAGCACATTAAATCCTAAGATTTCTTTTAGTCTCTCTTATGGCTTATGCCTTAAGCTTTAAGAATAGTGTGACTCAACTTGGCTTGTAGAATAGGTACTAGAAAAAACCCCTATGGTTGGTTTTAAGTTGTGTTTAGGCTCTTAAAGGGATTTGTGTTGGAAATCAGTATGCGGCTTAATATTGGGGCCTACCCACTCACTTCACATACCATAGTGATAAGGGTGTTAAGTGCTTAACCAAGATATACTGATTGCCAAAGATTATACTCAGCTAGAGAGATGAGCTAGTTCTCCCCTTGGTAATGAAATCCAAGTAGGATAGCTGGGAAAGGTGACTGCTAGGTGATGAAATCCTAGTCAGGCCTTATGTCAATGTTTTATACTTGATTAGGTGTAAGTGGTTTGGTATTATGTGTGAGAGAAGAGTGAAGATACGATTAATTAACTTAATTAATTAAGCTATGTGAGCTAAAATAAGCAAGCAAGAAATGTACCTAGTCAATTTTAAGCCCATAATGAAAATTTGATTTCATTGTATGAGAAGAAAACAAGAAGAATAAGCACCTAGATGCAACTATGAACCCAAGAAAAGACTCAAGGGTCCCACCCAGTGTTCCAAAAATGTTTCACTAAAATTTTGTTTATTTCTCAACAAGAAAGTTATAAAACTTGAAATAAGGGTGAGGTTAGTAGAAATTGGATTTGGTTTGCACTCCATAATCTAGATGGTTGTAGATACTCCTCTTTGGCTAGGGAGGAATGACCTACAGATAAGAAAGCACTAAAATAAATGGTTGATTAGTTGGGTAATAAGGTGGATTGCCTAGCAAGCTAGATCCAAGAAGTACAAGCTTCCTTGGAGGCTATCAATCCACACTTTAAATAATCAAGTCTTGAAAATGAAAGATGAATTGCTTGCATAAATAATAGAAGATACTAAAATCAAATATAAAAAGTGCATGAAAGAGATTAATTTGACTAATTATAGAAATAAACTATTAGATATTAATGCTAAATAAATCAAATGTGGCTCAAAAAATAGGGTGATGTTTTGTAGTCAGGTAAAAGGTTAAAAAGTGGGATTTGGTTGAGGTTTGATAGGTGAAATTAGCTTATTGTTGGAATTGTCACATAGTGACCATCAGTGGTTAAGGTGAGCATTGGTGGTTGGGTAATCATCAATAGTTATAGACAGATTGTCAGTGGTCAAGGTGACCATCGACGGTTCCTATGGGTTTTGATCTAGTTTAAAAAGCTAGTTGGTGAGGTTGAACATGGATTCTAGAAGGTAAAATAAAGAGACTAATTATTGAATTTGATAATAGATAGATACTTATCTTATTGGCCTAAATAATGTGGAGTTAGCTGGTTAAATAACTTATTGGTAGAGTCTAGAGCAATTTTGGTAGAGTGACGGTGTCTTGGTTGTGGTTGGTGAACTGTAGTATGTGTACTCTCTATCATGTTTGTTGGGAGAAGACCTACAAAATAAGTTCTGATATAAGAAGCACTAATAATTTTTTATTCTCTCTTATGGTTGATTGATCTAATTCTAGATTTGGATCTCTTTTCACCTCCTCTTCTCTTTTTATAGGAAGAAGTGATAAGTGAAAGAATAAGTTCAAAAATAGGTTCAATAAGGTGTTTATTTTTAGAATCAACATGATTTGATCCCACACATAAAATAGATAGCTAAAAATAAAAATAAATTTGTAGTTGAGTTTCAGTTAAACTATTTAGGTGGTTAAAACCTGACCATCGATGGTCGAGCCTAACCATTGACGGTTAGGGTAACTATCGATGGTCGATAGGTCAAAGTCAGTAAGGTTAAGTTAGGATTAATAGTTTAAAATGTTTTCAAGTGGTCTCATTGGGCTCCAAGGGTGGTCTAAGGGTTAGTTCAGCATTTAGAACTATCATGTGTGGTTTTTTAGTGTCTACACAGAGCCATTTTAAATTCTTAAGATCCCAAGCAGCCTCTGAGCCATTTTATATTTTAAAATTCTTGAGTGACCTAGATTCATATGTTATAGCTTCATAACACCAAATAGATTTAGTTTCATCTTCTTCTACTACACATGGGTAGGCAATGATGGATTTATAGCCTACTTGAGTTCTTTAACTACCTACATAGAGGGTTAGACAAATCATCAATCCATTCCATTATTCATAGATTATGATCCACTAAATAGGGGTGGGAAATGATGGAGTCAAGCCTAGCTTGAATTCTTGAGCCACCCACATATGGGGATTAGGAAAGCCATCAACTCAGTCCAATATATTCACCATTTGATCACCATATACACATATAAGATTTCACCAGGTTTTGTAATGCATCACATATCCAGTGAGGTGTATTCATTCCTTTCCTCTCTCTCACATCTCTTTACTTAGTTTTGTATTTGCTTTTGATATTTATTAAGTATTGATTCATATATAGGTTTCATTTGTAGGACACATAATAGATCATAGTTTTTAGACTCAAACCCATATTTATAGGTGTTACCTCATAGGTAAGTCCAAGTACATTTATCTTTCCTTTATCCTAACCATTTCACTTTGTTGCATTTCTAGAATAAAGGGGGGTGGGCAAGTGAATTTAGTAATATATAATTTCATTTTAATGCAATGAGTGTCACTTGAGACCACCTTATCCTTAGTTTATCTCTAAACCTATTTTAATCCTTTTCTAGTTTTTATGTGTGTCTAGCCTATGCCCAGATATACCAAGAGTCACATTGAGACATCACCTAGGCATCCCTGATCCTTTTTCACACATCCCATCCACCTAGATAATAGTGTGGCCCCATTAGTCTTTAGGGTAGCGTGTTATTGGAAAAGGGGAACTATTATTGACCCTTAGCTTCCCTTTCCCCTAACAGATATTTTTCCACGTCTTAAAGGATCTTAAGGTTGGCCTAGACTCATTTCATGTCTCAATAAGCATCATAACACTATATAAGGACTATTCTCATTAATTTATCCCTTAGATGGAAATTTGCATGAACAAGCTCAAAAATAATTATGCAAATTAAGGTTATTGATCCCTATTTACCCATATTTCTACATAAATACATCTATAACAGACCATAACATATATTTACCTAGGTTTCTAGTCTCAATTCACACTCAAAGAATTCAAATTAGCACTCATACTTAGGCATACTAGCATCACTCTCACTTGCACTAGCACTTAGATTGGGAGACCTACATTGGGATTGATCCCCTTTTGAGTTATTAGTATGTAGGAAGCACTCAACACATGGGATGTTGAGGTCTCACCCAGCTTACCCTACTAATGACACTCTTTTTTCACTTGTTTTTAGAAAAATCATAACAAACATAGAAGCTTAGGGTTTCATATTGAAATTAGACAAAGCACAAAATAAATGATGATCCAAGTCTCAGTCACACAGATACAAGCTTTCTAGAACATAATGAAGGTCTACCCAAAATTTTACTACTTTATATACATTGGGGCCATTATCAAATTAGAAAAGGCCAATAATGGATAGGGCCATTATGACTTGTCTATCTCAGCCATATTCTCTAGCTATGTACACCTTTTCTAATTTCTTCCTATTTATAAAATATTCAAACAAGTCAATTAGTGGTTGTTAATAATGTGGTATTTTATTACTCAAATCTTTATCAATCATACGATTATATTACATAATCATAAAATATATAAATCAAACTCATGAACAAGAGTTGAAGAATCTAGAGATGAAATTAACTAGAAAGGAAAGGAAGAAGAGGATGATTCTACTATGGTGCACCTACGTATTGGGGCCTTTTATTTAGATAGAGGAACCAAAGTCTTATTTAGATGTTTTTAGGCCTAAATCATCTATTTTGGTTATTTTTTTGGCACTTGAACCTCCTATATCTTTTCATCCTCAACTAGATGAGGTTTGATAAATAAACCCATACACTTTATAATAATTGGTGGTAGTCGAGGTGTAGTATGTATTCTTGGATAATTCAATAATAGCTAGTGTGGGATTATTTATTTATTTTCACTTTTTTATTCCCATAAAGACACTATACTTGGTGCCCATTTAAATATCATAACCATCCTACATGTTCATTCTTCTTCTTCTGCCACTGTGTCTATAATATCATCATAGGAAGTGTAAGAATATGCACCAGAAGGATCTATGGCACATTATTTTTCAATTTACAAGTGTGAATTTATTTATAGAAGAATAATTATTTTTGTTCTTCTTCCTCATAGACAAAAGTGCCTATTCCCTCCAACATAGAATTATATACTTCCTCCTCTATAATGCCCATCTAAGAAAGATCATATTTTATAGTGATTTATAGAACATTCATTTCAAAATTCTATAATTTAGTATTATGTTTCTTCATATTTAGTAGAGGTGGAGATTTTTTGTGCACTTGTGACTACCTCTTTCTCATTATGGTTTGATATGGGGTTACTTCTACTTCAAGCGGTGCCTATGCCTCTATTTTTTATTGTTTTGATAGCTATTGTGCCTCTATAGGTATCATTTGTAATGGTAGTACTAAGCAAGAATCCAAATCTTTATATAGTAGAACTTATGCCTATGTGTTCAACATAGTAATAAAGAATGGAAAGAAAGTGATGGGTACCTTTAGGAGCTTGTGGATTCTAATTTGAATACCATCATGGATCTTGGTCATTATAGCTTGCTACCCCAAATATTGCATGATGTCTATGGGGAACTAAGGGTGTGAGAAGATAAGACATTGGATTTATATCTGACATGCATTGAATATACCTATATACTCATAATATTTACTTATCCTAGTCTAGGAAATGTTTTTGAAAGTGGTTTTAGGTTAAAAGTTGACTTTTGGATTGATAGGGACATCTAGATACTTCCACTAGGCAAAGTAGAGAAGTAATACCAGGAATCAGTATTTAAAGGCTTAAAATGTCCCACTAATAACATTATCAATATTTTTGATGATCTAAAATATTAATAATTCTCTCTAATTGAAATATTCATTGAGCCAGATCATGTAGTAAATGATGTCTATTACCCATTTTATGGCATACTTCATGATTTTAATGGTTTACCAAAACCACTTTGTGGTGTATTCAAAGATAATGTTCACTAAAACATCCTCTATAGATTTTATATTGATCCCCTTAGGTGCCCTACTATATTTCTCCCTTGTATATGAATAGATGGGTGGGATCTTTGTCTTGTAAGGGTCCAATAATTTACCCCTCATAGGTAGTCCTGTTACTTGTGTTATGGTGGTTGTGTTAATGAAAATAGTCATGTTTTATGACAAATGAATAATGACCTCATTTTACTAATTAAGAAGTGTCATCATCACATCATTGAACTAGCCAAAGGTCAGTAATTTGATAAATCCATTTACATCCATTCTTTACATAGAATGTTGTAATGCTAGGGCACTTGCATGGGCTACTACTAGTTGATGTGGAATGAATATATTGGCTTCTATTATGTCATTGGATTCAAATGGGTATATATCATGACATCTTATTTATTTAAGTGAAATACCAATCCACATCTCTTCCTTATGTACATTTATGAGGTGAATCAAAAGTTATGAGTGATCCATGGTTGTTATTTTAGCACCATTCAAATGATAACTTTGGCTGAACTAGTGCTGGAAAATAATCCATGTGTAAATGAATTAACTAGGCACAAATCATAAAGGTATATTATTTTCAAAGGTGTGTAATGGAATTGTGGTATGTATGTCCTTTCTTATATAACTTTTCCAACTTGAACCTATCTGACATGTTGCTTTGAATATGTTGAGTTGTATGAATGACATATGCTTACTAAATTAATTACAATCAGTTGTTGATGATGTGATGTTGTCTCCTCATTATGTATAATCATTGATTCAAATGATAGGAGTTGTTGAGATAGTGCATCATATTTTCCCTTGTCAACTTTCCTTTATTTTACAACACTTTATTCTAACACTTGATCTTCTTTGGGAAATATGCAATATTTTAAATATGTCATCATTAATGATGTTTTGAATGACCATTGATTATCCTTCATCTATACTTTATTTTTTAATGCCTCATTTTTTGACTTAATTTATGACCCTCATTTTGACTTTGCATGATGTCATTCATTCTTTTTTGGGTTGATTTCCTTATCACACTTTATGAATTTGACTTTTAGAACTTGGTTTTGATGTCCTTTGATATAGAGATCACACTATATAGAATCATTATTAACCTAACAAATAAGAAAATAATATATTAAAAAAAATCTTAAACTATATGGTGTTACTTAGCATCCTCTCTGATTTTTCTATGAGATCTTATAGAGATTATTGATAGTAAAGCCTAGAATTAAAGTCATTTACATGTCTTAGAAGAATAGTTACATAAAGGTCCCTTAACACAAATTTTAATTATTGTGAGACATCATGAATGATGTAATGTCCTTTCCATCATATGTGTAGCTTGCTTAGAAATGTCTAAAATCTTCTATCATATAGTAATACTTCCTATTCTATGTAAAAAAAATTGGATCACAGAGTGTGATCATGCTATGATTTTCTTGCTAACTTCATATGTATGTTGTTCTCTTTTCCTAGTTTCTTCCATCTAATATAAAATTATCAATCTTTCTTGAAGAGAGCCTTGATATCCTATTCACATGATCATTACAATTGATATATTAGGGACTATGTATTATATTGGCATGATTGTTTATATTCTATAAACCAACTGAAATAGAGTGAAACATGTCACACACTTATAGTTATAATATATTCCCATAGGATTTAAATAATTTTATCCTCCCAATCGTCTCTTTAAACATTGAACATTTTTTGAGCATCTTTCCAATTACTTTGTTTGATGTTTTTGCCTACCCATTGGCTTATGGGTGATATTTTGTGTTTTTATGATATGATATCATAAACTCCTTTGTAAAATTTTTATTAGTGTTATTGAGTAAGTGTATAAAAATATGGTTATAATATTCTCATAAATAAATTTGGTTACATTACTTAGCACTATAGCTTAGTCTCACAGTAGCTTCTACCCATTTAGTGAAGTAGTTCATCATAGTAATTATGTACCTTACATGATTGCATTTATTGGGTGGATTAATTGGTCATACAAATTTAATTCCCCACTATTAAAATGGTTAATTATCTAACATTGGGTTTAATTTCATTTCATATCTATGATATGCCTTCCCATTCATTGATAGATGTCATAGTGTTTTGTTACTCAGTGCACCTCTTGAAACATAGCAGGCCACTATAGGCCACTTTGTAATATCTTCCTCATAGTGGATTCTCTTAAGAAATTTCCACCTCTGGTTCTATGATGTGGCTCTTGAATAATTTTTTGTTGCTAATGCTCTAAATTTACTCTATATATCATGTCATCTTTACCCATTTTTTACAGAAAGCCATTAATGACATTGAAGTAATGGCTCTTGTGATCAACTAATTTTTATCCATTTTTGCATAGTGTGTAGGAAACAAATACTTATTTAATGAAATTAGCTATCTTCCATGTTTAGTAGGAACCCAAATCCTTAAAATAAATGGTCATATTATGATTTATTTTAGAGTTAAACAAGTTCCTCTCCATTTCATATTCAACTCAAATGGTCTGGCCCCATATTTTCTCTCCTAGGATTCACATTGATTCTAAATTAAAATTATTGAAATAACATCAACCACCAAGATATCCTTCCTCCAAACATGGGCTTATTTACCATATATCACATATCCTAATGATCACTAATAAATTGAACTGGTACTAATAGAAGGTAGTGTTTGAACTTATAGATTGTCAACACCATTTCTAGGGCTTCCTATTTTATAGTTGTGTAAAAAAAAATTGTAGCTAAGACTTTGTAGCTTGTGAAATGAAAGGGATTGTATAATCATATATCGCATGTCTATGATTAAACATCTCCTACCTTAGTTCTTGAAGTGTCTACATGAATGTGAAATGGTTTTCTCCAGTCAAAAAAGACTAATATGGGATTTGTTATCAACTTATGTTTTAGATCCACAAACATTGTTTGGCACTCATTAGTCTATTCAAACTTAGTGTCTTTCTATAGTAACTTCTCCATGGGAGTAGATATATATGTGTATCCTTTTATGAATTTCTTATAATATCTTGTATGACCCAATAATTATCACACATTTGTAGTTCTGGTAGTAGGTGGCATACCCTAAATAGCTTTGATTTTGGCTTAAACAACCAAAATCCCATCACTGCATACTATTTGACCCAAAAAAACATTAAAAAGTGGGGAAAAAAAGAATTTATTAGGTTTAATGCATTATGCAATGCTTATTATTATTCCAACATCATCTACAACTTAGATAGGTGTTCCTTGAATAAATTAAAAAATGTCCCAATCATCTAAATAGACCTCTAGGAAATCATGGATGAAGTATTTAAATGTTATTACCACAACCCTAAAGAACACAACAAAAACATTTTTCAATCCAAAGGAAATACCTTTTTCATAAAATAACACAATTCCATTGTAAATTTGGTTTTATATTGATCTTATATCATGATTGGTATCTAATGGTAGCCATTGAACCCATCTGTAAAAGTATACACTTCATGTCCTATGACTGAATCTAGGACATCATCTATGAATGGGACTAGGAATAGATGATTAATGTAAACATCATTTAGTTCATTTTAATTCCCACATACTTTGATTTATCTTAAAAATTTAATCCATGCCACCATTGAGCAGACCTAGTCTACTTTTTCCACTGGATAGATAACACTTGTTTATTGCATCATATCTAGTTCAACCTTTACCTTTAGTTTCATGTTGGGGTTTAATATGTATGGAAATTTTTAATATTCCATGCTATAGATCTATTTTCATCTCAACTAGTAAATGTTATACACCTTTTACTTATTTTAATTTTTTTTAAATACATCCTAATAATCTCGCATAGGTGCAGTCCTTCTGAAATCTCATTCTGCATCTAGTAGTTGCCCAAAGTCATAAGTTTTAAAAATGAATCTATCCTAATATTCCATTTGAATTTATTTATTTGATCCTATCTTATGTTTATGGAGTCACTTGGAATCAATTTTTACAATGTTCTTTATCATTCTTACTCTTGAATATTATGATTTTGTAATTGTTGATCTTCAATTTGGTCTACGATCTTGGCTTTAGGCTCCTCCATTTCTCACTCAATCTCAAAAATACCTTCAAATCTAATTACTTATTTAATTTTATTGGACTTAGATTAATCCTCATCATCCATGATTCTATTGTAATGTTTTATCAAAAATTATTCTTTCTATTCAGTTTACTCTCTTTACAGTTTTACAGAGTTACATTCAAGTCCTTAGTTACTTCTTTCTATGAAGTGTAGTCTTGTGTACTATTCAGATTCTCCACTCATCCATGACATAATAAGATCTTTATATTTTGAATGGATTGGTGTACAAAATTAATCTTGACTTTGAAGACAAATATTTTAATGAAGTCATGTTAGACGTGTATCCAATTCTTTGTCTCCCTTATACATTCTTGATGCATGTACCACATTACTAGAATACGTACTAAATTATGCTAAAATAGATGCACCCGATATATAGGTTCTACACCATGTGAACACCATACATATAAAAATTTATAAATATGCATTTAAGGACATAGTCCTTCCAATAAAATGGCTACTAATGTGTGATCACATGTTTTATTTGAAATCGATCTCATAGTAATTTTCAAGCATCATCCAAATGTACTTGAATTGACTTATGTATTTCCCACTATGTAAAAACAATACCCTTTAGAGCATAATTTAATACACTAGATCATTGATCTATATTTGGGTCATGTAGCTCTAATATGAAAGAAATTGATCTAAATCCTCAATTGTAAATTATTGAGGCAATTATTGCTTTATAGTGAAAACCATTCACATTGGTCTCACCTCATGATATCATCTTGCTTAATTCAACATATCAATATCTAAATACTTGATTATATATGATACAACATCCCATGGTATAACACCTTCCTATGTGGGTTTAGTGTAATTCATTTTTATTGCACCTAATTGATATATCAAATCTATTCAAACCTTGTTGGCGATTACACAAAACGTGACTTACATTATCCTATTTGTAACTACATAAGTTGTGCCTTTATTATAACATGTCTAGATGAAATTTTTTATGTTTGTTGTAGTTATTATTGATGCTCTTTTTTTGGATGGAAGAAGTGATACTCTATAACTCACTGTGTGTTATGATTAGATTTTGTGCCTACTTTTAAATAGATATTATCTTTGTAGTCATAGGGTGAATTTGTCTCTTTTGGTATGATGTATGGCTTGATCTCAACTTTTTTTTTATGGTTATAATAATAATTTTATCCCCATGGTGTGCCTCTAATTTATAATGCATTATATTTATGGTCATCTCACCATCATAATCCCAATTATTTACAATCAACATAAGGTAGTGTCTTTCATCATTTTTCATGTCAATTACTTTCAAATCACCTCACAAGGTTAGGTCTACAACTTTGATTTCACATCCTACAACTAACCAATAAGTTCTACCCTCCATAGTCTATGAAACTTAGTAATATTGGACTATAACTAAGAGTTGGTCATCTAATAGCTTCCAATGTGTACCGAGGTATCATATTGATTGTTCTTCCAAAATCAAATACAAAATTTAAGACCTCATATCTTGCCAATTCCATATTCACTTGAGGGTTGACAACCTAAGGTTTCTTATTCTTTACATACCAAACTTCTTTGTCAGTAAATTGATGACCTCTTTACGCATAGTATAACAAATTATGTAAGAGATTTATGATGTTTTATGAGATATCATCATTTTTAGAGTACTTAACAACTTGAGTGGATATATCAAATCAATAACTACTATATCCCACCTCATAATGCACATGATTTGACCCTACATATGTGTGTTAATGAATGTATAATCACCCTCCGATGTAGTCTAATGATGTATGTCATGTAGAACTTGAGCTTCTTGATACATCAAACCCTTTTATTTCATAGGTTCAAGTTATTTATATTGTTGAATATTTTTAACTCTTTTATCTTGTATAATTTATAAAGGAGGAAATCCCTACTCTACATATTGATGTTGTATAACTACTTGTATGAGCACAAGAAATTTGTGGTGAAAATTTATCATATTCACATTTCATGCAAGATTATCTCTTCTCTAATTTTCTAATACTAGACAATATTCAATGTGGTTATGCCTAAAAACTCTATAATAAACTCAATACATCTATCTCTGAGGATTAGTTTGGAAAATTTTAAGTAAATTCATTGTATTCTCCACACAAACAACATATAATTTGTTTTTGATTAATTAAGGTGGCAAACTAGGGGCCAAACCCTATACAGCCAAAAAAGACAAGAAGGCTAGCAAACAAAAGATGCCAGCACCAAACCAATGGCACAACCAAGAAACAAAGTTAGAAGCAAAACAAAACATTGGAAAGACCAGAGTTAGAAAGGATGAAACTACATAACAATAGAATTAACAAGATCCTTAAGATTCTCATTGTTTCCATTGTTAGCATTCCCTGGATTACCCACCACTTCCAATATAGTCATATTTAGCATAATGTTATTTCGAAGGCCTTTGGTGAAGACCTTTTCTAGATTTTGAATGCATAACTTCAAGGCCCCAATATCTATTTTCCAATCATTCTCATTCTTCGAACCCTCACTAGCTTCTTCTACATGCATCTTCTCCTTATTATCAGTAGTTCCCCTAGAATCAACACCCTACTCTTCAGTGACCTCAAAAACCCAAGAAGCCTATTTCCCACCAGTTTCCTCTAAAAATTCTTAAATTTATAGTTCTTTGTACCCCAATTACCACCTTGAGCTTCGAACAAGTAACAAGCCCTCAGTTCCATTTGCACTGAATGCAGATGTGAAGGCTCATTTTACAAAATGGCCCACCGTGGTGACGTCTACTTTCATGCTTGAAAATAATTCCCCCTTGGTTTTCATGATGTGACTCTCACACCTCCACCTCATGATATAAGGAATTAATCATGA
Source organism: Torreya grandis (assembly GCA_037957365.1). Lineage (NCBI taxonomy): Eukaryota > Viridiplantae > Streptophyta > Pinopsida > Cupressales > Taxaceae > Torreya > Torreya grandis. The sequence continues at coordinate 2,005,723 of JARHVA010000836.1, read as the reverse complement.
CAATCAAGGAAGTATTAAGTTTATCATTTTCCAAGATCCACAATGGCCTTCTCCACGTGGACCGCCTTCGAAAGCTATCTTCATCATCAATGTGCATCATTCAAGCTCCGTCATCTCCTTCTAAATGATCTCTCTAATGTTTGTGGGTATATGAGCCCCTTGTCACCATACCCCCCATCTTGAGAATTGCTGACCAAGGTTGGCACAAGCATCAGCGACCCTGTTACTTTATCTATAGGTGTGGGTAATCTCAACTTTGAAAAACTTTTATAAAAGAAACTGGATGTCTGTAATGATGTTTCTTAGATGGATACCAATGTTAGATGCTTTATTAATGACATATATGACCAACTTAGAATCTCCTTGAATATTCAAATTTCTAATTCCTAGGGATATAGCTAACTTTAATCCCCAAAGTAAGGCCATAGCTTTAGCATAGTTATTGCTTTGGCAATCAATGCCACTAGCATAAACAGTAGACATCCCTCATTTTTCATTTCTTATTATTCCTCCTCCACTTGCTTTACCACTCAACTTGGATGCCCCATCAAAATTGAGTTTCATCCAATTGGGTTTAGGTGGTATCCATTTAGTATGAAGTCCCTGAAGAATTTTGGAATTATCATGCCCAGGGATAAGGTTTAAAACCTTCCATTTGGCAGCAATTTGACTTTCAAATTCATATAGGGGTTTCTCCGCAACACTAATATAAGCTATTTTAACACTTTCCAAGATGGTCTTAGAAAAGGAGTTAAATGCCTGAGCAGCATTTCTAGCAGTGTCCCTAAAAATTTTGTGATTTCGCTCTTTCCATGAAGTCCAGTGCAAGCATGGTAGAGCTTGCTGCCATAATTCCTTAATCTAGGGATGTGTGAAGGCTGAGTTCTAGCTGAGAATTAATTCCTTAAGGTTAGAATTGAAAACCCATTCAATGCCAAAGTTGTTAAGTATTGTGCCCCATAAATCCCAGGTAAACTCACAGTGTATGAATAGGTGTGAAACTGATTCCTCTCTAGAACCACACAGAAAACATTTGTTGACCAAAGTAAACCCCCTCTTTTGAAGGTTATCCTAAGTAAGGATTTTGTTATGGGCAGCAGCCCACCAAAACAAGTTAATCTTTGGAATGAGTTTATGATTCCAAACCTTTTTCCATACCTCCTTATTCTAAGCTACAGGTGTACGCAGATGATAGGTAGATTTGATAGAGAACGATCCATTCTTATCCGGCTACCAATATTGTTCATCCTCCCAAGGGAAGAGTGAGATTTTGATCTCCTAAACACATTGCTATATCTCCTAAATTCTTGGGATAAACTCAAGCCTGTGCACACAACAATCCAAAAGGTTTTTCCAGCTCCTTATCCCATTGTTATTTTCCATATAATCACTAACCCTATCACCAAAGAACTGAGTAGTCAGGTCTATAATTTCTCCATAGTTTCCTTGGGAGATGAGAGGCTTGTCCCTTAACCAATTATCTTACTAGAATTTAATCTGTCGACCATTTCCAAGCTTCCACCTAATTCCCTATTTGAGAAGACTTCTACTTTTTAGCATTTTATTCCATATCACAGACCCCTGGGGTAATCCCGCCTGTTGAAGAAAGTAGGAATCATCAATGCTATGCATGTATTTGGCATAAATTATTTCCCCCCACTCACTATTGTTGTGAATCAGATTCCAACTAAATTTTGAGAGGAGGGCTTTATTCATTTTCCTGATGGATCTTATATTAAGTCCACCATGAGATTTTGGGAGACACACTTTTTCCCATTTGACTAAAGACATTCTCTGTTTGTCTTCCACTCCTGTCCATAAAAATTTCCTTTGGAATTGTTCCATATTTTTAGCAAAATATGTAGGAATTTTAAAAAGAGACATGAAGTAAGTAGGAATACCTTACAAGGATGCCCAAAGAAGTTACAGCTTACCTGCACTACTAAGTAGTTTCCCCTTCCACCCAAGAAGTTTCCTCTATGTACGTTCCACAATACCATTCCAAAAACCTGAAGATACCTCTTTGACTAAGAGTGGGAGACCTAGGTAGGTAGCTGGTAGGCCAGCCTCAGCACAATCTAAGATATCAATGATTATATGTCTAAGTTCATTGGGAGTGTTAAAGAAGTACACATTACTTTTCTGGAAATTTATTATTTGTCTCGAGTCTCTGGCATAAGAAGTATAACATATAATTTGTTGATTTTCATGTCATTCATCTTATATATGGTTCCCTCCATGATATCCACCATAAAGACCTCCTTTTTATCCTTTGCCTCTATTATAAACCCCAACCTTGTTATTATTGACCATCATATCCTCCTTGTCATTGTGGTGAACCCCACCCTTATTGTTGTTTGCTATCACATCGCCCATATGATCCTTAGGGAGAATATGGGGTCCATCATGTTGGATATTACTAGGGAGACATAGTGTTTAATGGCTATTGATATTTAAGATATGGTGGAGTCAATCATGTTAGGTACTGTCAAGTATTCATCTTACTAAAAATTGTGGCTGATACTGAGTCATAGTTGTCATTTTTGCATCTAGGCTTGGAATCTTAGGTTTCACATTAGGTATCTAATTTTTATCTATGTGAAGACATTATCGGTGATGTTTTCCTTCAATTATTGGAGAACTATAATTTTTTTAGCATTATTATTATATGACTTGTATAAATTATAGTATAAAATCTTGAATATTGGGTATACTATTGTAATATATAACATTTTATAGTCGAATATCCTACTACCCAACAAATTTCATAGAACTTTTCTTTGAATTTTGGGTAGTCATTATTATGGTTCCCCTCTTTTCCACACTTTATACACCATAATACTAACTTGTGCATCTTAATTTCATATAGCTCATCCATATTTTATAAAATAACACCTAAAATTTCACCAAATTTTGTAGTAGACTATGAACTCCCCCCATATTCTTCCATTTATTTGACCTAAAGTGTAGTTGTTCTAGTGTCAAACTTGCAAGTGAACTTGGTTTGAGAAATGGAAAAAATAATCTAAGGTCGTAGACCATCTACAAACCATGAAATATTATATGTATCTTGAAACACAAAATCAACTATTTTCATTACATTAAAGAACCTGTGATCATAATATTATAATGATTCTCTATATTTTTGATGAATTTATTTCAAATATTATATTTTTGACTTGTACATTTATTAATTTTGAAATTTTCTATTAGATAGTATTTCACGTTATGAAATCTTAGTTTGGAAACATATATTTTTTAGATGAACTCTATATATCTTATTGTTAAGGATTCTATGAGATTGTACTTTACATCATCTGTATTTACATTTTTAATCCACCATTTCATTTCATAGGTTAAAATTTCTTACTCAAGGTTAGTAAACCCATCATACAGTGTATAATGTACAAAAACTCCTACATTGAGAGCCATGCTTCATGTGTTCACATTTGAAACCAATGGTTATTATGGACTAGACTTTGCCAATGTATTAAGATTTGATGCCACTTGAAATCTAGCCTCAATCAGTTTCTTCCTATCCAACACTTTCTTGGTGTCTTCACTATATTTTCCAAATTTATCTGTAAAAGATTCAAACCACATATTATCTTTTCTAGCTTCTACAATTTTTATTCTTATTTTTTTGATTAGTTAAGCATAGTGGATGTGTACCCTTACAACAAATGATCCATGTATGTGACTTCCACTTCATTTTAACTTGAACCTACTTTAATCCTATGACTTAACATAACTCCTTCAAAATAATGTTCCTTTTCTTCTCCAAATAATATCCTCCATTGTAATTGTGATCTGAAACTACCTTCTAACTTATTTAATTGCTCCTTTTCCCTCTTTCCACTTTAGTCCATATCTTATATAGCCCTTTTCCAATCTATGTCCATTTTTACACTCTCATCTCTGCCTTATCTTCTTTTGGACCCTCTCATTTCCTAATATTCATCATCTCCATAATATTTAGCTCTCACTTAAGCTCTCATTCCTTCTTATCTTCTAAACTCTCTAGTATACTCCTAATCAAAGATACATTAGGATTATTCTAATTATTCCATTGTTTATGTTGTCACAGGTCTCTCTCTAGTCCCAAAATTTATTTTTGTTCTACTTCTCTATGTCCTCCATCTTATGGGTTCAAGTTCAAGTTTATATTCTCAACTCTTCATTATTCACTTCATTATTGTACACATCCCCATAACTCCTGAAGTAAGTACTCCATGTTATTTGGAATAGGCACCATGGTCCTTCCACCACCAACATTTTTAACATGATAGTTAGTTATTGTAGATATTTTTCCTAAATACTTCTTACAAATAAATCTTACATAGCTTCAAACATGGTATACCCTTACATAAAAAAACTAAGTAATATATACATCAATGGTGGTACTTAGCCAATGATTTATAATGGGCATCTAATCTATGTCCATATTTCACAGCTATTCTATCTTTTCCTTCATCCAAACAAAGTGCTATGTTTCTCTCATCTTGAAGTAATAGTATTCAATTATTGAAAACCATATAGCTAACAACCCAAGAAATTTTCACCAAAATACTTTGTATATCTCTCCATATATATTCCCCCTTATGAATTTTTTCACATACCTTCATATCCTTTTTGCCTCCTCTTTTATGAAATTGTGAGTTCTCTCATCTAGTCATCACTCCAAATTTCTCTATTCAGGTACACATCATAACATGTTTTAATGTTCCACACTCTCTGAACCATTGTTATTAGAGGCTCCTAGAAAACCATCAGAATATGTTAATTGGGATTTTTTATGTGAATCACAATTAAAAAAAAACTCAAGGAAGCTATAAAAACATATTAAAGTTAAACAAGGTGTAGAATTATAGAGTAATTAATATGATTTGCAATCTTAATTTACCCAAAACATTTAATATTTCAATTTATTGCTAGTATTTAGCTACACAAAGGAACATGTGTAGACATAAATAAGAACCATTAGTGAATCTCTATATTTCAGAATAATTTTACCATATAAATGAGAACTATATAAAGAGATTAAAAAGGCTTTATTAATTTATATGGCATCCTTTCACTACAAACAATAGAGGGAATCCTAGTATTTTACATACTCTTGATGTGTATTTAGGTGTTGAATACATCCATAAAGATATAAAAAGTACAAAATAGTGTAGATCACACAATTTTCAAACAATTATACTTTGTGATTTGTTAGCCATGTTCTACTACTAACAATAGAATCCTTTGTAGTTAGTGCCCATCAAGTTTTGTTCACCATTTATGCTTAAGATCAGTATATCTAAGAACCTACAAGTAAAAAACACCCAAATTAGTTTAACCTTTTTTTTTATCATTTGTTGTTCTTTTTCTATTTTAGCAGATTTGATCAAACTATATCGACCAACTCGATATAGTTCTAAGTTTCTTTCCAAATGCATCGACCAACTAGATACAATCCATTTTATTATCATACTTAATCAACCAACTTGATACTATTATTTTTCCTCAGATTCTAATTATTGGGCCTTTTAACCAAACTATATTTGCAAGCCCTATATAGTCATTATTTTCTAGTTCAATTTATTATTGTATCAGCCAACCTGATATAGTTTATTCTTCTAGATTCATTAACCAACTATATAATCCTTCTTAATATCACCTATATATTTTGATCAACCTTTTTCCACATTTGATTTTCAATTTTATTCATCATGACATTACATATTAGAATATTTCTTGCAAACCTAAATCTATTTTTCTTTTTCATGGGTCACTCTTTTCTACCTTATATAACCACCACTGAAGGAAAATCATAATGGTGTAATTATGCTACACCTTTACTCATGGCCAAGAATCCGAATAGTGATCTTCCCACATGATGTTGCTTATTACCATGGTGAAGATACTAATGGTGACACATATAGTGGTACTAAAGGTTATTACTGTGGTCTTCCCATTTATGATGATCCATACGAGGATCTTAATGACATAAATTTTGAGACTTCTCATATTGATGAATATCCCCATGATGATCTTCACTATGACCTTAATGATTCTTATTATTATATGGTGAAGATCCATGTGATGATACATATAATGGGACTGAATATTATTATCGTGGTCCTCAAATTTATGAAGATCCCATTAAGGATCCTAATTATCCCACCTTTGCCACTTCTCACATGATTGAAAATCAATACCATAATTTTATAATATATGATGATGATTCTAATATATGTTAAGACCCTAACATGATAGCATATTTTTCAATTGATGATTATTATGACATGGAAGAATATCCCTCTTATGATTTTACCATATTTACCAATCCCCACTAAAAATAAAACAATGGTGAATATGGTTTCCTTGATGTCTACCCATGTTTAAGTCACCCTTCAAAGGCCTTAGAAGGATGATTTATCAAACCTCCACTCTTATTCAACCAATGTTTATCAACTCATTAGCCTATGAATAATACATAATTCAAATGCCTACCACATTACACATTGTAGCTGAATCTAATCTTCAAACTTCTATGAATATTCAAACCTATCATACTAGTCCAATTTTGGCTTCAACCTCTTCTAAACTAGCCAAATCACTACTACAATCACTTCTTTCCAACTATATCAGCCAACCTGATATCATTTAAATTTAACCTCATATTTAACTCAACTACATTAGGCATGGCATAAAATATGTTGATACCTTTCTTCCTACTTGATCCAATTACACTGACCATGACATAATGTGTTGATATCAGTTCCCTCTATTTCATCCAATTGTATCAACTATATCGATAAAATTCATTTTAATCTTATTTCACCAAACTATATCGACCTAGTTGATATAATTCATTTCAATCATATTTCTACCAATTGTATCTATATGTCTAATACAATTAATTCTAGTATTATTTTATCCATTTGTATCAACATGTCTAAAATAGTTCATTTTAATCTTTTTTATCTATGTTGACATGTCTGATATAATTCATTTTAATCCTATTTTAGCCAACTATATCAACATATTTAATACATGGAATTATAGTTTTATTTCACTAGATGATATTAACCTAGCTAATATAGTTCATTTTAGTCCTATTTCACTAGATTTTATTGGCTTGGTCGATAACATACAAAACATTTTACTATCACCTCCCAAAGATCTTAACATTACCCTAGATACCCCAATACCTACTATAATGTATATTTACACATAATTTTACATCATTAATAGACTTTTAGGGCTTGAATATAACTCTAATCCACCTATATTCCACATGTTTGGTCATCTAATGATGCCCATCATTTTATTATTACACATAATAATCCATCTTACACCACCCACCCTTTTTTTATTATAGCATTTGGGGTATCTTGTGATTCCCATGCTTTTCCTTATGCATTCTTTTTAAAACATCTTACAATGCTCATCCTCACTCTCTTGGATTATTAATCTCATATCTTACCATGAGGTATAAATCAAGAACCTTTCACATCTTACAAAAAACAAAATCATCTTCAAGAAACCTTTTGAGATAAATCTTCTCACATTTCACATTATTTTCTTTGATATAAGTATTAATTTAAATATTTATTGTTATTAGGTCTCATGTTTATTTAACTTCTTGCCTTTTATATATTTAAGTCATTTTTATTACAACATTGCTTCATTTTTTATTCTTTGGGATTTTATAGTTAGCCTTAGTTTCCCTTGTGGATATCAAATAAAAATTTCAAGTTTATTTTTTAGGATTTATTTAACTTACATTCAGTTTAGTTTCCCTTATAAATTTTTGGTATCACCTTCAAGATTATTTGTTAGAATTTATTTCACTTATATTCAACCTTAGTTTACCTTGTGGATATTTAGTATCACCTTAGATCTTTATTTTTCATTATTTTTAGCTTCTCCCTCTTTTGGGATGATTTACATTCATCCTTAGTTTCACTTTTAGATCTTAGGTATCACCCTTGAGTTTATTTTTCATGTTTTATATCATATTTCAATCAACCTTAGTTTTATTGTTCCTATTTGGTCTCTTTTTGTGTTCCCATTCCTTGGAGATGGTTCCTTCTATCATTACTTATGATAGACATCATTATAGGTTTATATGGCATCTCTTGTGACATTAATACCATGCTTATTTATATGACATATTACTTGCATTCTTATAGTTAGTTTATATATTTTGTTGAGCTAATATTTATTATAGATTATACTTTGACTCTCTTATATTGTAGCATTTATCTCTACACCTTCAAATTTTATTTAACATTATCCCTAATACATGTAATTGGTCCTTAGGTATTTTTTATTTTCACATTTCTTATTTTTTAGTTGTGAATTTCATTATACCACCTCAAGGAATACAACCATGCCTTCCCCACAAACGAGCATCATTTTTCTACAGTCATTTGCTTCTTTTCATCAACCATTGCTTCCTTTGTGATTATTTGGTTTCTTATATAATTATATGTCTCCTTTAAGTGTTTTTTGTCATTTTTATGCTTCATATCTTTATCTTACTTACGCCTCTTAGATTTTTAGTTTGTGAGTTGCATAGTAATACCTAGATAATCCATTAGGCCATCCTCATAAATGGCCATAATTTTTCTACATAGATTGATTTTTCTCCCAAACATAGCTACATGTCTTCTTATAAATATAATAAAATGCTTGAGAGAAGTATTTTTCTCACTTAAAATTAGTCATATTCTCTTGTGGTAAAACTATAGAAGTATATCTTCATGTCCTCATTCCCATTTTATCTTATCTTATGATGATGTTTCGTACTTACCTTTAATTTTACCATCTCCCTTTACATGTTTTTTATAATTAGGGAAATCCAATAATTCTATGATCATTTACATAATTACCTATATTTCACATTTATTTTGGCCTTACCAAGGTCAATTTTAAGATAACTATTGACTAATTTTGACTTTTAAATCAAAATAGGGCACCCCTAATAAAAAATTCATTTTTAAGCATATAAGCGGGTATAATTTATTGTTATAGTGTGTTTCATAGGTCAATTTATGTCAATTTATGTTATAATATCTTTGGTCAAGTAGTTTTAAGGTTCATTTATCATTCTAAGTCATTTTAAGGGGTCAAATAGGTGCATTTGATGCTTTGTATGGGTTTCTTCATAAATGTGCAAGTGTCAATGGGTGATTTCATTCTCCATATGTCCATAAAGGTCTTAATTTACTATTTGTAACTGAAAGATGGTAGGTGGTTCAGAAGAAAGTCAACTTACTTATAAAAGAAAGAGAAAGTGGCACTTGTCTAGCCTCTTTGGAAAGTGTGCCACTAGGAAAACATGAAAATTTGACTCTCTAGATCCGACATACTCAAATATACATTTTTTCAATCTAAAATTGTCTTTTATATCTTAAAACCATTTTGCTCTCTTTTCACTCTTCTTGGTAGACTAAAGTGATGTGTAGGTTTTTGCCTGGTACAACTAACATAGAGGGTCTCAAGAAAAATACTCCTAGGGGAATATTTTAAACTAAAATACCTTAAAATACATATAATATTTTTTATTATTGGTCAAATATTATTCATGAACCATCCATTTTAAGTGGACTATGAAAATCTACTTGTCATTATATGCACCCTTTAGGTTTGGCTTTAGTTTGAGTGATTTCATACAAACCAGTTGCTCGTATTTTCCCCAAAGGATGTTGGTTATGTATTATTACACTTTACATGATTGGTTTCAAGTTCAAATTTGATTTACTGGGAAAAAAACATCAGATTTTTAGAATGGTCTCTTTGGATACAATGGATAGTTTTTCATCACTTTCAGGTTTTCATGTTTTATGAGTAGTTATAGGGGATGGTTTTGATGTCATAATTAGGTGTTAAAACTTATCTTTCTTTCCTATTCACATTTAATCTTCATTACCTAAGTAATTATCATGATTTTCAAGCTCCATGACACCCAAGAAGTCACTTGATGCTCTTCATTACTCTATCATAAGTGTACACAAGTGAATTTCAGGTGGGAAGAAGTGTGTTGAAGCTAGTTTCAAGGAATCCTTGATGAATTTCATGGTTTTATGGTTTACAATCCAAATTTATTGGTCTTTAATTTATTATTTATAATTTTATTTCCCAAATCCACACCTCGCCTACATATACTCAACCCATGTACATACACAAGGGTCTCTATGATGACATCATGCTTTGATAATAACCTTGGTAATGTTTTCAATCTCTTAGAGACATTAAGAGTGAGCTTTGAGAAGTTGAGAGTTGATTCAAATTTCATGGATATGATCATATCAATGCTCCCTACCATTCTTGCATTCACTACCTACACTTGCAAATAGCCACCTACAAGTAGTGTTGACAAAGAATTGAAGATGTTTGATAGTGATTTGGAATGAGCTAGAACTTATTTTGGATTATTTTATATTAAATATACCATGAGTCATATGATTGAAACAATTAAGTGTAAAAACTATAATTATAAACCATGATCATGGGATGACTATAGATTTAGGTTTCTTTTTCCCTATTTTGAGCAAACAGAGATCAGGAGGGTTTTGATGAATAGCATATGACAAGGTGACAAATGGTTTTAAAGTAGCATAATATATTTATTTTGTATACCATACATAGTTTAATTACCTCTCATATTTTTTAAGGTATAATTATGATTGAGAATAACCATTTGAATCCTTAAAATTGCATACAAAACATTGAACTCCCATAGTGAAGTCTACAGGCTTGAATCATAAAAGACCTCGTACCTTTGGATGCAAAGATATAACATGCTAGAATATGGGGATGTTTTCATTTGTTTCAAATAAAATAAATGATTCTACACTTAGATACCACCACAAGGAAGATAAATCACCATATTAGATCCCTAAACCATGCCCTATCCATACACAGGCCTTTGAATGACCTACAAGCAAGAGTAAAAGGAGTCTCAATCAAAATGGTATAATAACACTTTATGTTTGATAGTGTTTGGGGTTTTTCAGGTGATTTAAAGAATTAAAATGAATTATATAACCTTAAGGGACCTAAAATAAGCTTTAATAAGTCACAAATAAGTTCAATATAGGCCTGAGTGGTCATCTACAAATAGTAGGGTCTGAAAGAGGGAATGTCTCAGTCAAAGAGGGAAGCTATTGTTTGAAGTTCCGATGGGAATGTAGGTTCAAATTAAATACACTTTGGGGAGTCTTAGAATATTTTTCAAGGTATTTTATGTACACCATGGTTAAGTTCATAGAATCAATGGCAACCTATAGGGTGTTAGGTTGATAGGGTACTGATAGAGGTGTCTTAATCAAGGGTTTGATAGTGTTCTACCCCAAGTATAATGAGTCTAAAGTGAATATAGATGAAATATGGTTATAAAACCTAAATAAAACCCTTTTCACCATAATTTACATGTCCAAATGAGATAAATAAGATATGATAGGGGTCTTAGTCCACCTACATTAGACCTTACAGAAGTTTCTCAGTCCTATAGGAAGGGAGGACTAAATTTGTGAGATAAATGATTGTAAAGCCATTAATAGGGGTTAAAATGTGAAGTTTAGTAAATAAATTGATTTATTTTGTATTTAAAGTCTTAATTTGGGTTTTTACCTTGTCTCTAATACCTATAACATGCATAGACACCTACAAGTCAGTAAACAAGGGTTTTCTCAATAATACACAAAGAAATGTAGCTTGAGCCGAAAGAATATATAATGTTTAAAAGTATATGGGAATATCAATTTATTATAATTATCATGGTACATTAAAATAATTTAATTTATTTACCTAATCATCAAGGAAGCAAAAGTAAACCTACAGGTGGACCCTTATTTTGAAAACAAACACAGGCATGTATGGTAACACAATCCTGACTAAGTAGTGTGTATGAGAGGAAGAGTATATGAAGAGTAAGGGACTTAACCAAACATATGACACTATATAATAATAATTACCATTAAAATAGACCTCATTCACCTAAAAATTTATATAATGAACCCTTTCAAAGGCTAAACACAGTCCATCATCTTGAAACCCTACCCACAGTCTTTCCTGGCAGGTATGTATTGGTGCTTAGTGTTATTGAAGGATATAATCATTGAATTAGAGGATTTTTTTTTTTTGGAGAGACCTCATAAATTTTAAAAACACATAAATTACTCATATTTCTCAAATAAATAGGGTAAATACCCCTATTCTATCTTAGAATATGGGTACTCTCTTTGATCACAAGACTAGCAGTTTGAGGGAAAAGGATAAAAGATTAAACCAGAAGATGTATAGACACTTAAAAAGGTTAGGAAAGATATTATACACTCAATAAATCATATTAAATAAAAATCAAAGAGAATAAATTCAACAAATTGGTCTAGGTGGCTAGAATTGCAGGCAAGTCTACTAGACACAGTTAGGCCTAGAGTTTAAACGAATTATTGTTTCCACTTCTAGCTCTTAGTGAGATATATAACTCATTTGAACATTATTATGGGATGTATACATATGTTTTTAGTCCATTTTAATGAATATAATGCATCAAAAGGGCCATATAAGCCTAAGACCTGAAATAGGCCTACTAGGCAAAGATTATGCCTATGTTCAAATGACAAGTTTTTCACACTTATAACATGAAACATGCCTTCCAACATATTTTGGAATGTTTCTAGAGTCAAATATAATGTTTTAAATCCATTTTATTGCATGTAAATATTTGGATAAACCATTTTTGGTTCAAAACCAACTAAGACTTGTGCAACAAGAGGAAAACAAGCTCGATAGGCCATATTTTGATGCTCACATCTTTCATGAAGCTATGCATGGGAGCTAGATGAGTTATGGGGTATTATCAGGGGTTTTATAGACCACATTTGTGGAAATTTGTCTCAATTTTTATGTCCCAACTTTATGAACAATCGTTAAGACCAAAAAATAGGCCTAAAAACCCTACTAAACCCTTGCTAAGGACCAATCTTGTAAAATGGAGTTGTAAATTCCACTAAATGAACTAGTTTGATTAGGGAAAATATTTGACCTTAGATATAACTCACCCAAGCTCCTTTCCATGTCATCTAAATGTATAAAATTATATAAATGGAGGCAAAAACATGTTTTTTCTCATTATTTTATGTGTTTTGTAGGATACAAGAGGAATTAGGAGATGAAACAAAGTTTGGGTGGAATATTTAAACCTAATATAACTCCAAATATTAATTTAATTTCATTAATAAACATATATGCTCCCCAACTAGGCCATTACTTTTATCCAGTCAAATCTGGCATATTGGGCATGCTAGAGAGAAGGGAGGAAATCTTCAAGTAAAGTTATTTTAAGGTGCCCCTAATTATTCCAAGGAAATGGAGGGTATTTAAAAGTTTCATACTCTTCCTTCCACATATTTTCATGGACAAATGATGCCAATTTTAAGGCCAAGTGTGTAAGGTTCATGGAAGGGTAGTTTTTAGGACAAGTAATGATGATGGCTCCTTTTTAGTTGGTTTGAGAAGACCAAGCATGCAACCAATACATGTAAATGCATGTATGATGTCCATAACTTGCATTATAATCATTATAATTTCTATAAATTAGTTAAAAGATGTTCAAATAGGCATAATCATGAAGGTAGTTTTTTCTATGCACAAGGAGTTTTGTGCCACTTTGCATAACTTTGATTACTTATATGGACACTTGGACTTCCAAACCTTGCATGGTTTATCCCATGTACTTATCAAATGTAAAATTAAATCATCCTCTCAAGTAACTTCCCTTATTATCTCTCTTTCTCAAACTCTATAAGAGTTAGCCATTTTGGCATTATATGGAATGCTCCACCTAAGTATGGTGAATCCGTACTCAATTGTACACCTTTTTATAAATAAAATTACTAAGTGTTACCAATTACATAACTATAATTAGTGTGTTTAGTTTAATGTGTGATCTTTCATAAGTGAATACTAAGGATTTCATAGCATGTTGCTCATTTGTTTCACCTATTTGCATCTTCTTTTTGCAGGGCATGTGGTGTGTTCTGAGATATGTCAAAGTTTAAGTGATATTCTTTTCATTAGTGACCTCATAGGCCTCTTTTATATTCTTCCTAGCTTTGTAAATTCATATATAACCCCATAATGTAACATTGATGCAAGGAGTCATTGATTGGTGAGTGTATGTTCTAGTTGTCTTTTGATTTCAAGTGTGAGATACTTATGGTTGTATGCCATCAACATATCTAGTGTATCACCTCCATTAGAGTATATTTTTTTTATTTATCCTTATCTCTTTTCACCCCCCAAAAATATATCAATAGGTTTGAGCTATAGTGATACATCAAGTGGAACTAGCCCCTCATCTAGTGATCCACCTGCAATTTGGGACACCTACAGCCCTAAGGTGGTTCCATCGTGCCACTTGAATGAGGAGGGACTTGTCCTCTCCTCAATGGGGGAAATTTAAAGTGACAATAATAACACTCTTTCATAAGGTGAAAGTATAAGAGTATTTAGGCACCATCATCTTTATATTTTCTCCTTAGTGGCTTAATTATAACCTCTCTTAGGATATTCATCTTTAGCACACCATGTTTTGATTTTCCTGAATCATAATAAAAAGTAATGATAAAAGGCAAATCAAATATTAAAAATTCAAATCACACTAAAATATTTGATTTTCTTTGCATGTCTCCTATTCTAGTTGAAGCTCAAACTTCACTGTTGGCTTCATGATAAAATTGAGGTCCATTAGGATGGGGTAAGCTAGTAGACTATGGTAGAAGGTCTCATTACATAATTATATCTTTTACATTATATTTCCACCTACATTCTCAAATAATTACCCAATATTCATAGTAGACTGATGACTCTTTAACATGTCTTAAGAAGTCGGGAACACATTGTGAGAAGGTATGATCCCTTTTATTTTTCATGAATGTTAGTCTTCATAGGATGATATTTATACTTAACTATTTATACTATGGTTATGCTTTATAGGTAAGGTTATGTAGGGCCATAGATATTAAAAACTCTTAGCATTTCTAACTTTATTTGAGTGCCTTATTTACAGTAAAAACCATGATCTCACCTTAGTTGCACCCTCTTTTCATTCCCTACACTTTCCCCTTTGATAGGCAAGTTTATATCTAAATTTTTCCCATCTTATTCACTTCATATTCTCCATTTATTTCAAACATGGTTGTAATATGTAATTCTAGATTTTCCATTTTTAGAAAATAAGTTACATCTTTGAGTTGTTTTGAGATACTCTCTTGGTCATTGCCTTATCTTTCTAATAGTTATCTTAGTTATGTTTATGATCTTAAGTTTTCTTTTCACTTTTTATAGGCCATTCAGTCTCTTTTTTCCCTTTCATGCTTTCATGTTTCACATCTTTGTTTGAGTATGTTTTGTTACTTCTCTTATATTGATGTTGTTTTTATCATAACTCAATTCTTTATGTCCTTTATTTGATTTTAATTGCTACTTATCTTAATTCAAATGCATTTTTAAGGATTTTTTAATCCTAAGTAGGCTTGGCATTTTTTCTTACTGATTTCCTTTAATTTCTATCTATTTTATTGGTTTTTTTGTTGTAACCTAGCTTTATCAATCTTAGCTTACCAATTTTTCCAAGTCTTTCAATCATTTTTTAAATTTTTTCATTTACATCAATTTATTGGCCATCCTATGTATGTAAGAATTTATTTTATCCATTTTTAGCCTTGTATCCTTAGGATTTCTCAAGTGTAATTATAGTGCCCTCTATGATTGAGATAGGTATTTGCATGTAGTAATTCAATAAAAAGGTAAGTCAAGATATGTATATGGTAATTTTAGTTATTCATTTATCAAAATTTCTTTTCAGTTATTCTCTTGTGTGTTGATATGTTTCTATCCTAAAGCACCACTTGTGTTACACTATTGTGACACATGATGATATTCAGGTGGGGATATCTATACACTTGATATTTTTCAATTTTATCACTTTATTAACACTTTATTGTGTAGCATATTTTTGACACATCAGCCTCCTTGAGTGCATTCTTTAAATGGCACACCAAAAGTAGGGTGGGATCATCTCATCATACTTTGTGAGAAATGCTTATATATTATCATGTTAATCACTATTATTATTATTTTGCCTCTAAGTCTCTATCTATTTATCAATTTTATTTATCCTCCATCCAAATTTGCTAGCTTCCCTATATCATATGGTATCAACCTAGTCAATATCATATGTTTCATACCTTTGTCTACCTTGTACTATATTGGCCAACCTAATAAAATTTTGAGTTTGTCTTCTAAAATTTATACTATAATAACTTGGTTGATACCCCACTATACCAGCTAACATCTTATAACTATATTGGCCTAGTTGATACCATCATCTTAGAGTCTAGGGTTGGTTTTGGGTATTGTAACCATATATATAGGAGTCAAATTTAATTCATAATAATAACATAATACATGAATTATACACTCTCAAACTCATTCCCACCCAAGTATTTTTTGAATATATCAAAGCTTAGATCTAGTTTCCCTACTATGTCTAGTTCTGACAGCTCTCAATTATGCTCATAGGTCCCTACAACCTTGCCAATTACTCATTGTCCCATATTTCATCTATCCACTGAAGACTCAAGGTTCATGTAGGGTGCATGGGAGGACATGTTGAAGACCAAGAATGGCTCTAGTAACCTAGTGGTAAATGGTTCCCCTAGTTAGAATGGCCTTAGGAATCTAAAAGTTTATAGTGAATGGCCACTGATGAGAAGTTCATATCCTAAAAAAACCCCCTTCACTACTACTATTAAGAGGGGTTTGAACTTATTTGAGATAGAAGATAGGGTGGAAGGTAAAATACATAATAAAAGAAACCCAAAATCCTTTATTAAGGTTGTATCCTTTAACAATATAATGCCCAAACTAGATCTAAAACATCTCAAACATGAAACATTAACTCATGTTGTGATTTTTGATGAGGAGGTGACTAAGGAGGTGTTCAAAATGGAATAATGGTTCTCATCCAAATGTATAAATTGAATATTCATGAAACATTAGCCTAAACTCAAAGCTCTCATTGCCTAGATCTTGAAGCATTATCAACCCCTCCTGCAAGGTATGTCAAAATTTACCATAACACTAACAGATTTTTTATTATCATCTTTGACCACAATGATGATAAATAAATGATTCAAAATTAGTTTTGGGTTTTGAATCACCACCCTTTTATTGCAAAATTGTGGTCTTCTTTTCTTAACCCCCTTACATATTCATTCAATAAAATACTTACATGGGTTCACCTACCCCATCTCCCTTTTCAATTTTGGATTGAATGTAGTCTTAAATCCATAGGCAATTACTTAGGGTTTTTTTTTTCAAACACACCCAAATACTACTTAATTTTATCACACTACCTTTGCTAGAATTCTGGTTAGCATTGACACCTCCAAGAATCTACCCAAAAAATTATTATGCAAGTAGGAGACCACGCGTGGTCACAACTTGTCAAATATGAAGGCTTTTTGTTTTATTTTTGTAGTTTCTATGATACTTGTCATTAACCAAATATTTTATAAACTTCATAAAAAAATAAGGAAACTTCATGGTGGGTGTACTTCTTCCCTATCCACCTTACTATGAATGGATTTGATTCTAAGAGTGATTCCTATAATTTGTCATCAGATGATATTGAATACCATTCACAAAATGAGGACCTTATAGATACAAAGTGTTCTTTCCATACAAAGGGAGACTCTAAGGAAGTTCCAAACATTTTGATGTAGGGGCATCTCATGATGACCCCAAGTTGATCCATTTTTGGTCTTAATTTAGTCTAGTAGATGTCCTATAGTTGATAGAGGTATTAATAAGTCCATTTGTGGATTATAGTTTGTTTACAAAGGAATAAAATTTGAATTATTATTTTCTTTCCAAAAGTTCCTTTTTGAAAATTTAAATGTTGTAAGCTAATTCTAAAGAATTTAATGTATGTTTTGAAGATGGCAAGGTATGATAAAC
This sequence comes from Torreya grandis, assembly GCA_037957365.1. Taxonomy (NCBI): domain Eukaryota; kingdom Viridiplantae; phylum Streptophyta; class Pinopsida; order Cupressales; family Taxaceae; genus Torreya; species Torreya grandis. Next base: position 1,987,699 of record JARHVA010000836.1, on the reverse strand, counting down.
ATGTTTAGAGGTTTTGTAAAGTTAAGGGGTTCTTAAAATTACCATAATTCTAATTTCATGAATATGGATAGGTCATATTGTGTAAAAATCAAGTAAATTGTATTGTAACCCACAAGACTCTATGTGGGAAGTTGATCAAGAATCAGTTATGCACTTTTGTAGGCATATAGGAGTCAATTTTAGAGGTTGAGTGATTCCATTCAAGTATAGAGGTGGATGGAGAATGTATTTTTGAAAATATTGGAATGAATAAAGTTAGAGATATTGGTAAAATCTTGTTGTATGAGTGAAATTACATACCTCTATTACAAGTCTTTGAATTCTTGGTATATCCATTATTTAGATGATGAATGTTTGCATTGATATTGATGAAAGAATGAAATGTGTAGTTTTAGAGGTATATTTTAAGTTTAATACATTAGTGATTGATGAAGAGTCTTTGAGTAAATCCAAGAAAGCTAGGTTCATATTAAGAGAAGAGGATACAACTATTGGGCTGTTTGAAATTGTTAATGATTGATTAATAGTTGATTAACTTGTTCCTATTTTACTGATTGAAGTAAATACTATGGTATTTGTTTTTTAATGTGATGTAATGATATTAAAATATTTTTATAATATACACTTACTTTTATATATAATAAATGAGTACCTTGTTTACAGGTAGTAGTCTTAGACCCTATTTTCTGATGAATTGCTTTGTTTATGACTAAATGTTCAAGGATTAAGCATTATAAAGAGTAGATAGATATTTGAAACTATGGATCAGTTTGTGGAATGATATTTTAAGATACATGCATCAATTTATAAATCAAAACTCATATGGTGATTGATAAATATAGCCAAGAAACCCTATTTTCATGTAGTTTCCTATTGTAACAAAGAGCAGTGTATTAGATTCTTGAAGAGACAAGGTCAAAGAGCTAATTGTAAAAGTTTATAGAGTGAAATGTTAAGTGTTTATATAATGGATTAATTTTATTTACAACTTATATTTATTGGCATTTTAATTTGATTATACACACATAGAATACAGACATGTAGCATGTCATTTGCGAACATAGTCATGAATGTACTAGAGATGAATAGTGTGAGAGAGGATTAAAAGGTATTATCTAAGTATTAATAAAGTTTGTATAGGGTCATAAAGACCTCAAAAACATAATTTTAATTTTTTAAACACCTTATTTCACTCATAGTTATTTTTATTGTGTCCTCAGCTAGTGACTAAGATAGGAAGCCCTAAATCTAGGGTTTGTAGGAAATAGATAGTTTACACTAGCCAATATTCACAAAAATTGGAGGATAGGTGTGTTTTTATGTGGGAAAATATATTTTAAGGTTTTTTTTCATGATATTTTACCTCTTGTATGGAAAAGAGTGGATGTTTGTGAAGATAACCCTAAGAGACCTAATTGGGGTAAACAGGGGCTAAAAGAGGGTTTGAAAAGTGGTCTAAGCTAAGAGTTGAAGTTCATGACTTGTTAAAGGAATATAAAACAATAAAGGGTATTTTAAATAATCATTATTTTTTTAGGGTACACTTTTAATTGTTCATACAGAAAGGATTTAGATCAAAGAAGGGTTACAAGAGTTATATGCGGAGTGGTCAAAAATATGTAAAGGATGGAATTGAAACTTAAGAAGCATTTGAGAGTATTTAAAGGTTTTGATAGGGTTATTAAAATTTATTAATATGGTAATGAAACCCTATATGAACTTAAAAACTATTTGAGTCCTCCTAATAGAGAATTGAAGCCTAGAAGTTTGCATAAAGAATTGATTTAGTAAGCATTGGTTAAGAGAGTGGATTAAGAAACAAAGATCAAGATGTTTTATTATTATATGATCTACATCACATTCCATTTAAGATGGATGTGTTGTACTTGAATTTGGAAACATGTTAAATATATCTTTAGGGAGGAGAACCTAGAGATTGAAATACCAAGGGTAAAACCAAAGGAAACAATAGAAGACAAGTCTCAACCTTTTAAATTAATTAAATTTCTTATACCAATTCATCAAGAAACTTGAAAAGATAAGGAAAAGTGTAATTAAGTGTGAAAAAATAAAAAATTCAAAATATTTGTATTTCATTCCAATATGACCCTCTGCTCAGGAGGGCCTTTGAGTAAAAGTTTCACAAAAGTTGTTTGAAAATTATGGAAGGTGTTGTGAAAATATTTTAGAAGATTACCTGACTATTGAATGAAGGTAGTTTCTAATGCTCAGTTAAAGAAGGTGTTTTGGTTTATTTTCCTTCTTCTTATCCATTTTTTCTTTAAAAATTATGAATGTTGTGGGAAGGTTTAGCTGGTTGTTGTTTAATTGCTATATTTTGGGTGTTTTGAGTAGTTTTTATGACTATTCTAGTTGGTTAGACTAATACTTCATGTCACTTGTATAGGGTTGGGTCCCTATTTCAAAAAACCCTCATTTACAAATAATTAAAAAAATCATTCTTAATAACTGATATCACATTCATAAACTTTGTTTACGCTTTCATTTCTACCCTAAGTAGTATTTAGGAGAGTTAGGGGGTTCAAAACCTTATATTTAGGTTCTTATATTATGATGTCATTAAAACTAAATAGAATAGGTATTTTGGAGTTCCTAAATAAGGATATATATGTCTTATCCTAACCATTTGACGTCCTCAACCTATAACTTCTATTGCAAAGCTTCACTTGAGCCAAAGAGGGAGATTGAAGCACTGACAGATCCTCCTCTAGGTAAGCATTTTATCCCAATATTTTTTCATTTACTTAGTAAATTAAATGTTACTTATTTTTATGTGGATGTATGTGTTTATCATTTCTTAGTCTCTTCCTCAGATATAATAAAATGGTATAGATATAGGGTTTCTTAGGCTTACCATTTATCACCCTCGATTTCATAAACCCCCATTATGTTGAACTTGACAATTACACCTTAACTTATTTACAATCACTTACATATCATTTACTTTAATTTTACCCCTTTACAATATTTTACTCTACTTACATATTTACAATTATTGTTACAATTATTTACATTTTTTAGGTCTAGTGAGAGCTATATCCTTATGTCATAGGCTTAGAATTTATAACCCTTTCCTCTTGGCATTTTAGTTATAGGTTAACCTCGAATAGATATATGAATATCCTAGGTCCTTAATCGCTCATCCAAGTATATGCAAGATCGATTTGATTGACCTTATTTAAGTCCTAGTATATTGAGAGAAAGATTATAGTTTTAGGTCATCTTAGCCCATGTATACACTATACTTCATCAATGTTTCTAGTTTTTCATGATAGGATATCAATTTTTTTCTCTTGTGTGTGGCCCCTTGGCCTTAATTTTAGCTCCTTAGTCTTGTTTTTATGGAATTTGTGCACCTTTTCTATGGCTAATTATCCTTTCTTATTAGTCATATATTTATGTCCCTTGTATGTGGCCCCTTGGCCTTATGTGTGAAAATCTATGTTATTTTGTGTCATTGCACATTGAGTTTTCCAAACTTGAGAGATTTTTTTTATAGGTGCCAAGATACATATCATGCACCTCCCCTTTATGTGTTATGTTATGAATTATATCATTCACTTCATTATTTTTAGTCTTATTTAGTGATAGTTACTAAATATCACTTCATATATTACACACACACACACACACACACACACACACACACACACACACACACACACACACACACACACACACAATTTATATTCCCTTGCATTACATATGTTTTAGATTAAGGTAAAAATAGGTTTTGAAGGGACTCCGAAACCCTGAAACATAGGGAGAAGGATATAACAAATACGTCCATAGGTGAAGCCTATAACCTACTTCAAAGAAGTATCAAAAATAGGTTTTACATGGACCTGAAACCACCAATCTAGAAAAACAAAAGACTAACCCCAGGTTTTACAGAGACCGAGAAACTCCATAGTGATAAGAAAACAAAAACTAGAAAATGGAACCAGATATTACATCCAACTAAAAGAACCAGGACAGTTAGAACACAATGGACCTATTCTTCTAGTTCCAAAATCATCTTCACTGCTTCCTTACCTTTCATAGCAGTGTCCTGTATGGCAGTAACCGCCAACGTAGCACCCTCTTGCATTGCTTTCTTTCTTGAACTCTATCTTGTTCTCTTGTTAGGCTCCTCCAAGGATTTGATTTCCTCATTTGCTCATTTTCCAATATTTACAGTAGCTGCACATATGCTAGAGGTTACCTCTTCCATCTTCATTCTAATTTCCTTAATGAGTTCCCTTAGATTGTTCTCATAGTCTTTGAGTTTGATAGGAATATCCCTCATCTACTTTTTCATGTTATTCATTTTATTCTAAACTGCTTCCTGGTTATGTTCCATTATTTCCATTTTCTTCTTGAGGCCCTTTATCTCCTTGTACATCCATGAGTCGAATTGAAGGATAGCATCTGCTTTGCAGTTGGCCAAGCTCATAAGGGGGTGCCTCTTGTCATTCTGCCTTATATCATTCAAATCTTCTTTGTTCTCTTTTGGACTATTTTCATCTTCTTCCATATGATCCTCCCTTTCCATTCATATTTGTTCCTTAGTTTCAATAAGACTTTCATTATGGTTACAAGCATCCTTATCTTGAGCTCCCATTTCCATTACTTGATTGGCATCCTAAACTAGATATTCCTTCTCAATTTTTAAAGCAGGGTCCTCAAATAGGACATCCAAATCTTTATCAGTTTCCCCAAGCACTTGCTGGTTTTCCTCAAGATCATGGTTATTGTTTTCAATTTTTTCCTCTATAGTTACCCCCTCTTTCTCATTCTTGCCTTTAACTTCATCTTCCTCACTGGAGCTTGATTGCCTACTTTTTGTTCCTCCCTCTTCCTCCATACTCTCCTCCTCATAACTTTCGGTGCTATCCTACTATGTTTCCTCATTAGCAATCTAATTTTTAAAGCTAGGGGATTTGGATTTAGCTTTTTCTTTCCCCTTTACTATTTCATTCTTGTTGCTCTGTAAGTCCTTATTTTTATCCAGATAAGGATTTAGAACAATGGCCTTGTTTTTGCAGTGACCTTCAATTATTAGAATTAATCCCTCATGCAATATAAGATGAGACTCCTTTTTCCTATGAGCAAATAGACTTTGGAGCAAAGAGAAGCACAAATAGAAAGGAAAGGAGATTCTTACTTTGTGTCTAAAGAGATTAAGAAAAACAAAGTGTAATTTGTGGACTCTTTTGCTTCTTCCATCAAGTATGAAATACTCACAGATACAGCATAAGACATCTCTCCAAATTCCCTTAATCTGCTCCAAGTCAAAAAAGTCCCCACTCTTTTCCAACTGCCACTCCTCAACATCCATCTTTGGGAACTTACAGAAAGCCTCATTAGAAATGTTGGTCTGCTTTGAGAATTTAATTCCCTCCATTAGAAGCCCTGTGATCTCTGTTATGAATTCCTCAGTGAGTTTCACCATGATGCCATGGAGGGTTACCCTGTCGTCAGTCCAATTTTTGAAAAAAGCCATCATTATATGGGGTTTTGAACCATGTAGCCATTCTAGGTAGCTCACAACCTTCCCTCTCTGAAAGATCTTCCAGACATCTTGTTTTGCTTTCCATCTTCACAATTTTTAGGTTCCTGCTTCCTTGGTTCTCCTTTCATTTTGTGAGCCATACAAATATCTTGTAACACCCAAACACTGAATACTAAACAATGAGACAAGCTATTATTAATTTGGAGAAAAACTCACCTTTTTTCTGGCACATTCAGAATCCACTTCATGTTCTCTAGAACATTTCTTTTTAATGAGTATGAGCCTTTCTCTGTGAGACCACTCTGCCAAATCATTGATTTTCTATTCCAAGTTAATCTTTCCCTCCTTTGCATGAATTACGTCATGATTGATGAGTGATCTAAGATTCACATTCTTATTTAAAGTATCCTACCAACTCACCTTGTGTCTAGTTCGAACAGCATGGTTTGTTATCCAATCAACAACCCTGTTGGCTTCACAGTAAGTATGGGTAATAGCAACTTTCTCAAATTTTTGAATTAAGGTTTTCATTTCCATCACCATTGCCTCTATAGACCATGAAAAAAAATTATTTTTTAATATATTTATGATATTCAGGGAGTCCCCTTCCAACCATAATTTAGAATATCCCATTTCAATAGCTAGTTTGATGGTTTGAAGGGCTGCAGAAGCTTCAACAATATGACAATTCGACTTACCAATGGGAATAGCAATAGCATCAATTATGTTTCCCACATGATCTCTCAAGGCTCCTTTGCATCTTGCATTTCCCAGGTTCCCTTTAGCGGCTCCATCAAATTTTCCTTTGATCCACCCATGAGGGGGGACATCCAAGTAACACCTAATCTTGGATTTTTAGTTTTTACATTAGGCCTTTCTGATCTTAAGGGATTATCAATTTGAAAGGTTAGATTAGACTCCCATTGTGATGATAAATTCTCCTTAATTGCTCTAATAATGTTCTGCCCCAACACCCATCTTGGAAGTTCTTTACTTCTAAAAATTTGATTATTTCTTTCTTTCCATATTCCCCACCAAATATGGTGAAGAGTTAATTTCTAGAAAAAAAGAACATCAGGATTCTTGGAGGGACAGTACCAACTTTTAAAATATTGTTCCACACTTTTGTGGTGAATCCAAGCAATACCCCAAAGATTGAGGATCTCTTTCCAGACTTGTTGCATAAAAGAACATTTCACAAACAAGTGATCTCTATCTTCAAAACCCTTTTTACATAAAATACACCTATTCACCACATATATTCCTCTTTTCTGCAAGTTGTCCAGAGTTAGGATTTTGTTGCATTACATATGTTACATACATACCTTGATGTAATATACATTAATATGATGACATGATTTTATAGTATATTATCTTTATACATGACATGATACAATTTTATTTTATTTTTAAATGAGTGACTAATAATATACATACCTAACCTCAAAATGGGGGGCATATTCATTGGATTTTTCAAAGAGACTAAAGCCTCCATCAGTAGATTTGGGTAAAATATATACATTTCAAAGTTTAGAAGTGATTAAGATATCAGATTGAGATAATTATTTATAGTTTTTATACATATTTTGGGTCATATGTATCCATTATACACTCCATAACGGATATGTTTTATAATGATACAAATTAAAGTTTTTTGGGGCCCATGATAACACATATTTGAATCGGGCATGATGTTAGTTCATAGACATATACACTATTTCATATTTAAATTTGGCATGATGTTGGTTCGTGCACATTATGATAGGTTATAATTATCATCAATTATGTGGTACATGATTTTGTTTCATGTAAATTTACCAATTACACCTTTGTAGTTACTTTTCAAGTATTTTCAAGTGTGGAGAAAACTTGAATATATAAGCTTGTCTAAAGTGTTTGATTCAATATTTTTAGGTAATATATGTTGAGGTTCATTTTAAACTCAATGACCATGGGTTTACCAATAGATAACCCATTACTTTATCATCTTGGGTTTACAATATTATTGTTGGATTAGTTACATATGGATTGGGGGTATTTTTATTCCAATCCATGACCCTTTTCTTATTCAAATTTAAAATTTGGGGATTTGATCACCCTCAATTATGCCATGTTATCCATGTATTTTAGCAAGGAAGAAAAAATTCTCCAATGTTTTGATAAGGAACCATTATAACCAAAATTTTATAGGGAGACATGATTTACTCAAATATAGGTGTAGTCCTTCCTTGCTCTTTTAATTTTCAAGTTTTAAGTATAATTAAAATTTCAAATTTCATTCTATGGAAATCAAATACTATATTTTAATTTTAGGTATTTCTTAGAGTATCTTGCACATTTAAAACCTTCTCCCAAATACAAAGTGTGTTGTATACACCCAGGTATATATCTATCCTTTACTCTAGTATATTAATTCCGTTATAATAGTAGAATAAAAGGGGAGAATTTTTAGACACTAAAATTTGATATTTGACCACTTAGAAATGTCAATATTTACTTACACTTATCTTACATTACTTTTATATATCCAAAAAACTCTCACTAATTATTCCCAAACACTTGCATGTTAGTTGTGAGCTTGATCCATTATAAGGTGTTATTATTCACTTACATAAACATTTAAGTTTTTGATAAATTGGTGAAATATCCTACATAGGCATTTATAGAATACCACATTAACATTTATTTCTCATAGACAATAATGTTATAGTTAGATAGTAACGTCGATGTTATAATCTTGAGGTTGAAGCTACCATCTTTTGCCTGGTAATGACTATTTTTTAAAATGAAATCATTCACATAGGTGACCCCATTTACTTGGTATGTCAGTGGTGTAGGAAATTACCAATTAAACACATATAAATAAAATACAAGATTAATCAAATTAATCCTTTGGAATTATCAAGTATGTATCAAATATACTATTGCACATTGAGAAAATCTACCCTATTCTTCCCAAATTTCAAATCAATCACTAGGAGCAGTCATTAGTGAAACATAAAACACACCAAGCCATTTCAAGTGCCAATATTGTCAAGATAAAATGAATATTTAAAGGTTCATTCATATAGTAAGATAACAAAATTGCACATTCAAATTAAGAAAAGAAGAACTACCTATGGTTTGACTTCCCTCTTTGGAGTATTGGATATGTAGACAATGGTCAATCATCAATAGAAATGATTAGATTTAGTTCATACCAAATACACTTCCTCACTTTTTATATTTTTCATCCTTCACAGGGGTTTTAATGAGAATGAATCTGATTTTTTGAGTTGGTTATATAGTTAAAGGTTAAATATTGCACATACAGAGACATATCAAGAATATACACTGCATTATAGAATCATAGAGATAGGAATCCACCTAGGGATATCACATCAACCTTGGTTGCTAACATCAACACGTCTATCCAAACCTGATGATACTAACCTAGTATACATGGATAGTCAATTTTGGATCTACAAAAATCATAAGCCTACTTAAAGTAAGTTTCCGCTTTCAGAACATAATCATAGTTAATTATTCAAATAATAAATTCAAGTATCTTGATCTCCCAAGTACTTTTCAAAATAGTATATTGCATTATCAAATCATTCTTAAACAATTACATTCATATTTATGCTTTATTACCATATATTATAATTTGAATTAATAATACAATTTTAGCCCATTTTGAATCACACTAATCCAAAAAATGGGTAAACATGGGGTAGGATGACCCTTAATAACCCCCACCTTCCTAGTTTTTTTCCTTCTTCCACAAGAAAGTAAAATTGAAACTAAAAACTAAATATTTAATAAAATATATAAAGATTAAAGAGAGGCTAGGTAGGACTTAAATGGATTTGAGGTGTCTTTGGATCCTAGGGTGGGGTGACCATTAAGGGAAGCCCCCAATAACCCACCCCTGCCCCTCCACCACACCCACCCTACTATCTTCCTTGAAACCTATTTATTTAGATAAAGCACTAATTTAAAACTTAAAATAAAAAATAAATTTAAGTATTAAATAAAATTTTAGAGTGGTTTGACCTTAGAGACCTTTAACGGGAATTAAAGGACTTTTTGAGCTAGAAGCCCTAAATATGATTTCTCTTATTGTGAGAAGATGAAACATCTTGGAGTCATTCTATGAATCTAGACATCTTCCTTATGGTATGTATGCCACTAAGGGAACCCACCAAAAACCCTCCCCTCCCCCACTCATCTACTTCACAAATCTATATTTGTTAATAAAGCATAAATTAAAACATAAAATAAAAAATAAATTTAAGTATTAAATTAAATTTTTGAGAGGCTTGAACTTAGAGGCCTTTAGTGGGTATTGATGGACTTTAAGAGATTGAAGCCTCAAATATGATTTTTCTTATTGTGAGAAGATGAAACATCTTGGAGGCATTATATGAATCTTAGTACTATACAATTTTCTAGCTTTCTTATATCCTATGGTATCAACATGGTTGATATCATCTATTTCATAACTTTGTCTACCTTGTATTGTATTGGCCAACCTAATATAATTATGAGTTTCTCTTCTAAAATGTATACTATAACAACTTGGTTGATACCATACTATGATAACTAACATATTATTATAGGCACCCTGTTTTAGCTGCATCTATGTCTAAATCAGACGTTAGACTTATTTCTACCAAACTATGCAAATTAAGCTTACAAACCACTAAAATGCCTAAATTATTCTATGCATGGGATACAAATACCCATAATCATGTTGAGGCTTCATTATTTGGGGTATTACCATAAATGCAACAATAACCTATCTTAGATTCAACCCCAGTCAAATTTTAACCTCGCAAAATGATAAATTTGCCTTTTGATATATTAATACAAAACACTAAAACAATTCCTAAATGAAAAAAACCCTAAACAAGATTAATCAAAAAAGAAACTTCAATTAGTTGTTTAATTAACAATTCCATGTTTAATTAAGGAATTATGATTTTTTTAAAATAATGTTTTCAATAAATATTAGGTCAAAGTCAAAGGAATTAATAATATATTTTATAAATGCCTAAGATTCAGAAAAAAAGGTGAGTCACACATTATAAATATATTATATGAGTTGTAAAGCCTCATGAATATCTTCTATGATTTTTCAATCCTTCATAATTACTTTGACCCAACCTAGGGCTAATCTAAACTTTACCAAGGTTAATCGAAACACAACCAAGGTTAAAACTAAACCTAAAAGCACTTGAGTTAGATTTAGTTTTGGAACCTATAAATACATGTGTCATTGCCCCTATCTAAACAAGCTCTCAAGCCAATGTTATTATGTCAAACTTATTAAGGAGAAGCTTCACCAAGCCAAACCAAGCCTCAAATGGTCTTATAGAAGTGATGTCAGAATGGAAAATGCATTGATGAAAGTCTCTATTGCCCATAAATCGAGTATGAACATCCTCTGTGTCAATGAATGAACACTAATTTGACAAGGAAGGTAACATAGTTTTGTGTTTTATCTTCTATTTATATTTTTTTCATTACATTAAGTTCACCCAAGTACTTAGGCAAGAGTAGTTTAGTTTATATTATATTATTTGATTTGAATTGTCTTTTGATTTCACTAACAATAAACTAACAAAATTTGGCTCGTTAGATTCCGAATGATATATAATGACATGTTCGGTGGGACAACACACCCCACATGGACCAAAGGAGTGACATGGAAACTTGAAATATCACTCAAAACTTAATTTTTTTAGTTTTATGACTTAATTTCCTATCATTTTAAGTAGTTGCTAATCAGTGACTTCACCCTGTTAAATGGTGACTTCGCCTATTTTGTCCTCTATTTTGTAATTGTTTATTTTTTAGGAAAATAATAACTTCTCTCTATTTTAAAAATAGTAATTTCACTCTATTTTGAAATTGATGACATCGACCTTCTAAATCATCCTCTATGAAATAAATGACTTTGATGACAAAAATGATGGCTTTGCTCTAGCATTTCAGTGACTTTATTAGATAACTTTTATCAGGAATTTAGTGACTTCACTTTATTTTTAGACATAAATGGTGACTTTGACTAACCTAATCAGTGACTTTGATCTGTGTAAAAAAATATTGAGATCTTGAAAGTAAAATTTTCTTGTTGGCTAACTCATTGTATAAACACAAGTGAACCCCCTAACTTTTTTTTAGGAAACTGAGTCAAGAAAAGGAAGCTTAAACACTTCTAAATTTCATTCACACTTATGTCTTAGTACTTTAAAATAAATTAACAACTTTTTTTTTTAATCTTTCAAAGTTATAAGTGTAAACAACAAAGCCAAGTGGTCAAATTTCACTTCACATCATGTTTGGTTCTCTAAAAAACAACCTTAGATTAGTGATCCTAAGATATTTTAATTTTTGTTTATCTATTCTTGAAAAAGTAATAGTTTTCATTCCTTAGATTAATTTATTTTTTGGAAAAATTAAATTTTCATTTATGATCTACCCTCATACCCTTTAGGGAACTTGGGTGATCAAAAGCACCTTACTTTTTTCTTTTTTTGCTTGAGTCTAGAAAGGAAGAAAAGTCATGTATGTTTTCCCCAAGATCTGAGGGCCTTGGGTGACCCAAAAACAACCATAAATTTCTTCCAATTTTTCATTTATTTATTTTTTTTTCATTATCTTGTGGGAAGGAGTTCATCACCTCCTCACAAGTTCTTTAGGGGAGCATTGACCTAGGGTTTCATCTCCAATATCATTCCAGCCCCACTCCATGATAAGGTATATAAATTGGGTATGTGATACTAGAATAGAATAGTGGATGAGTGTTTATCTTGATAATTCTAATGAATACTTGAATTAGTTCATGTTAAACATTGGACTTCACTAAGTATTCCATGGTTGAAGTCATTATACAAAGGACTAGATATTTTCATAATAAGTTAGAGAGTTTGAATCAAATTTTTGTGATGTGCCCTTATGTTAACCACACTTGGGACCATTTAGATCATTTTAAAATTTGTATATTCTATTAAACCCCACTTTTCCATAAAATATCTTGCCAAATGTTGAGTTATTCATCACTCTAAGTTATTTTCCATGTACTAGTTCTTGGGAGATGGATGGGGACCTAAAAACCCTACCTACATGTCCTCTTTGATTTTTGGATTAACACTTAATTCCTTGTTGGAAGCACAATCACTGATGGGGGTGAATTAGTGGTGAAAATAAATCAACTTCAATTCCAATTATTCAAACTCCTAACCATTCAACATAAGCATTCATGAATCATATAAACCATTCCTTGCAATGAACAAAGAAAATAATTCAAGATCAAAGCACATAACACATGAATTATGTGGGAAACCCTCATGGAGAATAAAAACCATTAAAAAAACCATTGGAATACTATTATATAAATTTATTACTTCAATATATACCATAATTAACTGATCAAGGAGCACCCACCCCTCAATTTGGTCAAGCACCCACTAAACCTTTAGCTAACACCAACTAGCAAGGAGGCTACAACCCCCTAAATGATGAAGCACCAACTCAATCACCTCCAAACTAATCTCCACCTTTGATATAATTTATTACACACTTTATGATGGCATTATATTTATCTAAAACCTAAAAACTTGCCTCTCCACCTCATAAAAGTGATGGTAGTTCATATAAACACAAATCTGCCTCTCACATAGGCATATAACTCTTTCTCTTCTTTACCCTTCATACACATGCTCATGACCCTAAGGCCATTCCTCCTTCACAATTTGATATTATTATATTTATATAAATTCTTTTGACATAATAAATATTAGCCATACTCAACCTTTTCATTACTCTTCTAACATATATTCAATGCACTTCTTCACTTTAGGTCATCTAGAGAAACTAGGCCTAATTATGCCTTAAATCAATACAAAAACTTACTAATTACCTTGATAACCAATATATTATATTCATGACATTTTCAACATGTTATTATTATTATTTTCATTCCCTCACAAACTTATTCAAACTCTCAAACCATTCGCTTCACTATCCCATTATCTAACTCACACATAATGTATCCAAAACAACCTTTTGGATCACTCTACACCTCTTTACTCATCCTTAATATTCAAACTTACCCATGACCTGAAAAAACAATGTTATACCCTTGCCACATCTTCAAAATTACTTTTTTATAGTTTTAATGGCCTCTTACCCTTCTATAAACTCATAAATAATTCACTTCACACTCTAATTTTCTAACTAGCACAATGAAGCCAAAATAGTCTTCTACATAGGCATGATTATTTCTCCAGTCAATCTTGGTCAGACACAACACTTTAAATTCATGAATAAACAAAAAAATATATATTTGGACACATTAAATACAATATACATCAATCTAATAGGTTGTCCTTTCTTCAAATGGCTCAAAATAACACACTAGGCTTAAGCAAGATCTAAGCAATTAGCCCTTTATTAAGCCACATGTTACACTTAGATACCAATAGCACATAACCAAAGATGGAACCTTTTTAAAAAATTTAACACAATATAATCCATGCCTTATTTATGTTAACCAAATCATTAAAAACTCCAAGTCACTCCCTTACCTTATGAAACCTCTTTTAGCCCACAAGCCTTCAATAGGTCCCATGGAGACCTAATTCACCTTCATGGAACACTTTGAGCCACCATGGTTTAGATGGACCTTATTAATGACCAAGAACACTTCACACACTTTAATTTCATCCTATATTATAATTTTTATTTTTATGAAACATCAAATCATTTGATCATACACTTAAAACTCCATTAGGTCTTAAAGACCTATTAGACTTAATTAACCCAAAAACACTATCTTCACAAAAGAGGCTCAAACTAGTTGTATATAAAATTTCCATGTACAATACACATATGGATTGAAATATAAATATCTTAGGAACATCATCAAATCCATAATACAACTTAATTAAGCTTCCAAAGGCTCATAAACACCACTGCAAGAAACCTACTCAAACCTGCAATAATTATAGTCAACAAAAGTCAACTTTGACCTATAATAACTACACCTATATGGACATTAAAAAATCCAAATCACTTTGAGGATGATATATATGTAGTATAATAAATTATTTAATTTAATAAAAACATTTTTTTATCAATATTTTTACTTATACACTCATTTATTTTCACCCTAGTTTATTCATAAAAAACATAGTCAACAATAGTCAACTCTCACATGTAATAAATACAATTGTATGACCAATAAAACCACCAAATCAATTTTCATGCATATCACTTGAATTCCTCTACCACTTTTATTTTGACACTACCATAAAATTCATACATTATAAAAAGTTATGAACAAAATACTACTGACTAGTTTTCCTTTATAGATTCAAACATTTGAATTCTAACTGTCACTTGATATTGCAAATATGGTGAAGTATGGAAAATAGTGAAATTTGCCTAAGAGACCACCTTTGCACTACCATAAATTTTTATATACATAATTTCAAGACTTTAAATTTCAAAAACATTATCTAGGCACAAATTTGAAAAAACCCATATGACCAATTTCTTATGACACCTTCACATGTACTAATGATGATGTCATTAATCCGCTTACTTAAGAAGCTCTGCTAGGATAACTACGATAACTTAGACCTTCAAAAAACTACTCTAATGAACTCTTTTCACTTATACAAGTAAAACAATCACTATTTACCCCTTTCATGACCCTTCAAACATGGTAAATCACCTTAAATACATGCACACATGATATGCACTCTCAAATCCACTTAGAACCTATCACTTTGTCATTAATGCATTATGTACTAAGATCACCTTGACATCAATGATAAAAAATGTATCTAAATACCATGATAAAAAATATCCCCATTTGTCATTGATGTAAAATAACTTTTAGAATGCTCTCTCTCAAAGTGAACAACTCCTTCATTCTAATATGTCTCTCCCTTTGACATTAATGACAAAGGGTCTCTTCCTCAACATACCAACTTGATCCTTAGACTTTAAAAACTGATCATAAAGATATAAATATCCCCACAACATAATTATCATCTAATATAACCTATTATGAAACCATACTCAACCATACAAGCTCCTTAGAATTGAAATGTCTTACATATGTTCCCCCTCACTCTATGCATACCTTATGCTGACAAAATTTGACTTTTAGGTCAACTTTGGACCCAAATAGATTTTTAAAATTGGTTTTTTAGATTTCTATGTGTCTAATTCTTTTTAATAATCTATATTATAGTTCATTTAATGTTATCTAATGCATATTTATCCTTAGCCATGGTCTAATAGGTTTATTTGTCATTTTGAGTCATTTAGTGGGCTTTTAAGGGTCATAAATATAAGTGGCACATTTACCAAGGTTTTTAGGTGTAATTTTTTAATTTAAAACATCAAAAAGGTCATATTTACTACAATTAATTCCAATTACATTAGAATATTTTAGGTTGTCTAACTGAAATTTAAGAAACCAACTGAAAAAGGGAACATTTGGCACTTGTACGGCCTATGGGGGAAGGTGACACATGGGAAAAGATCATGTAAATCCTCTTCATATTCCTCGTACTCATATAAACAATTTACATTATCTTTAAGTGTAATTTTTAATCCAAACCCATTCTACTCATTCTTCGCCTTTCTAGACATGCAGAAGTGACCATCAGGTTTGTGCTTAGTATAAATAGCTGAAGAAGTTTTAGGTGAAATTATTTTTTAAGGTGATATTAAAATCATATAAATTAATTTTCATATTAATATTTCAAGTATTTGTAAACTATGCTTTATAAATCATCCTTTACAAGATGGCTATGTTTTTTTGCTCACTATTTCCTACACCCAATAGGTTTTGCTCCATTTTGGACAAGTCCATATGAACCAGTTGGTGATGTTTACTCTAAAGTATTTTTATAAATTATTATATTATATACATAATTATTTTCATGATTCATGGTGTTTTTATGGGCAAGTTGTCTCATGCTGGGGAAAGGTGTCACCATTGTGAAGTTTCAGTCAATTCTGCCTTGTTCCATAATGTTGGTATTTTACAAAGATTAAATGTGAATGGTAAATTATGTTTAAAATTTCTCAATAAAATATTACCATATCTTACCATGTTTGGTTTCATCATATCATGCTTTGGCAACTTTCAATCCTACTTTTCATCTCGGTTAACTCTTTGCTCAATGTCATGTTGAAGCACACATGTATAGATCTTGTTTATCTAGTTCATGGATTTGTACTCATAGTATATTAGTTTTTTAAACCCATTATAAAATAGGAAGAGTTTATTTTATTATTAAATAAGACATAAGTCTGTTACAAACTCTTTCCCCACACCAATCAGTCAATCTAAAGACCCCTACCTGCTCTGTTCTAGATGTATGCAAGAGACTTTCACATTGGAATAGTGTTATGGATATTATATTAAGACCTAATTGATAAAAATAATGAATTTTAAAGGGTTTAATTTGATTTTTATTTTCTCTTGATACTCATTCATCCACATTTTCTACTCCATTCTAGACACCTTGCTTGCATACAACCCATATGCACCTATAGGAGCCTTTTACTGACATCATGTTGAGAAGTGGGAAGCTTGATATGGGTTTAAATATTATAATATTTCTAAGGGTTAATTTACATTCTTGTTGAAGTCATAGAAGGTTCATAAACATATATATGTTGTATACTAGCCAATTTCACTTTACTGCCTATGTATGTTGATGACCACCTACAGGTGGTACCTCGGGGCTATGAAGGCCTTTGAATGGGAGATTTAAAACATGGTAAAGTAATTTTTAAATACTAACATGGTTTGGAGTCATAAAATACCTGATATAAAGTGTAAAAACATAAAATAAGGTTAGAACATGTTGGAAGGAACAAAGACTAAGTACAGGGACATTTTCCCTAAACTAAGAAAATAGAGGTCTAGGGGGTTTTGTGGATATCCTACAACATATTTTCATAGGGTTATAAATCATATAGATTGGATGAATTTATTACCTCTATTATAGATAAGATACATGCCAAATATTGGAGTCATAAAGTCATTGGAGGATAGAATTTGAAGGCCTTAAAGTCACCCTAAAAGACACTAAAACACTACACTAACATCTACAAGTTTGGATTTGTGAATGGCCTTTTGACATCCTAAGAAGAAAATATAACACACTCTCATAGATAATATGATTCATTTGATGTAATGGTATAAAAAAATTTCATTAATGTCACATTTATGATTATGATGCATATTTTTCCAATATCCATGGACACCTACGGGTGTCCCTTTATAGAAAAATGTCCACCTATAGCAGGGTATACAGACAATGAGCTAGCATTGGTGTTTTGGTGATGTTTTATGGAATTAAAGGTTATTTAATGTATAAAAATATACCTTTTTACCTAAATTTATTCAAATAATGCCTTAATCACTATGACCAAAGTCCAAATAAGCTAATACACACCTACAACAATCACTTTGGCAAGGTTTCACAATCATAATAGGGAAGGACTTAGTTTATGAGATTAAGATACATGTAAAGATAAATTAAGGGGTTATAATTATTAATTAAACTATGTAACACATCCATGATGATCATGTTGATATCCATGAACTCTTGGCAATGATAAACAAGTCTATGCAGACCTGTTGAAACCCTATATGCACCTACAACTGAGGGTGCAGTCATGTTGAGGATAAGGTGAGATTGATTAGGAAGAAGGGGAAGGTTTGATAATTAATTTAAATGGTTAAATATTTATCAATATAGTTTTTCAATATGATCACCCACTCTTCCTCCTAGCCAAGGGTAGCAGTTCATACAGTGAGCTAGGAAACCCATGTTACTCAATAGGTAAATATAAGGAATCCAATTAATAAAAGTATTTTAAGGTGAATTTTAAGATTATTTATCATAAATTTATGATTTATATCATGTTTAAGGATCCTAGTAACATTTATTTATCCTATAGAGGTCATTCTTAGGTGGATTTGAGAAAAATGTAGGAAGTAGTCCTTTTTGGAGGCCTTTTTTGGGCATTTTGAGCTGGTTAGGTACCTAATTGGATGAATCCAGATAAAAAATTTGGTGAAAATTATAATTAATACCTTATAAAACTCTTGAAATATTTACTTTTCCTTGGATAATATGGATATACCTCACTATTTTGTCTCAGAGGTCATCCAGTCGAGGAAAATCAAGTTTTAGCAAAACAAGCTAATGAAGTCAAAATGGGAAAAAGGCTTGATGGGAAGATTTGGTAACATCAATAAAAATATTTTTATGTTTATTAATGGTAAATAAATTATATGTACCACTAATTAAGGCTCATACTTCTCAAAAATTTTAAAACACCCTTGCACACAATCCAACTAGACAAGCTTCAACTAGGTCTAGTTGGTGAATGAAAAAAAGAGATCAAAAGAAGTGATTGGGAGGTTATGTGATGAATTTTTAATATTTAATGAGGTTTTAAAAATTATTATACATCAGACCATCCATGACATATCAATTAAAATATCCTATACTAGTAGGGTGCATGCTAATCCCATTAGGCCTTGAAGGGACCTAAAGCCAATTGGGGGTCCAACTTCACTTATAGATCCTAGTGAGTGTTATAACTAGATGTATCATGTTTATGAGATGTATTTAGACATGTATGATATTTTTTATGAAAAAAACTCATAAGAAATCTATTTTTAGTTCAAAGACAGTCTAAGCATGTAGGAAAAGTAGAAACAAGCTCGATAGGGTGATTTCAAGTGTTCATATCTCCTCTAAAACTATGGATGGATACCAAAGGAGTTTTTAGGTGTTATAAAGGTACCTTAACATCATAAATTTTAATTTTTTTGGTAGTTCCAATGTCAAAGATTTATGAACAAATCTTAAGAATGACAATTGCCTAAAACCCTTGCAAACCCTTAGTCAAGACTTGATGGAGGAAATGGAGTTGGATAGCTGATATAATGGCATATTTTGATCATTAAAATTATTTAAAATTTTAAATTAATCTCTCAATGTCCTACGCACCCTTTTGAGTTTTATGGAATTGTATAGAAAGGGTACAAAATGGGGAACTTTTGACTATTTTATGTGTTTTGTAGGTTTTAGAAGGGGTCTAAAGATGAAATAAAGTTTGAGAGGAATATATGTAATTAATATAACTCCCTATGTAAATATAATTATTTTAAAAAACTTCTAAGTTTTCAAATAATATCTCTCATCTCAACTATTCAAAACTGGCATAATGAACACAATGCTGAAAAGGGTGAAAACTTCAAGTGTGAGCCTTTTTAAGGTGTACCTGAGTAGTATAAGGCCATAGATAGTATTAAAAGTTTTATAAAATCCCTCACATTTATTTTCATGGAAAAATAAATCCAATTTTGAGGCAAGTGTGAGGGATGACTGAAAGAGGAGTGTTTTTAGACCACAGGTAGTGATGTCTTACTTCCAAGAGATTCTTGATGAGTAGTAATGTAACTAATTCATGGAGAGGAATGTATAAAATCCTTACTTCTCATTCCAATCATAATACCTATCCCTAGTTATTTTTGGGATGTTCAAACATGTCCAAATCATGAAGATAATTTTGTAAGCCAAGACAAAGATTTTCATGCCACTTTTCATAAGTTTCATGACTTGTATGAACACTTGTACTTCATAACATTTCATGTTTAATTAAAATATATTTATCATGGATATTTAATCTCTTTTCTCAGCTTGACAGGTGTCCAAGTGACCTTTTGACTTCCTTTCTCTCGCCTCTCTCCCAAACGCTATAAATAATGACCTTTTTGGCTCTTTTAAGCAGCCTCCATTGGTTGATGTTGAAAACCTAGCCAATTTTGTACTTTAATGTATCTTAAATAAATAATACAAGTGAATTTTCCTCCTTAAATTCTATATAATTGAGTTTTGTTTCAACCTTGTTGGTCTTGTCTAGTAGAAGATGATCTTTTCTAACATGTTATGCTTGATTGTTCACCAAGTGTGCAGAAGAGTAATTGTTACAAGTCTTTGTTAGTGTTCTATTTTAAGTTTATAAGTGTTTTATAAGTGTTTCATGACTATATTATCCCAAATAATCATTCATTACCCTCCTAAGTATAAAAATACCTCTTAAACCTAGCATATGAAACATTGTTGTAATAATCTTTCTTGAATTGTGATTTTTGTGTGAAAGAAGATTTGTTTTGATATAAGTAGTATAATTTAAATCAATATAAGTAAATCAAATATTGGTGCATCACATTTTAATTTTATTAGTTTTTCTTCTTAACCTTTTTTACAAATTTGATAAGGAAGAAAGTACTTCAAAGAGTGCATCTAGGGAACTAGCCCTTCTAGAGATTCATCTCACCAAATTGATCACCCATATAAAGTGAGATGTTTCCATTATTCCACTTGGATTAAGAGAGATAGGAATTTCCTCAAGGGGTCAAAATCCAAGTGACAACACCTTGCATATTATCAATTAAAGAGAACATACCTCTATCTAAATTGCTCATTGATTATTAGCTTATAGAAAATATGCCCAAACTTCACATACTTCATGAGAAAAATAAGATAGATCTACCTAACTCCATATTCCACCTAAACAAAACTAAAATATTTCAAACATATTCAGTCAAACTTTCTTATAAAAACATACCTTGAATGGAGCCATCTTCATCCACACAAAGGTTACCACAACTATCCAACATCCTTTCATGAGACAATTGAATCAAATGTTGATCTTCTTAGGCCCAAATTATCTCTTAAAATGTTATAAAAACCTTCTCATATGAATCAAACAACCACAACTGATATGAACAATAATAATATGCTCAAAGCAACTAAACTTACTTGATTTTATGCTAATAAGAGCTTTTCAAGCTACCAACATGAACAAGCTACCTCATTAGGACATCTATGGATTAAATATAATTGTAATCATTCCTTCCTTATACTATAATCTATAATTACCATAAAAATCTTATCACTTCAATAATATCTCTCTTGTACAAGAAAAGATACTCCTTGCCTAGGTCACTTTAAAGAGGTATATTCCAAACAAAGATACTTAACTTGAAATTATCATACCTTTACACCAGGGGACTACCTCTAATACACCATAACCTAATTTAACACTATTATATCATAATTTTACACCTTCTCCCCAATTTTTGTAACCCAACTCATTGCATAACCCAAGATACCCATGTCAAGGGTTTCTTGTGTTAAAAACCCTTATGCCAACCAAGGACACTCAAAGTAAGATCTTCTTCCACAAAAAAATTTCATATATTCAAATAAATTATCACATATATTAATAAGTTATATACATATTTTAAGATCTTTAAATAAATTGAAATAATCCATATTCATTTATATTCATATCAAGACAAAGAACATACCTTGACCCATTGACTAGTCTCTCACTTATCAACTTTGCAACATCATTCTATGATGCTTAAAATGAATGATGAATCCTTATATTAATCCTAATATATACACCTCAACTACCAAGGCACTTATAAAACTCAAAACTTATGAGATTCCCAAGTCTCCATACTCTCACTAGTTTGCTTGTCTTTCCTAAGCTTTCTCATAGGCTTGATTGACTCATCTATCTTCTCTTTGACTCCCTTGTCAAAACACCTTGATAAATAGTGTTATTGTCTTGAATTCATATATAAAATAGAAAATAAAACCATATTTAATGACATTATCATCAACCAATTCATCATTTATGTCAATCTTATCTCTTTTAATAGTCTTAGGTCTCCATATCCATTTATGACCTCTTCCTTGCACACTAGGAGCTCCATCCACCTCATTTTGCCTTGATAAATCATTCAACATATTCTTATAAAAAATTTAAATATTAAAAAATCTATTACATTTGAAACAAAAAATAGCATTCATACCTTTTGCTTGATTATATCTATTATCTCATTTTGGCAAGTTACATCTCCTTTTGCAATCCCTTGCAATGTAACCAAACTGATTGTAAGCATAACATTGATTATGATATGAATTGACAAACCTCATGGAATTGGGTTTCCTTGATTATATTTTCAATTTTTTTTTAATTTTATCATCCTTATTTACTTGATTTGATTTCTCTTGCTCAACCTTGCTCATTTTGACTACTAACTTCTCATGTTCAACCTTCGAGGAGCCTAATTTGGTTTTCAATTGATCACACTTGACATTTATTGACATAAAAATTGAATTTTTATCCTCTAATTAATTCTTAATATCATTAATATTCATCTTATCCTTTTTTATTTCTAATTATATCTTATATTTGAAGATACATACCTTCTCCTTAAGAACCTCCATAAAACTCATCCTTACATTAGCATCTTCTAACTGAGATATGAGATCCTTAATAGCCTTATCAAACTCTTTATCCATTATGAACTTTTTAATATTTAAGGTACAAATATTCTCCTCATAATCCTTAGCCATATATATTAACTCTTTATTTTCTTTCCTTAGTTGCTTAGCTGTTTTGTGCTTCAAGGACGACCTTTAAGATGTCAAGCCTTCTTGAAGGACCTACTCTGATACTAATTATTGGAAGCATGATCACTAAGAGGAGGGGTGAATTAGTAACTAAATAAAATCAAATTCAATTCCAATTATCTAAAATCTTAACCATTCAACATAATCATTCATGAATCATATAAACCAATCATTGTAAAGAACAAAGAAAACAATGCAAGATCAAAACACATAACACATGAATTATGTGGGAAACCCTCATGGGGAAGAAAACACATTAAAATAAACTTTGGAAAAATTTAATATAAATGTATTTATTAAATTTATAAAATACCAACTAATCAAAGAACACCCACCCCTATATTTGGTCAAGCACCGACTAGACCTTTAGCTAGCACCAACTAGCAAGGAGGCTACAACCCCTAGATGATCAAACACCAACTCAATCACCTCCAAACTGATCTCCACCTTTGATATGATGTTTGAAACACTTTATGAATATATTATCTTTATCTAACACCTAAAAACCTACCTCTCTACCTCATACAACTAATGGTAGTTCATACAAACATAAATCTGCCTCTTACATAGGCATACAACAACTCTTTCTATTATTTACCCTTCATACACATGATCATGAACTTGAGGCCATTCCTCCTTCACACTATGATATTATTAGATGTAAATTAAATCTTTAAAAATCATAAATATTATTCATACAAAACCTGTTCATTACTCTTTTAACATATATTCAATACACTTCTTCACTCTAGGTCATCTAGACAAACTAGGCCTAATTATGCCTTAAATCAATATAAAAACTTATTGATTACCTTCAGCACAATTATCTGATCTTCATGACATGTTCAACATTTTATTATGATTCTTTTCATTACCTCACATACTTCTTCAAAATCTCGAACCATTTGCTTCAATATCGCATTATCTAACTCACAAGTAATGTATCCAAAATAACCTTTTGGATCACTCTATACCTCTTTGCTTATCCTCAATATTCAAACTTGATCATGACTTTTTAAAAAAAAATTAGACCCTTTTCATGTATTTAACATTATTTTTTTATATTTTTTATGTCCTCTTACCCTTCTTCAAACTCAAATACTTCGTTTCACACTCCAATTTTCTAACACAATGAGGCCAAAATAGCCTTCTACGTATGCATGATTCTTTATCCAATCAATATTGGTCAGCCACAACACTTTACATTCATGTATCAACATAAAAATATATAATTTTACATTTTACATACAATATACATTAACTCATTAGTTTCTTCATGCATCAAATAGCTCAAAACAACACACTAGGCTTAAGCAAAACCTAAGCAAGTAGCCCTCCATTAGGCCGCACATTATACTTAGATACCAATGGATCTTAAACAAATATGAAACTCTTTTTAAAACTTTAACATAAGGTAATCCACACCTTATTTATGTTAACTAATTCACTCAACACTCCAAGTTAATCACTCACCTTATGAAACCTCTTTTATCCCTCAAGCCTTCAATTAGTCCCAAGGAGACCTAATTCACCTTCATGGAACACTTTGAGCCACTATGGTAATATGGCCCTTGCCAATGACCCAAACCAATTAACACACTTTAATTTCATACTATATTATCCTTTTAAATTCTTAAGAAACATAAAATCATTCAATCATACTCTGAAACCTCTATTACATCTTAAAGACCTATTAGGCTTAATTAGCCCAAAAACAATGTCTTCACAAAAGAGGCTCAAACTAACTATATATAAGCTTTCCATGTACAATACACATATGGATGGGAATATAAAGATATAATTAACATCATAGAATCCATAATACACCTTCATTCATCCTCAAAATCTTCATAAACACCACTATAATAAGCCTATGCAAAACTGCAATAAATATAATCAACAAATGTCAACTTTGACCTACAATAACTACACTTGTACAGATAGTCAAAACTACAAACCACTTTTATGATGATCTATATGGAGTCTAATTAATTTTTTATTTTTATACCAACAAGGTTTGATAATTATTTTTAATTATATAATCATTTATTTTCACCTTGGTTTATTTTTAAAAAAAAACAAATTCAACAACAATCAACTCTCACATGAACTAAATATAATTGTATGACCAGTCAAACCTCCTAATTGAATTTCCTAGATAGACCTTGAAGGCCTATACCAATTTTATTTTTATACCACCATAAAATTCATACATTATAAAAGGTTATAAACAAAATACTACTAACTAGTTTTCCTTTTTAAATTCAAACATTTGAATTCCAACAGTCACTTGATATTGTAAATTTGGCTATGGAAAACAATGAAATCAGCCTAGGAAACCAAATTTTTACTATGATAAAATTTTATATACATCATTTCAAGACCTAAAATTTTAAATACATGATCTAGGAACAAATATGAACAAACCCATGTGACCACTTTCTTCCAACACCTTCACATGTGCTAATGTCAATGTCATCAATCTGCTTACTCAAGAAGTTCTGCCAAGATGACTAGGATAACCTATACCTCCACAAGACTACTCTAATAAACTCATTTCACTTCAAAAATTACCCTAATCACTCTTGAACCCTTATATGACCCATTAAACATGTTAAATCACCTTAAATACACACACACACACACACACACACACACACACACACACACACACACACACACACACACACACATGATATTCACTCTCAAATCCACTTAGAACCTATCACTTTGTCATTAATGCATTATGTACTAAGATCACCTTGACATCAATGACAATAAATGCATCTCAATACCATGATAAATTATCTCCACCTTTTTAATTGATGTAAAAAACCTTTCATAATATTCTCTAACAAATTTAACAAATCCTTCATTATGATATGTCTTCCCCTTTGACATTAATGATAAAGGGTTTGTTCCTCAACATGCCAATTTGATCCTTGGACATGAAAAACTACTCACAGATCTATAAAGCTCTCCCTAACATCGTTATCATCTCATATAACATATTATAAAACCATACCCAACCATATAATCTCCTTAGAATTGAAACATCTCACATATGTTCCCCCTCACTCTATTCATACCTTGTATATTATTAATTTAAGAGAACATACCTCTATCTGAATTGCTCCTTGATTCTTAGCTTATAGAAAACATGAAAAAAATTCAAATATTCCTTTAAAAAACTTATTTATCTCCCCCTAAATCCATATTCCACTTGAACAAAACCAAAAGTTTTCAAACATATATAAACAAACTCTCTTACAAGAACATACCTTGAATGGAGCTATCTTCATCCACACATAGGTTACCACAAGTATCTAGCATATTTTCATAAGATAATTGAATCAAATTTCATTCTCATAAGTCCCAAATTACCTCTTAAAATTGTCTAAAAAAATTCTCATATGAATTAAACAACCACAACTGATTTGAACAATAAGTACATGCTCAAAGCAACTAAACTTACCTGAATCCATGCTTATAAGAGCTTTTCAAGCTACCAACCTGAACTAGCTGCTTCATTAGGCCATCTATGGATGAAATATAATTGAATTCATGCCTTAATTATAATTCAAGATAAACCTACATTCATAATATTATCCCTTTAAGAACCTCTCTCTTGCATAATAAAATATACTCCTCTCCTAGGTCACTTTAGAGAGGTATATTACAAACAAAGATACATAAATTAAAATTCTCATACCTTTTCACCAAGGGACTACCTATGTCACACCATAACCTAATTGATAACTTTTATATCATCATTTTACACCTTCTCACCAAATTTGATGACCCAAATCATTACATAACCCAAGATACACCATGTCAAGGGTTTCTTGTGTTAAAAACCCTTATGACAACCAACGACACTCAAAGTAAGATATTTTTCCAAAAATAAATTCATATCTTAAAATAACATATCATAAATATTAATAGGTGATATAAATATTTAATAATCTTGAAATCAATTGAAATAATCCATACTTATCTATATGTATACCAAGACAAAGAACATACCTTGACCTATTGACTAGTCTCTCACTTATCAACCTTGCAACATCATTCCATGATGATTAAAATAAATGAGTAATTCCTCTATGAAGTCTAATAGAGACACCTCACCTACTAAGGCACTTAGAACACCAAAAATATAGGAAATTCCCAAGTCTCCATACTCTCACTAGTTTGTTTGTCTTTACTAAGCCTCATCATAGGCTTGATTGGCTCATCCATCTTCTCTTTGACTCCCTTGTCAACAAACCATTATAAATAGTATTATTGTCTTTCCTTCATATATATAAATATTTAAGGAAAAAAAAAACATCTTTAATAATATTATCATCAAAATATTCATCATTGGTTTCAATCTAATATCTATTAATATTCTTAGGTCTCCATATCTATGTATGACCTCTTCCTTTCACACTAGGAGTTCCATACGCCTTGTTTTACCTTGAAAAATCATTCAACCTATTCTTAAAATATTTTTAAATATGAAAATATCTACTACATTTGAAATAAACAATATCATTAATACCTTTTACTTGATGATGGTTATTATCTCCTTTTGACAAGTTACTTATACTTTTGTAATCTCTTACAATGTGACCAAACTAATTACAAGGATAACATTGATTATGATATGAATTGACAAACCTCATGGAATTGGGATACTTTTATAGTATTATCACCTTTTTTATCATTCTATCATCCTTCTTTACTTGATTTGATTTCTCTTTCTCAACCTTTTTCATTTTGACTACTAGCTTCTCATGCTCAATCTTCAAGGAGCCTAGCTCAGTTTTTAGTTGATCACACTCAACCTTCTTTTACATCAAACTTAAATTTTTAGCCTCTAACTGATTATTAAAATTATGAATAGTCATATTATCCTTTTTTATTTGTAAGGCTATATTACATTTTAATATACATAACTTCTCCTTAAGAACCTTCAGAGAACTCATCCTTACATTAGCATCTTCTAACTGAGATATGAGATCCTTAATAGCCTTCTCAACCTCTTTATCCATTATTATCTTATCACTATTTAAATAATAAATATGATCCTCATAATCCTTATCAATATACCTCTACTCTTTATTTTATTTCCTTAGTTGCTTAGCCATTTTGTGCTTCAAGGATAACCTTCTAGCTGTCAAGATTTCTTGAAGGACCTAATCTGATACCAATTTTTGGAATCAAAATCACTAGGTGGAGGGGGTGAATCAGTTATTTAATCAAATAAAATTCAATTTAAATTCTTAAAACTCTTAACCATTCAACATAAGTATTTATGAAGCATATAAACCATTCATTGCAGTGAACAAAGAACATAATGCAAGATCAAAACACATAACACAAGAATTATGTGGGAAACCCTCATGGTGGAGAAAACCCATTGAAAAAAACTTTTGTATATTTTAATATTAAGGTATTTCTTTAATTTATACCAGAACCAACTAATCAAGGAACACCCACCCCTTAATTTGGCCAAGCACCCACTAGACCTTTAGCTAGAACCAACTAACAAGGAGGCTACAACCCCCTAGATGATCAAGCACAAACTCAATCACATCCAAAATAATATCCACATTTTATATAATTTATGACACACCTAATTATTTTCTTCTCTTTCTATAACACCTAAAAACCTGATGGTAGTTCATACAAACACAAATCTACCTCTTACATAGGCATACAACAACTCTCTCTCTCTTATTTACCCTTCATATACATGCTCATGACCTTGAAGCTATTCATCATTCACACTATGATCTTATTATATGTAAATAAAATCTTTAAAAATCATAAATATCAGTCATCCTCAACCTCTACATTACTCTTCTAACATATATTTAATGTACTTCTTCACTCTAGGTCATCTAGACAAACTAGGCCTAATTATGCCTTGAATCAATACAAAAACTTATTGATTACCCTCAGCACCATTATCTGATCTTCATGACATGTTCAAAATTTTATTATGATCCTTTTAATTCCCTTACATACTTATAAAAACTCTCAAGACATTCACTTCACTATCCCATTATCTAACTCATAAGCAATGTATATAGAACAATCTTTTGGATCACTTTACACCTCTTTGCTCATCCTCAATATTAAAAATTTCTCATGACCTCAAAAAAAAATGTTAGACCCTTGAAACATATTCAAAAATATTTTTTTATTGTTTTCATGGCCTCTTACCATTCTATAAACTCATATATAATTTACTTCACACTCCAAACGTCTAACTAGCACAATGAGGCCAAAATAGCCTTCTACATATGCATGATTCTTTCTCCAATCAGTATTAGTCAACCACAAAACTTTAAATTCATGGATAAAAATAAAAATATATCTTTTTACATGTTACATACAATATACATCAACTAATTATTTCATCCATGCTTCAAATGGCTTAAAACAACACACTAGGCTTAAGAAAGACCTAAGTGATTAGCCCTCTATTAGGCCACACATTACACTTAGATACCAATAGCCCTTAACCAAAGATGGAACCCTTTTAAACACTTTAACATAAGGTCCTCTTTTCATTATTTATTTTAACTAATTAATTCACTCCAAGTCACTCTCTCACCTTATGAAACCTCTTTTAGCCCTCAAGCTATCAATAGGTCACATGGAGACCTAATTCACCTTCATGGAACACTTTGAGCCACTATGGTCCAGACGGCCCTTACCAATGACCCAAGATACTTCACACACTTTAATTGAATCTTATATGATCTTTTTAAATTATTAAGAAACATCAAATCATTCTCTCATACTCTAAAACCTCCATTAGGTCTTGAAGACCTATTAGGCTTAATTAGCCCAAAAACATTATCTTCACAAAATAGGCTCAAACTAACTGTATATAAACTTTACATGTAAAATCCACATATAGATGGAAATATAAATATCTCAAGAACATCATCCAATCCATAATACACCTTCATTCATCCTCTAAAGGCTCTTCAACACCACTACAAGAATCTTACTAAAAATTCCAATAATTACAATTAACAAAAGTCAAATTTGACCTACAATAACTACACCTATATGGACAATAAAAACTCTAAATCATTTTTATGATGATTTATATGGAGTATAATTATTTTTTATTTATATACCAATAATTTTTTATAAATATTTTTACTCATACAATCATTTATTTGCACCCTGTATTATTCAAAAAAAACACAATCAATAACAATCAACTCTCATGTGTAATAAATATAATTGTACAATTAGTCAAACCTCCTAATCAATTTTATTTGATATCCCTTGAAGTACTCTACCACTTTTATTTTTACACCACCATAAAATTCATTCATTATAAAAAGTTATAAACAAAATACTATGGACTAATTTTCCTTTGTAAATTCAAACATTTGAATTCCAACACGCACTTGATATTGCAAATTTGGCTAAGTATGAAAAATAGTGAAATCTTCCTGGGAGACCAACTTTTCACTACCATAACATATTCTAGACATCATGTCAAGAATTGAAATTTGAGAATCATGATCTAGGAATAAATATGAACAAACCCATGTGACCACTTTCTTATGACACCTTCAAATGTGCTAATGTTGATATCATCAATCTGCTTACTCAAGAAGTTCTACCAAGATGACTAGGATAGCCTAGACCTTCACAAGACTGCTCTAATAAACACCTTTCTCTTCCAAAAATACCCAAAACATTCTTGATTGCTTATATGACCCCTCAAACATGGTCAATCACCTTAAAAATATGCACATATGATATGCACTCTCAAATCCACTTGGAACCTATCACTTTGTCATTAATACATTATGTACTAAGATCACCTTGACATCAATGACAATCAATGCATCTCAATACCATGCTAAAAAATCTCCCCCTTTATAATTAATGGCAAGCACCTTTCATAATTCTCCCCCCTAAAGTGAATAACTCCTTCATTTTAATCTTTCACCCCCTTTGACATTAATGACAAAGGGTCTCTTCCTCGACATGCCAACTTGATCCTTGGACCTGAAAAAATTCTCACATAACTATAAATCTCCCCTTAACATCATGATCATCTCATATAAACTATTTTTAAATAGTACACAACCATAAAATTTCCTTAGAATTGAAACATCTCACATACGCATCCCCTCACTCTATACATACTTTGCATATTATCAATTGAAGAGAACATTCCTCTATTTGAATTGCTCCTTGATTCTTAGCTTATAGAAAACATGCCCAAACTTCAAATAATCCTTAAGAAACCTGATTTATCTCCACATAAATCCATATTCCACCTTAAAAAAAATATATTGTAAACATATACAAGTAAACTCTCTTAAAAAAACATACCTTGAATAGAGCTATCTTCATTGACACATAGGTTACCAGAACTATCCAACATTCTTTCATGAGAAAATTGAATCAAATTATGATATTCTTGGGCCCAAATGACCTCTTACAATTTTCTACAAACCTTCTAATATTAATCAAACAACCACAACTGATCTGAACAATAAGAACATGCTCAAAGCAACTAAACTTACCTGAATCCATGCTTATAAGAGCTTTTCAAGCTACCAACCTGAACAAGATACCTCATTAGACCATCTATGGATGAAATATTATTGCATTAATTCCTTCCTTATAATAAAATATTAACCTACATTCACAAGTTTATCCCTTCAAGAACCTCTCTCTTGCACAAGAAAAGATACTCCTCTCCTAGGTCACTTTAAAGAGGTATATTGCAAACAAAGATACATAACTTGAAATTCTCATACCTTTACACCAAGGGACTACCTCTAGCATACCATAAACTCATTGACCACTTTTATATCATCATTTTACACCTTCTCACCAAGTTCAGTGACCTAACTCATTTCATAACCCAATATACACCATGTTAAGGGTTTCTTGTGTTAAAAACCCTTATGCCAACCAAGGACACTCAAAGTGAGATCTTCCACAAATAACTTCAGATCACTTGTCATAGATCTTAATAGGTGATATACATATTTGAAAATATTTATATCAATTGAAATAATCCATACTCAACTATATGCATATCAAGATAAAGAACATACCTTGACCCATTGAGTAGTCTCTCACTTATCAACCTTTCAACATCATTCCATACATACCTTGTAATTGAAGACACAGACCTTCTCCTTAAGAACCTCCATATTTCATCCTTACATTAGCAGCTTCTAATTGAGATATGAGATCCTTAATAGCCTTCTCAACCTCTTTAGCCATTATGAACTTATTGATCTTCAAGGTACAAATCTTCTCCTCATAATCCTTATCCATATATCTCAACTCTTGATTTTAATTCCTTATTTTCTTAGCCATTTTATGATTCAAGGACCACCTTCCAGCTATCAAGCCTTCCCAAAGGACCTACTCTGACACCAATTGTTAGAATCATAATCACTGGGGGTGAATCAGTGATGCAATCAAATTAACTTAAATTCCAATTGTTTAAACTCTTAACCATTAAACATAATCATTTATGAAGCATATAAACCATTCATTGTAATGAATAAAGCAAACAATACAAGATCAAAGCACATAACACATAAACTATGTGGAAAACCCTCATGGGGGTGAAAACCCACTAAAAAAAAACTTTAGACTACTATCCTATAAATTTATTTATTCAATTTATACCATCACCAAATGATCAAAGAGCACCCACCCCTCAATTTGGTCAAGCACCCATTAGACCTTTAGCTAGCACCAACTAGCAAGGATGCCATTAGCCCCTAGATGATCAAGCACTAACTCAATCACCTCAAAAATGATCTCCACATTTTATCTAATGTATAACACATATAATTATGGTATTATCTTTCTTTAAAAATTTCAAACCTACCTCTCTACCTCATATAACTGATGATAGTTTATACAAACACAAATCTGCCTTTTACATAGGAATACAACTCTTTCTCTTCTTTACCTTTCATACACATGCTCATGACCTTGAGACCATTCCTCCTTCACAATATGATCTTATTATATGTAAATAAACTATTTAAACATCATAAATATCATTCATATACAACCTTTGCATTACTTTTCTAACATATTTTCAATGCACTTCTTCACTCTAGGTCATCTAAACAAACTAGCCCTGATTATGCCTTGAATCAATACAAAAACTTACTAATTACCTTTAGCACCACTTTTTAATACTCAATACATTTTTATCATGTTATTATGATTCTTTTCATTCCCTCACAAACTTTTTCAAACTTTCAAATCATTTGCTTCATTATCCCATTATCTAATTCACAAGTAATGTATCCAAAACAACCTTTTAGATCACTCTACACCTCTTTACTCATCCTCAATCTTTAAAATATATCATAACCTTAAAAAAATACTGTTATACCCCTATAACATCTTAAAACTGATTTTATGGTAGTTTTCATGGCCTCTTACCCTTCTAAAAACTCATATATAATTCACTTCACACTCCAATTGTCTAACTAGCATAATGATGCCAAAATAGCCTTCTACATATGCATGACTATTTCTCCAATCAATATTGGTCAGCCAAAAAACTTTAAATTCATGGATAAAAATAAAAATATATATTTTTACATGTTACATATAATATACATCAACTAATTATGTCAGCCTTGCTTCAAATGGATCAAAACAACACATTAGACTTAAGCAAGACCTAAGCAATTAGCCCTCCATTAGGCCACATGTTACACTTAGATACCAATAGCCCTTAGAAAAATATGGAACCCTTTTTAAAACTTTATCACAACTTTATCCATGCATTATTTATGTTAACCAAGTCATTAAACATTCCAAGTCACTCGCTCACCTTATGAAACCTCTTTTAGCCCTCAAGCATTCAATAGGTCCCATAGAGACCTAATTCACCTTCATGGAACACTTTAATCCATTATGGTCTAGATGGCCCTTATCAATGACCCAAAAAACTTCACACACTTTAATTTTGTCCTATATGATCATTTTAAATTCTTAGGAAACGTCAAATCATTTCTCATACTTTGAAACCTCTATTAGGTCTTAAAGACCTATTAAGCTTAATTAGCCCAAAAACATTGTCTTCACAAAAGAGGATCAAACTAATTTTATATAAAATTTCCATGTAAAATCCACATATGGATTGAAATATAAATATCTAATTAACATCATAAAATCCATAAGATACCTTTATTTAGCATTCAAAGGATCATAAACACCACTACAAGAAGCCTACTCAGACCTACAATAACTACAATCAATAAAAGTCAACTTTGACCTACAATAACTACAAATGTATGAGTATTCAAAAATCTAAATTACTCTGAGGATGATCTATATGTAATATACTTAATTTTTTATTTTAATAC
This sequence comes from Torreya grandis, assembly GCA_037957365.1. Classification (NCBI taxonomy): domain Eukaryota; kingdom Viridiplantae; phylum Streptophyta; class Pinopsida; order Cupressales; family Taxaceae; genus Torreya; species Torreya grandis. The sequence goes on along the minus strand of JARHVA010000836.1, from coordinate 1,953,266 downwards.
CAATAATTTTTTATCAATATTTTGACTTCTACAATCATTTCTTTGCACCCAGGTTTATTCAGAAAAAACATAGTCAACAATAGTCAACTCTCACATGCAATAAATACAATTGTATGACTAATCAAACCTCCTAATTAATTTTCCTATATATCCCTTGAAGTTATATATAAATTTTATTTTTACACCAAAGTTCATCCATTATAAAAATTTATAAATAAAATACTACTGACTCATTTTCCTTTGTAAATTCAAACATTTTGAATTCTAATGGTCACTTGATATTGCAAATTTGGCTATGGAAAATAGTGAAATCTACCTGAGAGACCAAATTTTCACTACCATAACTTTTGGAATTCATTATGTAAAGACATGAAATTTTAAAAACATGATTTATGCACAAATATGAATAAACCCATGTGATCACTTTCTTTTAACACCTTCACATATGCTAATGTTAATGTCATCAATCTGCTTACTCAGGAATTTCTACCAAGATTAATAGGATAACCTAGACCTTCACAAGACTATTGTAATTAATTCATTTCACTTACACAAGTACCCCAAGCACTGTTGACCCCTTATATGACTCCTTAAACATGGTCAATCACCTTAAATACCTTCACACATGATATGCACTCTCAACTCCACATGGAACCTATCACTTTGTCATTAATGCATTATGTACTAATATCACCTTGACATCAATTAAAATTATTAAATCTCAATACCATGCCCAAAATTCCTTTAAATAATGGTATATCAGTGGAAACTTTGATAGAAGCTATGCTGATCTTGTCAGTTTTAGGGTAGGATGTGTACTTAGGTGTGTTTTCTATTTGTTTTACTAGTATGTATTTTTTGGGTCTAAAATTATTTATGTACCAAAGTCAAAATGAGTCAAAAACTTCAAAAAAATACATGTGTTACACACCACTTTACACCAATAGGTGTTATGTTTCCAAAATCACTCAAAGATTTTGCCTTAGCTTGATATTTCAAAAACCACTTTCGTACCACTTTTTTAAAGGAGTATTGTCATGCTGATGATTTTATTCCACAACACTTAACTTAGTCTAAACCAAGTTCAAAACCCATTTATACCTTTATTTTCCAAAATATAATGGTTATTTTTCCCGTTTGAGTTTATGTTAGTATCCATTTAAAAATCCAAGTCTTTCAAAATCTAATTTGAAATCTATCTTTCAAAGTTCAGATCTAAAACAATTGGTTTACGCTTGAGTTTTGTTTACAACTTGGGCTTGGGTGGTTCACCTTTTTGTCTTTACATTGTGTAACTTGGATGGATTTTTAGTTTTATTTTAGATACCTTTGCCTAGAGACCAAGTTTCCTTCTATATCATATTTCCTTGATTTCAAGTGTCTATTTTATACTGAGTGTGCCATTTGTTTCAAATTGGGGATTTTAAACTTGAGAGTTTTTTTAATCTGCGTGCGTAACCTAAGTTATGTGTCAAGACCTATTTAATGTGCCTATATCAAATTTGTTTTAAAATTCTTATCCTAAGTTTGTTTATGCCATGACCTATTTCATGTGCCTAAATCAAATTTGTTTCCAAATACCTAGTTCAAGGTTGTTTTCAATTCTAATTTCACACTTAGACCTAGACCAATTCCAAGTTTCATGTCCAAATTAGTCAAGTTCAAATCCAAACCTTTTCCAAACATCAAGTATTTCAACCAAATTGTACCATCATGCCAAGTTAGAGTTTTTTTTTGAACCCACATTCCAATTCAATAGGGTCATTTTTTACCCCTTTTAGACCATGCCAATCAAGCCAAATATGACCTAAACCTAGACCAAGTTCATTTCATAACCAAGACAAAGTTTAAAAGTAGTTATATACGCTAAGACAACCCTCTTTAGGATAATTTATAAACCTAGCCATGCCAATTATCATAAGCTAAGACAACCCTTCTTTGGGCCAATTAAAGTACCAAGTTCACCCTTTTAAGGCTAAGTTCTCTGATAATAGTACCCGATCCCCTACTTATGTTGATAATCCTCTTTTGGCCAATGTTAGCAACCAAGCTCCATGGCACCCAAGGATTACCATTCCAAGCCCTCCTATTTTGGATTACATTGGTAACTAAGTTCTGTAGTGCCCAAGGATTATGATTCGATGCCCTCCTCATTCGGCCTACGTTAGTAACCAAACTTTACAATGCCTAAGGATTAAAATTAAAGGCCCTCCTCATTTTTAATATATTAGTAACTAAGCTCTATAGGGCCCAAGTATTACCATTCTAGGCCCTCCCTTTTTGGCCTATGTTACTAACCAAGCTCTTCAGTGCCCAAGGATTACCATTTTAGACCCTCCTCTTTTGGCATGTGTTAGCAACTAAGATCTACAATACCTTAGAATTACCATTACATGCCCTTTCCCCTTTTTTATAAATCCATTAGCTCATTATCTCAAAAAGGTTACATAATTTAAACTATACATATTATGGTTACCATCTTAGGCCCACATCCAATCTTTATTGAGCCCATCTTAGATGAGCCTATTTCTGAAGAGCCCATTATTGAACCACATGTTATTAGTCATCCATTGCCAAACTTCCCCCACTTTATAAAATACAAGCTAGTGTTTAAGACACATCAAAGCCAATCATTATCTCCCCAAGATCCATCATTTAAAACCAAAATATGCTTAAATATAATATTTTACAAACAAGTATAAGCTAAGGCCAAGAGAACCAACCAATACACAATGTTTTCATTGGAATACCTATTTGTTATGATTTAACCTATGTTGAATCACTTTTTTACCATTACCCTATATTTGAGGAGCCTCACTTTGACAAGCTAGTCTCTGTGGAGTTACATATGACCATTTCCCTTTTGTTGAGGAGTCTCACTTTGACAAGCCAATCTTTGTTGAGTTACCCTTCAACCATTTCCTTATTTTTGAGGATCATCACTTTTACAATCAAGTATCTATGGATTTACATGACCATTTCCATTTTTTTTATAAGCCTCACTTTGAAAAGCCAATCTTTGTGGAGTCCTTAGTTGAGCCTATTTTTGAAGATCCCATTATTCAACAATAAGCCATTACTCATCCAATACCAAACATTTAGAATAACATCTTTGCCACCATACTATAAGAAGAATTAGCATTAAAATTAGGTTATTTTTTTAATTAATATCAGATTTAGCATCAAAATTAGAATCAATGTCAGTCTCAACATCAAATTCATAGTCCCTTGAGTTAGACTCAACTTCAAAATTAGAATACATTTGATGATGTTACAACATTGGTTACACATACCTTGCAGATCAATTTAAATACATTTGTGATCCTTCCATAGTTTTTTATTATGATTACTTCAAACATCGACACAAGTTCTCCTAGTATCTTCTATGAGTATTATGTTGCCTCTTACCATTCCATTATTGTTTCACATGTCATTAACACCAAACCAACCTAGCCATTATATTAACATTCCACCTCCCACAAGTGAAAACTAGGATTGATAATATCACAAATTATTTAATTGCATCCATTTAAACATATCAGTTATAGAATATTAACGAGAATAAGACCACATTCATGTAGAAGAAGAACAATCTCCTAGTGAAACCTTTTTGGAGGTGCTAAGGGTAATCAAAGTCTAAACTCATCACCTTCTAGTAAAACATTGTTTGAGTTGATAAAATACAATCAAAGTCAAAAATCAACATTCCTTAGTAAAAGCTTCTTAAAGGTGTTATGGGATAATCAAGATAAATTTATTGGTGAAAACCTCTTCAAGGCACCAATAGCTGAGCACAATAGTTCTTCATTACTTGATGAAAACATTATTAAAGATAACATTAGTAAAACTTACAATCTACAACATAATCAGATGGTACCATCTCTCAAGCCTAAATAATATAAAAAATTGGTTGTCCTATCAAGATCATATTTATAAGTCTTTGGCCCCACCACAACCAAAATTATGTCAAATTTGAAATCAGCAACATTGTGTGTAGCAAGAAAATCCCAATATTCATTTGTAACCCAACCATTATACATTCCATTATGATCTATATCTCCATTAAAAAACTATATTACATTTCTAAATCAATACTTGTATCCAATGCTTATCCTTATTTATCATCCATGGTCCTACTTTCCTTGATAGAGGCTATGAAGACATCTTATCTCAAAGTTTGGAGGAAACAAAATCAATGACCAACAATGATCACAATAGAGCTATTCAAGTTCAAATTAGTATCAAGTTCTTGATAGAGTAGTTATATAAAGTGGGTGTGGGCTAGAAATTTAAACAATTGACTATCTAGTCGTATCATATGTTGATCATGATGTACATCTCCACATCAGTAGGAACAATAAAATCATACCCTACCATTTACCTTGCATTGCCATTTACCTTACCCTACCATTTAAATTACCTTTGCCCTTATTTCATACCTGTTAATTTACCTTGCCTTACTATTATTTCATACCCTACCATTTAGCTTACCTTGCCATTATTTCATTTTCCTTGTCTTGTCATTTGCCTTACCATGCCCTTTGCCTTGCCTTACAATCCTTTCATAACTTTCCATATTTTTAACTATATTTAATTGAGGTTATTTGAGACTATATAGGTAGTGTTCAATTTACATTGAGGTCATATCAATCACCCCTTTTGCCACACTCTCACCATTTTTCAAGTTAGACCATTATGTATCTTGTGATTCTCCATTGAGTTGAGATACCAAAAACTCCTAAAATATTATAAATAATTCCAAATCATTCCTCCACTATAATGTATAACTACAATGACTTGAGGTCCTTCAATACTATATAGGTAGTGCTCAATTTACATTGAAGTCAGCTTAGTCACCCCTTTTTCCATGCTCTCATTATTTTTTGAGTTAGCCCATTCTATATCTCGTAATCCTCTATTGAGTTGAGATGACAAAAAAGATATAAAACATTGGAACCATTTCCAAGAATTCATATATTGTAAGGGTAAAACTACATTGACTTGAGCTCCTTTAGGACTATGTAGGTAGTGCTCAATTTACATTGAGGTTAGTTCGGTCACCCATTTTACCATGCTCTTACCATTTTGAAAGCAGTCTAAGTCATGATCTCACTTTTCTATGAGTTATAACATTATGTATCTTGTGATTCTCCATTGAGTTGAGATACCAAAAAATCCCAAAACATTGGAAACATTTCCAAGCATTCATTTAATGTAAGGGTAGAACTACATTGACTTGAGGTCCTTTGAGACTATGTAGGCAACACTCAATTTACATTAAGGCCAGCTTGGTCACCCATTTATTAACACTCTCACCATTTTTTGAGTCACTTTTATGTGCATTTGAAATTTATACACTATTGTACCCTTGGTTTAGCCCATTCTCTTATTATTTTATGGGTGGTATCTTATCAATCTATAATGAGTTAAGATACCCCAAAAAACTTAAAAACATTCAAAACATTTTAAAAACATAAACATTTAATAACGTATTTTAATCTCCTAGAGAGATATAAAGCCCCAAAATCCAAAAACATTTGTCATGTCCTAAACCTAGTCAGTAATCCTCCATCCACCCACTTTGGGGTACCTTAGTCCTTGAGCCAATTATTTTAGAAATCATTGGGATGTTTCCTTACTAAATCCACTCTACATGGGAAAATAATTATCAGTTATAATACATTCCATTTCCATTTTGGGTGTGACCTTCCCTTTGAATGTATCCTTACTTAGGGGCACCATCCAATTCACACTTTTAATCCAAGCTCACATCTTTCACCATGTTGGGGCAAAACCAAAGCTATAATTTATACTAGGATATCTTACCCCTATGTATATTTACTTTCATATATCCTTACTTGGGGGCATCATATATTTATCATTCTATTGAGCCTTCACATGTAGATATTAACTTGGTTAATGATAGGATGTTTTCTCTTACTTTTATTTTTAGGCTTGTGTGTGTTTGCTTAGTTGTATGTTTTTTTTTTTTTTTGCCTATTTATTTGTTTTCATTAGTTTTCCTTTAATTAGTGTCTATACATTCATTGTGTGAATCTTTGTGCATTGTTTTTGAGTCCATCCATATTCATATGTCAACATTTTCATCTTAGTTTTTATCATTGGTGTGTTATTTTCAATTATCTATTGGATCAAGAGTCAATCCTTATGCACATTGCATCTAGGTCATCATCATATTTTATATCATGGTACATAACTTAATGTGTTATATCAAAAATAAGGCCAGTGGATATTATAATCAATTCAGTGGGAGATACTTCTTCTTGTTAATTGGCATATCCTAAATATTATCCAAACACAAAGTAATTAAACCACAAATGAATTATAATCCCTGCTAATTAGGACATGCATATTTATACTAGCAAGTAACCCAAATTCATACATGTCCTTTGTACCAATTCAACATAAATCCATGATTATGGGTTCATTACGTGAACTTACTTTTCCCCATTATGATTAATTAACAATTATCTCCTAATCCTTGATCAAATAAACTCATTGACTATTATGGTTTTATTAATGCTAATAAGGATGACATCTCTACATTGGTAGCTAAAAATGAATCATCCACATTGATCAATTCTTATTCTTCTATTTTATTCCTCATTCCATTTTCTCCATCTTCAGGGTGAACTACATTGGCCTGATGTCTATTTGGACTATGTAGGTAACACTTAGATACATGACGTATCTTAGGCCAACTTGGATATCATCATCATCATCATCATCATCATCATCATCATCATCATCATCATTATTACCATTATTATTTCATCCTCAATATTATTTCCAATAATCTCTTCCATCACTTTGTGCATCCTCATATGCATGGTTATTTTTGGCTTCTTCAATGTTTGAAAAGTTATTAGACCATCACACTTATGTTTACACCTATTTATATTTAATCTATGTCACTGGTTATATATTTGAGTTATGTTTGCCAATCTGCCTTATTAGGGCATACCAAATTTATCATGATTAGATTTTCATTATTAAGTAAAAATCATTATTTAATCCAATTTTTCAAAATGATTATAACCACCTTTTGTCAAATCATTATTTTGACCCATCCACCATGTTAGAGAACATACTTGTGCTACTAATTATAACCACCTTTGGGAAAATTAGTGTCTCAACCCCTATTACTGATTATAACCACCTTTGGAAAATTAATATTTTAATCAACACATGTAAACATTAGCTCAATTATATTAATCTCATCCATGGGTTAATTTTATTCTTCTTCTTTTTTCTTTTCAAGGGACCATCCATCGATCATATGTTTCAGCCACTCCCTCGAGGGGGTAACACTTCCTAAACTTTGTTTGGAGCATCGTTCCTTAATAATTATCTCTTTTTATTATTAATAGACTTTTCATTATTTAATAATGTGTTATTATTCTTGTGGCTTGTAATGCTTTCTCAAATAGGTAAAAATGTAGACACCCCACTTTAGTTGCATCTGTGTCTAAACTAGACTTCATATTGATTGCTACCAAAATATTCAAATTAAGCCTAAAAATCATTGAAATTCCCAAATTCTTCCATGCATGGGAAATAAATATGCAAAATCATGTTGAGCCTTAATTATTTGGTGTATTATCCTATATGTAATAATAACCTATCTTGGTTTCAGCCTTAGTCAAATTGTGACCTAGTAAATTGACAAATTAGCCTTTCGATCTATTAATGTAAAACACTAAAATAATTCCTAAATGCCAAAAACCCTAAGCATGATTAATTAAAAATCAGCTTTAATTAGCTTCTTAAGTAAAAATTCCAAGTTTAATTAGGGAATTACATTTTCTAAAAAAGGAAATTTTTAATAAAGATGAGGTCAAAGTCAAATAAATTAATAATATCTTTTATAAATGCCTAAAATTCAAATAAAATGTGAGTCACACCTCATAAATATCTTATATGAGTTTTCAAGCCTTCATAATTGATTTGACCCAACTTGAGGTTAATCTAAACTTGACCAAGGTTAATCTAGACACAACCAATGTTAAAACTAAACCTAACCACACTTGAGTTATAGTTATTTTTAGAACTTATAAATACAAGTTCCATTTCCCATATCTAAACAAGCTCTCAATCCAATGTTATAATGCTGAATTGATTAAGTATAAGATTCACCAAGCCAATCCAATCCAAGCCTCGAGTGGTCTTATAGAACTGCTGCCAAAATGGAAATTGCATTGATGAAAGTCTTTATTGTCTACAAGCCTAGCATTAACATCCTCTATGCTAATGAATGAACACTAGTATCACAAGGGAGGTAACATATTTTTGTGTTTTATCTTCTATTTGTAATTTTTTTCATTAAGTTAAGATCACCCAAGTACTTATGCAAGAGTAGTTTAGTTTCTATTGTATTATTTGATTTTAATTCTCTTTTGATTTCACTAATAAGAAACTAATGAAATTCAGCTCTTTGGATTCCTAATGATACAATTACAATTGTATTGGCCTATATTCTACCATTATTTTATAGTTTAGGATTATTTTTAGGTATTGCATCCATATATATAAGGGTCCAATTTCATTCTTAATAACTTATATTACATTCATACACTTTTCTTACACTCGCATTTTTGTCCTAAGTAATATTTGGGAGAGTTAGAGGGTTTTGAACCTTATCTTGGGGATATTATCTTGTGGTGTCATTAAAAATAAATATAATAGGTCTTTTGGAGTTCCTAAATAAGGATATATATGTATTCATCCAACCATTTTAAGTCCTCAACCTATAAATTTTATTGTAAATCTCCACGTGAGCCAAAGAGGGAGATTGAAGCATTGACAGATCCACTTAAATCTCCACATGAGCCAAAGAAGGATATTGAAGCATCAATAGATCTACCCTAAGATAAGAATTTTTATCCCTGTACTCTTTTATTTACCTATATATTAAATTAAATGTTAATTATTTATAGGTGGATGTATGTGTTTATCCTTTCTTAGGCTCTTCCTCATATTCAATAAACTGGTATAGATATAGGGTTCCTTAGGCTTTCTATTTATCACCTTAAATTTCATATACCCAAATTTAGTTGACCATTTCACTTTACCTTGTTTACAATCACTTACCTATCATTTTCTTTACTTTTACCTCTTTCTAAACATTTACTTTACTTGAATATTTACAGTCATAGTTATAATCATAAACATTTTTTGATGTCTAGTGAGAGCTATATCCTTATGTCATAGGCTTAGGATTTGGAACCCTTTCCTCTGGACATTTTATTTGTAGCTTACTCACTACTAGAGCAATGGATATCCTATGTCCTTTCTCATCCATGTATACACAAGCTCTATTTTATTAACCTTATTTTAGTCCTAGTATATTGAGATAAAGATGAAAGTTGTAGGTCATCCTAGCCCATGCACACACTATGCTTCATCAATGTTTTTAATTTTTCATTATAGGCTATACATTATTTTATGTTTTGTGTTGGAACTTGGCCTTTCTTTTGGCTCCTTAGTCTTCTTTTCTTTGGCATTTGTGTGCATTTATTTTAGCTCTTTAGCCTTAATTTTTAGTGACATATTTATGTCCCTTATAGATGCCCCCTTGGCCTTATGTGTGAAATTTTATGTTGTACCCTTGAATTAAATTTGTTACATACATTCTTTTATGTGATATACATTACCATGATGACATAATATCCACATGATAACATGATTTTATATGATATTATCTTTATACATGACATGATATAATTTAATTATCTTTTGAGATGAGTGACTAACAAGATTCATCCCTAACATCAAAATAGGGGGAATATTAGTGGGATTTTTTAAAGAGACTAAAGCCACCATGAATATATTTGAGTAATATATATAGATTTCAAAGTTTGAATGAGATTATGATATTAGATTGGTATAATTATTTATAGTTTTTAGACATATTTTTGGGCATATATATGGCATATGTACTCCATGAGTGATATATATATATATATATATATATATATATATATATATACATATATATATATATATATATACATATATATATATATATATATACATATATATATATATACATATATATATATATATATACATATATATATATACATATATATATATATGTATGTATGTATGTATATATAAGTATGTATCTATATATATATATATATGTATGTATTTATATATATATATATATATCTATGTATGTATATATATGTGTGTATATATATATATATGTATGTATGTATATATATATATATATATGTATGTATGTATGTATGTATATATATATATGTGTGTGTGTGTGTGTGTGTGTGTGTGTGTGTGTGTGTATATATGTATGTATATATATATGTATATATAGATTTAAATTTTTTGGGCACATGACAACACTATTTCAATTGGGCTTGATTCTAGTTCATACACATATACACTATTATATATCTAAATTGGGAATTATTTTGGTTCATGCACATTATGATAGGTTAATTTTGGCATCAATTCAATGGGGCTTGATTTTATTTCATGGAAATTCACAAAATTTTACCTTTGTAATTACTTTTGAAGTATTTTTAAGTGTGGAGAAAATTTTAATATATAAGTATGTCTATAGCATATGATTCATTATTGTTAGCTAATGTATGTTTAGGTTCATTAAATATTAATGGCCATGGAATTACCAATAGATAACCCATTATTTGGTTTCACCTTATCATCTTGGGGTTACAATATTAGTGTTAGATCAATTACATATGGGTTGGGGGAATTTTTATTCCAATCCATGACCCTTTTCTTATTCAAATTTAAAATTCTAGGATTTGATCACTCTCAATTATGCCATGTTATCCATGTACTTTAACAATAAATAAATAAATCTCTAATGATTTGATAAGGAATCATCATCACCAAAACATTTGAATGAGACACAATTTACTCAAATATAGGTGTAGTCCTTCTTCGCTCTTTCAATTTTCAAGTTTCAAGTATAATTCAAATTTCAAATTTCATTCTATGGAGATTGACTACTACATTTTCATTACAAGTTTTTCTTGGAGTAGTTTTCACATTTAAAACCTTCTCCCAAATACAACACGTGTTGTATACACTTGATTATATCTCTATCCTTTTACTCTAGTATATTCATCGCATTGTGATAATATAATAAAAGTGGGACATTAAATTTGGATATTTGACACTTGTAAATGTCAATCTTTACTTACACTTATATTACATTACTTTTGTATCTCCAAAAAACTCTCACTCACCATTCCCAAACACTTGCATGCTAGTTTTGAGCTTGATCCATTATAATGTGTTATCAATCACTTGCAAGAACATTTTAGTTTGTGCTAAGTTAGCGAAATATCTTACATAGGAATTTATAGAATACCATATTAGCATGTATGTATCCTAGCCAATAATTTTAAACTCAGATAGTAATGTTGATGTTACATTCATAAGGTTGATGTTACCATCTTTTTCCTAGAAATGACTATTTTTCAAGATGAAATCATTCACATAGGTTGGCCCATTCACTTATCATGTTAGTGGTGATAAAAATACCTATCGAGCACATATAAATAAAATTCAAGGTCGAGCATATTAATCATCAGGTGTTATCAAGTACTTATCAAATATAATATTACACATTAATAAAATTTACCCTATTCTTCCAAAATTTCAAATTAATCACTAGGAGTAGTCATCAATGGAGTCTAAAACACACCAAGCCAAGCCAAGTGACAACATTTTCAAGATCAAATCTAGATTTATAGGTGCATTTAGATAGTAAAATAGCACAATTGCACATTCAAATTAAGGGTAAACATTACATGTGGTTTGACTTCCCTCTTCAGAGTATTAGATATGTATATAATGATCAATCATCAATAAGAGTGATTGGGGTCAAATCATACCAATTAAACTTCCTCACTCTTTATAGGTTTTCATCATTCACAAGGGTTTCAAAAAGAATGAAGCTACTTTTTAGAGTTGTGCATATATTCAAAGGTTAGATATTATATATAGAGAGACATATAAAGAAGATGCATTGCATTGTATAGTCATAGAGAGATGAATCCACTCAAGGTATTAAAATCAACCTTGGTTAATAACATCAATATATATGTCTAGACCTAATGGTACTAACCTAATGTACTTAGATAGTCATTTTTTATTATATAAAAAATACAAGCTTACTTCTAGTATGTTTCCATTGTCAAAACACAATCACAGTCAATTAGTCAGATAATAAAGTTGAGTATCTATTGGGGTTCTAGATTTGCACCCCAACTGAGAAGGGGATTTTTTAGGTCCTCTACTCAAATCTAGACCAACATGGGACTAACCCTAGGTTGTGGGTCACCTATCATAGGGTCAGACCTCTAAATAATTTTGGCTTCCTTTTGGATCTATCACCTAAACTAAAACTAACTGGGAAAAGGGAAAGATAAATGGGTAACAGAGCATGAAAACATGTAAAGCAGGTGATGCACCAGTAATGTGATTATTCATCCACTCTATTGAACTTCCAACAAACACTAATGAGATCAGATTTGTAATTCCAAATGGTTGTATATGCTTTAGTATTTCATTTAAAGGTTCAGCAAATGATCAAAACCTAAGGGAATTGATGAGGGGCCCCATCCTGATTCAAGGCACTAACCAGTCAATGTATCCACTTTCTAGCTTTAATAAAATGACATTTGACACTAAACATGACCTGTAAAACACTATAATCTAGTAACTAGGTGATATTCAAGATTTAATAAGGGAGATATTTCTACCACATATGCAAATCAATTTGAAATTAACACTTTATACTAGAATCATGAAATATAAAAAAGAGTCCTTTATTTATCTTAAGAGGTTACAAAGATAAAATCTAGGTAGACTCTAGTCATGCCCAAGAGAGGGATTATCAAGTTGTTTTCAAGGCTTAGAAGTTTGTATTTATAGAAAATAACAAGAGAGAGGGAACTGTGTGTTAGAAAAGGCCCAACATCTTCTAATGGATTATCACTAATCTGAGGATACTACTAAGTTAAGATTTTATCAAAAAGGCACAATTTCAAAGGGCTTTGCAAAATAATTTAATGCTCTTTGCCCTTATCCAACCACCAAATACTTTTTTGGAACTCCATGATATCATCTAATGATCTGCTGACAAGGATCATGTCTTGGAACTGATAGAGTCTCACTTGGTCTATTTTGAATGGCTGGATGTTACTATTGTATTTGATAAATAGGGCCACATTGATAAATGATACCATTTTCATAAAACACCCATATTTGTTCCATTTCCATAGGTCTACTATAGATGGAAAGCCAATCTAAGGTCATTGGTTTTCCCATAGTCTTTATATTAAAGCATACCCATAGACCATATAGCACCTTCTAGATCTCATTGGATCTAAAAGGATCCACTTTACCTCTATAGGATCTAAGAGCTCATTATATATAGATCCTTCTTATCAAAAGGGTGAACACAGTCTCAGAATAGACCCTGCATGATACAAAACATCAAACCAAAAGTCCATATTTAGCTTCAATGGCAGTCCATATATGTTCTTTATATCTGACTACATGGTTGTGTCCTTTTAATGGTGTTGGATAGAGATTTTGTGGTGACAGGATGACCCTGCAAGACCCATTTATTTCTATCTAAATGTCTTCAGTTTGACATCCATCAAAAACCCTAGGCTCGCCTTTGCTTTGATTAGATATCAAAAACTAACTAGGCTCATTGACATTTTAACTTGCTTCACTCCATTTATTTGCCTATGCATAATTACATAAACTTAGTCTATTTTCTACCAAGATCCACATGCTTTTAACACTTTTCCTTGACTCATTAGCTCTTTGTATTCATTGACCAATTTGACTCTGCCTCACTTTATCCAATATTGATGAGTGATTAAGCATGAGCCCTTGATTTAGATTTGAATTATCAACTTTGTCTATATTGGTGCCACTTATTAATCCCATATTGATTCTTAGGATCTTGTCGATCTATCAATTCATGTGTTTATGCCACATGGTGACCTCTTGATCTCTCTAATTGTTTGACCCATTTTGCACCATTAAATCAAGATGTATGATCAAGTGCAGACCATTAGATCTACTTTGGTTTGAAAACCAATGGCTATTTATCAGGTCTTAAAATTGACATCTACATAACCATCATTTGACATCATGAAGACCATGAAATTTAGATTCCAATGGATTTTTTTAGTGGATTTAACTTGATATTAGCACAAACATCTCACTATACAGGTCTAATTTTTAAAGCTTCTAACTTGAACCAAAAAGTTTGCATGAGTCTAAATTTTTTTTAGGATAATCTTGGCATGTAAAACTATATTTTCACTTGATCTATTAGGCACACAATATTTCTTAATCAAGATATAAAATGTACAAGTTAGACATTCCACTTGCTCTTGCATGATGTCTTAGTCACTACTAAGTTCAAATAACTAAGTATGAAAAACTTAGTAAAAATTGACTGAGGAAGCCAACTTTGCCTATGCATAACTTCCTTCACACTTTTGTGGATGATTTATAACTTAGCATGTAGCAACTAGGGACCAAGCTAGACAAACCCATGTGATCACTTTTTCCTAAGACTACCACATGTGTGAGATATGGCCTCTAAAAATTATCTATTTAGACTTTATGCTACTTCCACTTAATTCTTGGATTAGGCAAAATTTGGTATGTAGACCAAAATTGGTCAACATCTTTAGTGACTTGGCTGGACAACATGCCTGTTATGCTTGAATTCAAACCATATACATGACCTTTGACTTATAACAGATAACACATCTATTTCATGACTACAAAAAACCTCTTGATTTTTAAAAAGCATTGAACTCCACCAAATAGGGGAAGAAACAAAAGAAATTAGGGAAACTATCCTAATAAAGTAAATGTATATATAGGACACTTATTTGGGATAAAACATAAACAAAATAACCTAATTAACCATGATAAAACATGATCCACCAGGATCAAAAGGGAAATTCATAAATTTACACATTATAAAAGATGGTACAAGTTGTAAAGTAGGGGATTTATTAAACATGACCTTTGAAGAGGCACTCTTTTAGCTAATTATTTCCCTTAAAATCTCTTATAATGAGCCATTGATAGTAAACCAATTACCAAAAAAAAAAAAACCATCTTGTATTTTTGGATCCTTTTTATGTTGTTTGTCAACTACAACCTTGTCATCTATGCATAATTTTTGGATGACTTTGTCTTTATTATCAACTACAGCGAGTTCATCCAACTATTCAAAGAGCTTTGAGTAGTCAAACTACGATGTATCATGATCTTGAATAGGCACCTCTTGATCAAATTCTTAAATATCATGCTCTCTAATGGGTAACATATCCTATCAAAGATCTTCAATCTCTTATAGAGATTTAAAATATAACTACCTATCATCTTTTTGTTTTTTACTTTGATCAGCCTAAATAAGATCATTTTGAAAGGTAACTTGATCTTCCTCTAGTGGAGATATCTCAACATCATTTGTGATATCAGCTTGAATCAATTCCTCATGGATTTCCTCCATTATGACCTTCAATGGTGGTTCAATAAGGCATACCTTCTTGGTTTCCATGGTGTCTTTAATAAGACTGGGCTTCTTCTTTGTTTCAAGTTCATCAGGCTCATCAAGGAGTCGATAGCTCATTCTAAAATTTTGAAATAAGTCCATACATGCAATGAACTCTTGAGGTGGCAGAGTTGAAATACTGCTAACTCCATACCCTTTGATCTGCTTGGCAATAACTAGACCATAGTCCCCTTGTAGAGGAATATAGCCTACTCTCAAGATCTTGAATAAATCCTCAAATGAGACCTTTGGCTGATTGGTAGCCTCTAGCTACCCCATAAGTTCATTAATTTGATCAACTATTTCATTCATTTCCTTATCCTCTACATAACATGGTAGCTCATCATCCTCATTCTTGAAGATAGGATTGCCTCTTTCATATCCAATAGGGGTACCAATAAGAAATTCTTCATAAAAACTTGCATCCTCCTCAACACATTCTCTTTGAAGCTCTTTTAAATTTTCAATTTTCTACTCTATTTCCCACATAACATGCACATCTTCCTGAGTGTGAATGGTATAAATGCAAGATGGTTCCACTTATGATATAACTTGAATTGTTTGGGAAGCTTCTCCATAGAGGAAACTCATGAATCTTGGAACCTTGGATTTCTTGACTTCTTTCACCCCCTTTTCTTGATCACATGGACTAGGCATAATAGGATCCTTAAGATAGAGGCTAGACATCACATAATCTAAGTGTATAGTCCATGAACATCTCCAAGTTTAAGATGGATGGATTTCATGAGGAATGGTAGGTGGAGTGAGTAGAGGGATAATTATTTCTTGGGGTGGTAGGTAGAGTGGGTCTTGAGGTATAGGATGAATTGGTGTGAATCTTGGTACCTTTATGGACTACTCTTTAGGGGAGGAATCCATGAAACTAAAAACTTTCACTGGATTAGATTCCACTCGATGTAATTATTCTTAAATTCCTTTCCATGAAGGAAAGGATCTGGGATTTTGAGGAGGAAGGGGGGAAGGCTGAGTAGCTTTAGGTTTGCTTGACTATATGATTTGGTTCTAAGATGGGAAAGATAAAGGTTATTTTTTACCCTTTTGATTGTAGTTCTCCTCTTTCCTTGTCTTCAACTCCAAATCTTTGATTTGCCTTGGTATATTCTCTTAGAATAGATTCTCTTGGGGAGGAATGAGTGGCACATAAGAAGGTTGAGGTGGTGTATATGAAGGCACATAATATTGGTAAGGTTGAACCTATTATTCTTCAAGGCCTTTTAGTTTATCCTCAATGCTTTGAATATAACCACATACATCCATCATGTCACTTGTGTGATCATTCTAATTTTCTCTCTCAATAGGTGTCCATTATTATTTTATTTGTTGAAAAGACTCTCTCACATGATGAATCAAGTGAGTAGGGACATCTTGGCCATAACATCTTTGTGAGCATAATTCTAGTGCATGCTTGTCAATGCTCAATAAAGTTTACTTAAGTGTTAGTTTGGATGGTTCATGATGGGGTTGGTAAGGAAATATTATGATGGGCTTTCTATCCATAGGAAATATTAGGGAAATATCCTCATATAGGTCCTCATATTTTTGTTGAGGATCATGAGGAAGGTAAGATTTATTCCCTTGATAATAAGGATCATAAGAAACTTGACAAGGATCCTCATAGATTTGATAAAAACTCATGGTAAGGCTGATCTAGCTCATAACAAGGCTCATATGATCATGAAAAGGATCATATGATATATCATAGGGCTAATAAGGAGGTATAGCATAAGGATTTCCTTCATACATAGCCATAAAAATAACATATAGATAGTGCAATGAAAATGAACTTACTTGGAAATTCCTTGGACATTCAGAAAATAATTGCTTGAGCTTAAAAACACCAAATTATTTATGAAGAACACTATTGCAACTATAATTATTCCAAGAAAATCTCCAATGAGTCCCACTGAGTGTGCCAAAACTAGTGGGGTTCTAGATTTGCACTCTAGCCAAGAAGGGGATTGTTTGGGTCCTCTGCTCAGATCTAGACCAACATGGGACTGACCCTAGGTGATGGATCACCTATCATAGGGTCAAACATTTGGAGAAGGTTGGCATCCTTATGGATATACACCTAAACTAAAACTAACTAGGAAAAGGGAGAGAGAAATGGGTAATAAGCATGAAAACATGTAAAGGAGGTGATGCACCAGTAATGTGATTGTTCATCCACTCTATTGAACTTCTAAAAAACACTAATGAGATCAGATATATAACTCCAAATGGTTATGTATGAATTAGTATTTCATGCAAAGGTTCACCAAATGATCAAAACCTAAGGGAATTGATGTAAAGGCTTGATTCAAAGCACTAACTAATCAATGTATTCACTTGTTATCTTTATCAAATGGCATTTGACACTAAACATGACTTGAAAAAAAATATAATCTAGTAACTGGGTGATATTTAGGATTTGATAAGGGAGAGATTTCTACCACATATGCAAATCAATTTGACATTAGCACTCTATACCATAATCATGCAAGTTGAAAAAGAGTCCTTTATTTATCTCAAGAGGTTACAAAGATCAAATCTAGGTAGAGTCTAGTCATGCCCAAGAGAGGGATTATCTAGTTGTTTTCAAGTCTTAGAAGCCTATATTTATAGAAATTAATGAGAGAGAGGGAACTGTGCATTGTAAAAGGCCCAATGGATTCTGATGGATTTGCACCAATTTGAGGATGTTGTTGAGTCAAGATCTTATCGAGAAGACATAATTTCAAAGGGCTTTGCAAAACTATTTAATGCTCCTTGACCTTATCCAACCACTAGATCATTTCTTGGAATTATAAGATATCATCTAATGATCTATTGATAAGGATCACATATTGGAACTGACAGAGTCTCACTTGGTCTATTTTGAATGGCTAGATGTTCTTGTTTTTTTTTTAAATAGGACCACATTGATAGATGAGACCCTTTACATAAAACACTCATATCTACTCCATTTTAATAGGTCTACTATATATGGAAAACCAATCTAAGGTCATTAGTTTTTTTGTAGTCCTTATATTAAAACTTACCCATAGACCATATAGCACCTTCTAGATCCCATTGGGTCTAAAAAGACCCACTTCACCTCTGTAGGATCCAAGAGCTCATTGTGTGTATATATATATATATATATTATCAAAAGGGTGAACATAGTATCAAAATGGACCTTGCATGATACAAAATATCAAACCAAAAGTCCATATTTAGCTTCAATGGTGGTCCATATATGTTATTTATATCTAACTACATGATTGTTCTCTTTTAATAGCATTAGATCAAGATTTCATGGTGATAGGATAACCCTACAAGACACATTTTATTTTATCAAAAAAAGCTTTAGTTTAAATTTTGTCTAAAACCCTGAGCTCACCTTTGCTCTAATTGGCTATCAAAAACTGACTAGGCTCATTGACATTTTGACTTGCTTCACTCTATTTATCTGCTTGTGCACAAATGCACATACTTCATTGATCTTCTACCAAGATCCACATACTTTTGAGACTTATCCTTGACTCATTAGATCTTTGGATTTGTTGACCAGTTTGACTCTGCCTTGCTCCATCCAATCTTGATGAGTGATTAAACATGAACCCTTGATTTAGCCTTGAATTATCAACTTTATCTCCACTAGTGCCACTTGTCAATCTCATATTAATTCTTAGGATCTTGTCATTCTATCAGTTCATGTGCTTATGCCATGTTTTGACCTCTTAATCTTTCTAACTATTTGACCCATTTCATATCATTGGATTGAGATGTATGATCAAGTGTAGACTATTA
Source organism: Torreya grandis (assembly GCA_037957365.1). Classification (NCBI taxonomy): domain Eukaryota; kingdom Viridiplantae; phylum Streptophyta; class Pinopsida; order Cupressales; family Taxaceae; genus Torreya; species Torreya grandis. The sequence goes on along the minus strand of JARHVA010000836.1, from coordinate 1,933,858 downwards.
GATCTATTTTGGTTTGAAAACCAATAGTTATTTATTGGGTCTTAAAATTGACATCCATTTGATTGTCATTTAACATCTATGTAGACATATTTGATGTCTCAAAGACTATCCAATTTAGACTCTAATGTATTTTTTCAATGGCTTTAACTTGATGTTAGCATGAACATCTCACTACATAGGTCCAATTTTGAGAGCTTCTAACTCGAACCAAAAATCTCATGTGGATCTAAAAAAAATTTAGGATGATCATGACATATATAAATATATTTTGTTTGATCTATTGGTCGTGCAATGTTTCTTGAGTAAGATATAAAATGTACAATTTGGTCATTCCACTTTCTCTTGCATGATGTCATGGTGACAACCGAGCTCAAATGACTATGGAAAACTTAGTGAAAACTGACTGAGGAGCCAACTTTGCCCATGCATAACTTCCTTCATGCTTCGGTGAAAGATTTAAAACTTAGTGTGTAGCAATTAGGGACCAATATGGACAAACACATGTGATCACTTTTTATTGAGACTTCCACACATGTGAGATATGGCCTTTGAAAATTGCCTACTACTTTCACTAAATTCTTGGACTAGGCAAAATTTGGTGTGTAGACCAAAATTGGTCAACAGTATCTTGAGCTCTCAATTAATTTTCATAAATAGTATAAAGCATTATAAAATTGGTCTCAATCAATTACATTCATATTTATGCTTGATTTCCATATATTATAATTTGAATTAATTTTACAAGTTTAGCCTATTTTGATTCACTAATACAAAAATTTGGGTAAATAGGGGATAGGGTGACCCTTCAGCACCCATACCTTCCTTATTTTTGTCCTTATTCCACATGAAATTAAAATTTAAACTAAAAAATAATTATTTAATAAAATATAGAAATATTAAAGAGAGGTTAGGTAGGCTTTAAAGGGATTTGAGGTGTCTTTGGAGCCTAGGGTGGGATGGCCATTAAGGGAACCAACCAACTACCCCTACCCCACCCACTCGCCTTGCCCCTCAAACTTTTTTTTTTGGAAAAATCATACATTAAAACTTAAAATAAAAAATAAATTTAAGTATTAAATAAAATTTTAGAGAGGCTTGATCTTAAGTTCCTTTAATGGGCATTGAAGGCTTTTCGTAGTTTGAAGCCCCAAATATGATTTCACTTATTGTGAGAAGATGAAACATCTTGGAGGAATTTTGTGAATCTAAACATATTTTTAGCCTACTCAATATCCTTTCAACCTTATTATAAAATTAAAAAAGCTTAAACTATTTTTAACACAAAAAATCTTGGAGAACCCATTTATGGATGTTGTTTAGGGGTTTAGAAGATCAAGAGAGAAAACTATGGACAATTATTCCTCCAAACCCTTTCCCCCTCTCTTCAATATGTTTTTTCATTTTATGTTTTTTTTATGATCCTTTATAACATTATATTAGAATTCATAGTTTTCCCTCTAGTTTGATAAATCCAATTGTTGAGAAAGGAGAGAAGTAACAAAAGAGATGAGGTGTTCCATCTTAAGGGGGATAAGCATAGATATTTTATGCACATATTGGGTTCATATGGATCATATTATCCCTTTATTTGAGCCATTTTTAAAAAACAAACTCAACTTGGAATTAGGTCATAGTTGTGACTTAAGGTGCAAATTTGGACCCTCTATTTGGTTGGATCCACCTAGGGTCATTTTTAAAACCTATTGAGAATGTGAATGGGTTTTTATACCCTAGTCCATGTTTTAAACCTTTATTAAATTTTAATCTCGACCAAGACTATGGGGTTTATGGTTTTATTAGGTTCATGAAGTTCATGTAGGAGATTTAGGTCACATAAGGTTAGTTTGTACATGCGAGGATGATTTGGGTGTTGTCATGACCATGTGAGTACCTATGCATTGACTAGTATATTTTAATGAATTTACCACACTTTTTATGTAAAAATATTATGTTTTCATGATCATTAATTAAAATTTAAGCCATGGAGTTTTACTCACATAAATGGTGATTAGCACAACCACGCTACTTTGGTAAGACAAAAGTGCTCCAATTTGGTAGTATTTCTTCTAATGATGCACATTGCATCAATTTTTACATCAACAATGTGAAATTAATTTTTTCCTTTGATGCGAATTTACATCACCCAATTTTATTAACATAAATTTATCATCAATAAGAGAAAAATATGGTTTGAATGAGGCATTGCCCATACTAATGTCCCCAAAAATAAGGCTTATCTCATATTGTGACCCAAAATGTGACATGAAATATGACACAAATTTGTAAAAAAAATTATCATATTTTTTTGATAATAACTCCCTCTAGAATTCAAATTCAAAAATATGATGCAATTACATCATAATTTGTGTAAGCCCTCTCTTATGTTATAAAAATAAAGTGGCATTATTTGATTGGAGAAATTGTATGTCCATAGATCAAATATAAAATTGATCTGAACATTATTTAGATAAAAATCAATCAATTGGAAATTATTCTCTTTGAAAAGTTAGTGATTGAAATATTGAATAGTAAATTAGAGATTTAAGACTTTCATAATTCGTATTATGAAAAATAAGGATTTTACTACTTAGGAATTTTGGCACATTCTAAGATTATTCTAGAAAAGTGAAAATAATAGTTTGCCTTTTTCATTTCATTTGGTGAAACCATGCCATATAGTTGTAGGTTGAAGATGTTGTAAGGAAAGGGGTTATTTATAGTTTTTTATTATCCCTCGATCTCTTTGAAATGATAAAAAAAATATTATGTTTTGTAATTATGATGGCATGGATGGGCAGACAAAATAGGAGAGTGGTTAATGTGACTTAAAATCATAATATATTTATCTAATGTGATGATTTATGTTTATAGGTTATTGAAATCCATTTATAACTTGTTCCTCAGTCAAAATACTCTAGTAGAAGCATTTCCAAGGTTATGTGCCACGACTATGTCTAGTCCCCCTCATGAATCACATAATAATATATAAAAAATACATGGATAAAAATAAAATTCCTATGAATTGAGAAATTTAGCTCCTAAGGTGTCATTTGGGCTCTTTTTAATGCCCTATACGGCCAAAAACTCTAGTTGGTCTAGCATTGTCTTAACCAACCCCCCCCCCCTCAACCACCACTACAATACCAATATAAGTAATAATGTATTCTTCATGTCAACACTCAATCTAGTTTTCTCCATTTTCAAAATTGAATGCTCTCCTTGATGCTTTCTCATTCCCTTAGAAACTATGTCATCTAGTGGCTATCTTATACATAGAATGTGTTATACATAATGTAAAATTGTGCCCTAAATTTATCCTTTTAATTTGAAAGATAGTGTATGAGTCTAATGTATTACCATGAATTTAAAGCATCATTAATACTCCATTGACTACACCATTATGAAAATTTTCCTCAATTTGATGCAATGCAAGTTGTCAATATTAAATCATCATTAATACTCCATTAATTACACCATTGTGAAAATTTTCTTCAGTTTGATGTAGTACAAGTTTTTAATATTAGTAAATGTGTAAATGTAACTATGGATCTTATCCATATGTCTAACAAAAATTACTTTTGATCATTTTTATAGAATTTAAAAAGGTCAATTTTTATGTGAAAAAATAGAGACCTCTTATGAAATTCATGTTAGGTCTTATGTAAATTGTGTTACCTATAAATAAAATTGTGCCAACCAGCTTTGACACAATTTTTTTTCCCCTATAACAATTTAAAATTAACATATCCAAAAAATTTAAAATTAAAAAACTTTTATGGAAAAAACCTAATACACAACCTGATGTAAATTTTTGTGACTCATTTCTTGAATAAAATATCTACCCAATCTTTGCTAAGCCATCCAATGCTAGCAATTATGATGTGTCATCATGTCTAATGTAAAGTGTGTCACAAAATTTTATGTCAAACTACAAAAAAAATATTACAAAAAAAATGGCCCAACTTTGATGCAAATTGTAATGTAAAATCATGGAAAGATTTAGTGATTTGTAACTACACTCATTTTTATGTTTGGTATATATTATAGGACATGTGGAGTGTCACAAGTATAAGAATTGTGCATCGTACATTCTAATAGAAAAAAACTACATTTTTTATAGGCTGGATTATATTCGGAATGGCAATGAAATTCTATTTCATGATTCAAATTGGAAAGGAATCAAACATTACAATTTAAAGCCAAAATATGACTAATCACTTCACCTACCAAGAAGTCCATTCAACTACCTACGAGACTCTTGAGCTACACACTAGAAGAAAAAAGTAAATGTGAAACTACTCCTAGGAAATAGGAAATATTATCTGCAATAATATTGCATCCCCCCATTAATCTTTAGAGGTTTTTATCGGACCAAGAATTCCTCTAAACTTTTTCAAAATTTTCTCATCTAAACACCTTTATCAAGATGTCTATTGGTTTCTCTATTGTAGGGTAATGTTGCAACTTGACACTACCATCTTTCACATAGTGCCAATTCAAATGAAATTTGGTATTGATGTGCTTGGTTTAGTCATGAAAGATTGGATTCTTTTCCATCTGGATTACAGAAGTGTTGTCAACCATGATAGGTGTTGACTAAACCTATTACTCTTGTAAATTTGAAAGAACCCTTCTGAGCCACAAGATCTCTCTAGTTGCCTCTGAAGTGGCCATATATTTTGATTCTGATAAAGAGATTCTTGGTAATAATTTATTCTTGGATTTCTAACTAACAACTATTGTTCTCAAATTCATTAGAAAACTCAAGGTGTAATTTCCATCTTCATGATCACCAGCATAGTTGGAATTTGATTACCCAACCAGCTTGAAGTCTAATGCTCTGAAGTATTTGAGCCGAAAATGTTGTATTCCTTTGAGATATCTAAGGACCCTTTTCACTGCTATCCAATTACTCTCCCTAGGTTGTTACATGAATCTTGAGAGGACACCAATTGTATATGATATATATGGTCAAGTGGTATTCACATAAATCAAATTTCTAATGAGTTGTCTGTATTTAATGGCATCAACCAACTCTATTGAATCTTTAGATGTCAATTTGAGATTATGTTCCATGGGCATATTGGGAGGTTTACATATTCCATTCTAAACTTGATTAGAATGTCACCAATGTACTTTTGTTGAGTGATGAAGAAATACTTTGGTTTCTGAATTAATTCAATACCCAAATAGTAATGAAGATAACCCAAACCAATCATTTTAAAACTTTAAGTCAACTCTAATTTAAATTTTGAAGTATACCATTCATTATTCCATATGATGATCAAATTTTCAACATATACCACCACAAATAAAACTATTTTGTCAACTATTTTGATGAAAACAGTTGCATATTCAAACTCAAAATGTTTGAAGTTTGTGTTCATGAGGTGCTTAGTTTTTTGTATGATGATCAAGGGGCTTGTTTCAAACCATACGACATTTTTTTCAATTTGCACAATGCTCTTTTCCCTTTACTTTAAAACCATCAAGTTGAGTCATGTACATAGTTTGCTTGAGATATCCATTCATAAATGTAGTTTTGATATCCATTTGGTGAACTTTCCATCTATTGTGAGCTGCTAGAGTCAACATGGCCTGAATGGTAGTCCATTTTCTTGTAGGTAAAAAGGTTTCATTGGAGTCAACTCCTTCATTTTGAGCAGACCACTTTATGACAAGCTTTACTTTGTGCTTATCAAGTGAGTCATTTGCCTTGTATTTGTTGTGATAGACCCACTTGCATCCAATTAGTTTGCAACCATATGGTGGATCAACTGGATTCCAAGTCCCATTTTTCACCAATGAATTATACTCATCTTTCATTACTTTTCTCCAAGATTCAATCTTCTCAGCTTGTTTTAAATTTGTTGGTTCTGAATTAGATGCAACATTGAGTTCCTCTTGAGAATCATCCAATGTGAGTTTTCTAATCATGTTCTAAATTTCATCAATAAATGTGGTTAGTTGAGAGGAGGTTATATGTACACTCTGAGTGCCTATTTTACCAAGTTCATCAAGGTTCACATCTTTCAATGTTTGAGTGGCCCACTTAGGCATCTTATTCTATGTTGTAGGGGCTTCAGGTTCATCCTCTGATGTTCCTTCACTATCTACCCTTTATTATGATATCCCTTATTCAATATCCGATGAAGTTTTACTCTCTCCTTTAGGAGGAGTTTCAAGCTCATGTATAGGATATAATAGAAAATCAAACTCTGTGCCCCCCACTCATTGTCTAAAACATTCAAATCACTCTCTTTGTAGACATCAAACTTTGCATATTTGTCTAGTCAACTCAATTGCCAATTAATATCCACTTTGTCCTTTACATTTTCATAAAATAAAAATTCTCTTGAGAGAAGAAACTTTTTCTCTTTCTCATCATATATCCTAAATTCCTTGGAGGAATCAAAATATCCCAAGTGGGTGCATTTTTGACTCTTGTGGTCCAATTTGTTGTTTTTTCCTTTGGAATCAATGTGTAACAAGTGGATCCAAAAATCCAAAGATATCACACTAAATAGAGGTGATCACACCACACCTCATATGGAGTCTTTGATTCAAAATCTATTGATGGCGATCTATTGCAAAGGTATATTATTGTTTTAACTAATTTGACCTAAAACTATAGATTTACCCATTTAAGATACAACATTGCACGAACCATATTCATCACAGTTATATTCATTCTTTCAACTATTCTATTTTGTTGTGGAGTGTGAGGATCTATGAGATGGTGGTTGATCCCATTTTGCTCAAGATAAGATTCAAACTTCTTTGATGTGAATTCACCACCATTATTTATCCTGAGTGTCTTGATGCATATTTATATTTCATTTTTAATTAGTGTTCAATTTTTTTTTAAAGTATCAAAGGCTTCTGATTTATTTTTCAAAAAGTATATCCATGTCATCCAGCTATAGTGATCAATCAATAACATGAAGTATTTATGACCACCAGTGGACGGGATTGGAAGAGAACACAAGTCTGAACGAACAAGCTACAATTTTTGTTTGCTTTCCACTATGACTTCAAAAATGGTTCTCTTGTGTGTTTAGCCAAGATGTAGGCTTCACAATTATCATATGATTTTGTGGGCAATATAGGCATGCCAATAGCACCATTATTTTGTAATACATGAATATTTTTATAGTGAGAGTGCCCAAATCAAGCATGCCATAACATGTTTGGAGACATTCTATCTTCCACAAGATGAGCATAATTCTTTGAATTTGATGGCTTACCCTTCAGTTTGAGTAGTTTCACTTCCTCATATCCACTCAAGACGAATGCATTATAACTTTTCTTCTTGATTTTGATATCACCATTATTAAATAGAATGGAATGGCATTATTACCTTATGATCACAACAAGTTTTGTTTGAATTGAGGAAGGTAGAGAACATTCTCAAGTTTGTAGTCTGGAAGCCTTGGACACTTGAGTTGAATTGTACCTCTTCCTTATGGTTGCAAACTTGATTTATCTTCAAGGTATATTGAGCCACAACTTTCTTCAATGTAATCCTCAAATAATTCTTTTTATAAAGTCATATGTTAATTGGTGCTAGTATCAAGAACCTAAGCATCAAACCATGAGAAACTGATCAAGACACTATCTTCTTCATCATTTGTACTATAAAATAGACATTCACTGATGAATTAGGCTGAGTTTAACTCTTTTGACTTTTCTTTGAATTTTCCTTTTTCTTTTTATGATATGCTTCAATTTTCTCCCATGGAGTCCTATATTCATGAGTCTCATGGCTACCTTTTCTATCACACCATTCACATTAGAGGTTTAATTTATCATTCTATTTTTTATTTTGACCACCATAATTTTTATTTTTGACACTTTTCTTTTGTACTTGTTATTGCCTTCATTTTTGGAAGATGTGGCTTTGTTTGATGGTTTAGAATAATTTGTTTTGACATAACACATACTTTAACCTATTTTCATTTTGATTTTCCTTCCAAAGGCATTTTTTCTTTCTGTCATCTTTTCAACCAACTGGTCAAATGTGAGTCTTCAGCTAATTACTTATTTGTAGACTCTAAATAGGTTAAATAGTTGGGAAGAAGGTATTTTATGAATGTGGTCATTTATATGTTGATTTTGACACCTATTTCTTTAACATCATGTTTGATAGCATGTATCTCTAAAGCCAATCTCATCACATCACCATCTTTTAACTCTAGGTTGAATAGTTTCAACTGTAACAGAATGAATTCCAACTCTAAATGGGAGTCATCTAGGTCCTTTAGTTTATGATATGCTTCCCATGGTGTATTACACCCTTGTATATGATGAAACACATCTTCATCCACTAATGCCCTCATTAAGGCCAAAGCCTTCTAGTTTTTCTATTTCCATGTTTGAGTGTCCTTTGCATTCCTTGTTGGTTTAATTAGTTGTTTTGCCCCATCAAAAATATCAAACGATAGATCATTGAAGATGAATGTGTTCTTCACTTACCAAGACCATTCTAGCCAACTGTTTTTGCTAGTCAAGGTATTGCTAATAATGAATTTGATGGAATGCATGGTTTTGAATTTTTGTTTGAGTTTTTGCAGGTTTTGAGCTCTTATGTAACCCTAATTGGTTCCTTATCACTCCAAAATGGTCCCCTTTTATATATACACAAAGGTGTTGAAAATGATTCACTTTGTCATTAACATCAGCTTAAGAAGAAAACCTCATACATCAATATACATGGTTTATCTTGATTTCAAGATTTACATTTTTTGACATACACAAATTGGTAAAAGAGTAATTCTCCTTATTTCTCTTTAAATTATGTAATTTGGTTGTTGTTTTCTCAAATTCACTTAGATTATATTGCTTCAAAGCAATTTTAAAAATTACTCAAATTTTAAATGCTTTCAAATTAAAAATTTTCAAAATTTGAAATATAGCATTTAAAAATGAAAATTTCCTTTTTTTTAATGAAAAAGCATTAAAAAAATTATACCTCTTCTCATTTTGGCAATTTTGATTTGATATCATTATAATATTAGAATAAATATAGCTCTCTTAAATATTGAAAATAAATATATATGTTTCACCAAATAGAAACTTCCACGCATCTGTATTATTTTCCATGTAGAAGGGTGTATCTTCATTACATATTCCATCACAAATATACGTAGCCAAATGCCTTATAAGCAGTCAATAGAAAATTCCAAGTTATACACCAGACACCATAGAATACACCAAACACCATGAGATGCAACCACAATCTTACAGATACCAAACACCTTAGTAGAGTAGTAGAAATGCCATACAATGCATAGCAAGTCCACACAGGTTGTGTAGGGCCAAGGATAGATCCACGTAGGTCTGAGGGTGTATTTAATGCTGGCAAGGAAAATGCCTTCTATATTTCTAATATTTTAAGCAAAAACAAAATAACCTCCTTAAAAATTAATCCAATGCAACAGTCTATATGTAACCAATATTTTCCTTCCACGCAAGTTGTAGTCAATGTTGCCTTCCATGTTGTCCAAGTATAAAAGAAACATAGATTACTATTTCTCCTTGAGCCAATACACCTTCAAAAATCTAAATGTGATTTGATATGTTGCCAAAGAACAAAGAAAACAAAGAGATATAAATTCATACAGGTGAGAAAGTGGAGAAGCAATTAAACGATTGACAAATTAAAAGTTCCAAGGTTTGATACCAATGAAAGGCTAGATTATATTTGGAATGGTAATGAAATTTTATTTCACAATTTAAATCCAAAATATGAATAATCACTTCACCTACCAAGAAGTTCATTCAACTACTTATAGGACTCTTGAGCTACACACTAGAAGATAAAAGTGAATATGCAACTACTCCTAGGAATTAAGAAATATTATCTACAATAATATTACATTATTTTGTGTTTCCTGCATCAAAATTTATGAGCATGACCTTAGACATTATTGGTATGTTAGTGTTTATTTTCAACACGTACCCCTCTTATTTCTCTCTCTTCCTGACATCTCTCTCTCTTTCTCTTCGCTTTATTTCTCCTTTTATTTCAAGAGATCCCCCAAAAATGTGTATTGTAATTTTTATGATCCATAAATATACGCTCTAATTTTTTTAGGGTCAAAAATATATTTTATGTTTCCAATTTGTGTGCTAATAAGACCCTAATTTGAATTCAAGAAGTTTATAAACATATAAGTACATTAAGGTGTTTATGAATCTAGAAGGCATCCAATAATATAAAGGAAATTTGAAAGAGCATCTAATATTTTTAGTCACAACAATTTATTGAGCATTTATAAGCATTCTATTAAAAACAAACATCAATTATAAAAAATTCATTGTAGCATTGAAGTTCATGGTAGTGACACATTTCATCACATTGGTTTCCCTCACTAAATCATTATTACATTTACTTGATGTATTGTCTCCAATATTGTACATTGTTGAGGACCTTGATAAGTAGTATATGTTTAAAAATCATTCCAACCTTGAACAGATGACCTAAAACAAATAGTTTTTATTATCATTTCAAGTTCAATTACTCTATTAAAATTTACATAATTAAAATTTTCTAAAAATGAGTGTAAATATTTATAAAACCTATTGAATTCTATGGAGACTTAGATTTGATGAAAATACTTATTAAAATAGTTTTTTTGTTATATGTTATTTATTAAAATTATATTGTCTACAATTTTGACCCAAAAAAGTGTAATGCATGGTTCTCAAGAGGTTATTATATTCATTATAAATATTTTAAGTTAACTTTATCTTGTTGTTCAATCTATTGTATATTATTAAATTTTAAAAATTATCATTAATCTTCTATATATATATATATATATATATATATATATATATACTCATTTTTAATTATTTATTATTTTAATTTAATTTATTTAATTAAATATGGTTCCCTATTTACATGTCATTAGATTTAATTAAATTTGCATGGACGTGTGTATTGCATTTTGATATAAATCCCATTTATTCATACCACATAATGACATCCCCAAGGATAAGATTCCATCATACCTTGTTCCATAAGAATTTCAATCTATTTATATAGAGATTTAAGAATGTCACAATTTATAGTATGAAAATAAAGCTTTGACCAATTAGAAATTTTGATAAAGGATAAGAGTATGTTAGTAAAAGTGGAATGACTACTTTGTTATCATATATTAATAAGATTTAATGTTACAAATTTATTTAGTTTTTTTTAAAAATCATATAATGTTTTCAAAAATATATATGGATCAAATGAAAGTCCCATGAATTGAGAAATGTAGTCCGTGAAGTGTCATCTAAGGTCTTTATAATTCTCTAAAAGTTAAAAACTTTAATTGGTTTAGAAATCTCTCTCTACACCACTTGTTACTACACCAATATCACTAATAATGTATTATTCATGTTTACACTCAAGTGGTCTCTGTTTTCAAATATGAATGTTCTTATTAAGAATTAGTCTTAACATATGTGAATAATTATAATATTGGAATTATTTAAGTATGATTTTATTATTATTGAGAGAAAATAAAAGTGTTAATAGACATGTATATTAGTTTGTATTATTAATGTATTGTTTCAACCACGCATTAATATAAAACAAAGAGAGATTTGAAAGATGTTAGTTGTTAGTTGATAGAACAATTAAATTATTATAAACTAAATGGTTATTCAACCATTGTTATACATTTTAATATTTTTGATTAATAAAATTGTATTATTGACACTAATAAAACTTGTGTTGTGTTATTGAGACTGATAAAACTTGTATTTGAACCTTTGTCTCTTCCCCCACCAAGGGTATTTTCAATATTTGATATGAGAGTAGGGTGTCATGGATTTGTTTGTAACCTCCATCCATGGTTTATGAATCAAAATGGTCTAATGACTATGTAGTGCAACCCATGTACAAATGTCAGTTTTGCCCATTCACTCCTGCTTGCACATTGTCCACAAAGTGTAGTGAAAACCACATGCATATTTGTTGGCTACATCACCCATCTGCATTTTCCTCTCTGCCTCCACCATACTCATTCTTTCTACAATGTGTTCACTACATATTCTTTCAATAAATGAAGTAAGCCCACTTTGTCAAAGCTTATTCCAAATTATTGTAGGCTTTTTAATATGCATGCAAGAGAGAAGTTTGACTCACACTCTAGTTCCTCCTATTGAATTGAAACAACAAGTTCTTTCTTGTGGTTCAAATGGTCAATACCTTCCTTGCCACACTTAGTAATGAAAAAAGATAAAAATGAAAATATCCCCATATAGATTCATTAAATGCCTCCTGCATGTGTGAAATTAATTATATGTAAAGGGTAATGCTTTAAATGAGATTCCCTCACTTCCCTTACAATGAAATGATGAAATGACTGCTTGCAAAGATTGACCACCTTCATGTAGTGACTTCCCATGCTAGATATGAAACTCCATTTATTATTACAATAAAATAAAAGGCATAAGATAACTAAGGGCCAACCCACCACCTTAACAAACTAAGCCATTTGGTTATCTTCATCATTAACAAATATTTTAAATTTAGAGGGTAAATCACCCAACATGGTCAATAAAGCAAAGTTTTAACTATCAACCCCCCATATGCCAATTGATCAACACAATAGTTTCCTTCCCAATAAGTATGAACTATATTTTCCACCTCCAAATTCTATATAAGTTCAAGAGCATCCCTAATTAGACTGGTGATAGGACATCTCAGGGAAGAGACACCCTTAAGACACTTAATAATATTCATCAAATCCCCCTCAATGATAAATTTATTAATCTATAGGTCTTTAGCCAAATGGATACCCCATATGTCTATTGTGGATTTAGCCACATGACTAGTTTGTTGAACATAAGATCAACATAGGCTACAACCATGACTCCCTTTGAGTCTCTAATAACCCCTACCCTCCTACCTCTCTCAGGTTCCCTTTAGTTACCCCATCAAATTCAACTTGAAACATTTTGTTAGTGTTTTTTCTATTTAACATGTTTCCTTTTAATCTTATTATTGAGTGCACATTGAGTTTTAGAGAAGCTTAGATTCTAATTACTTAGGATACCTACTTACACAACTGAGTGTGGCTTCTAAAAACACTTTAAAAAATCCTTCCAGTTTTCCTTTATGACTTCAATTATTCTTCCTCCCACCTTAGGTGCTTCTCATTTTTTGTACTTGAAAATTATAGCATTTCTCTCCTTCCACAAATGTCGCAGGATGTGTGGGAGAGTTATCCTCCAAAGGAACTTGAGGTTCAGGGAGGACCATGGTAAAAACCCATTAATAGATTAGATACAACATTGAATTGGCTCTAACCCACACCAGGTTGTAGAGTGGAAGGATAAAATTTAAAACTTTGGATGCAAAAGAACACACTAGAAGAAGGTGGTGGACTGTCTCAAAATCCTTCTCACATAAAGTACACCTATTAGGTATGAGTAATCATATTTTCATAAGTTTTTCTACCATGAGGATATATTTTTGAGATACTAGATAAAAAGATAAGTTAACTTTGGGCATGAGGTTCTTAATCCATAGAGAGTTCCACAAGAAACATTCCTCCTTAGGACCCAATTCTAAAACATAACCTAATTTGAACATGTAGCCTTCATGGTCTTCAACATACCATATTATCTTATCTTCCCTCACCACTTGATATATGTGAGTGTTCCTGAGCTTCTAATTTAGAATCCTTTGATGGTGATCAATTATAAGGTCATTTGTGTCCAAGGTTAGAGTTATCTAGGACTTCCCCCTATCAGTGGTGGCCCAAAAATCTTTAACCTTATACTCGATGGTTATCTTGAAAGTTTATTCATTCTATTTTATGGGTATATTGAGTTTAGGGGGTAATCATAGATCCAATCATCATCCCAAAAGGCTTCCTTATTCCCATCACCAATGTTTGATTTGACTCCCTTGCTCATAAATTTCTTATTTTTGACAACAACATTCCAAAATGGAGAACCATGTGTGAGGAAGTCAGAAGTTAGGAAAAAATATGCATTTCATACCACCATATATTTAGCCATAACTATCCTCAACCACAAAGTGTTTTCTATCATAATATTCCATACCATATTGGCTACTAAATCTACATTTATTCTTTTGATATTTATCAATTGAAGACCTCCTATGTCCTTAGGAAGGCAAACTTTATCCCAAGCAACATGAGGTATTCTATTTTTTTCTATGTACCTAACCATAAAAGCTTCCTTTAGATTTATTCTACTTTGTTTTCCACTTTAGAGGGAATTCTAAAGAGTGACATTAAATAGATTCATATATTCTGTAGAGAACTTTTGACCAATTATTATTTTCTTACTTGGGTTAGAAGGTTCCCTTTCTAGCCTGTCAGTTTCTTTTACATCTTATTAAGCATACAATTCTCACTACTAGAGTTCATAGTTATTTTCAAAAGAGGCATGCCTAGATAGACTAAGGGAAGCTCTTGAACTAGGAAGCCCAAGTTTTTAACTATCTTTGTTTAGATAAAATCATGGGTATTGATAAATAATATAGAACTTTTGGCAAAGTTGATACATTGGTTAGTCACTTGTTCATACACTTTGAGTATTTCCTTGATAGTCTTAGTTTCCCTCATAACTTATTCCCCAAGCACAAAAGTGTTGTTAATTTTTTTTTGGGTAATGGGATCAATATCAGGGGTTATTTTAAGGCCTTTCATAACTCCATGAGATCTTGATTTCTCTAGGTACCTCCCAAGGGTTTCAACCAAGATAATGAACAAGTAGGGAGATATCAAATCTCCCTATTGTACCCCTATTTCCACTAGGAAGAATCCTTCTAGGGTCTCTTTGAACATAACATAAAAGTTATGGGAGGAGACATAGGAAGAAATTAGTTTTCTAAATTACTATTGGAAACCTAACATTTCCATTAATTTTTCCAAAAATCACCTAAAAACTTATTCGTAGGCTCTATTCATATCAATTTTCAAGAACTTACCTACCCTAGAAGAGTTACTAATAGAATGGATAAATTCATGCACTATAACAATACCATATGTGATTTTCATGCCAATCATGAAGGCCCTTTGCTACTCCAAAATGATCTTGGGGAGTAGGACTTAGAATCTCAAAGCAAGAGTCTTAGAAAAGATTTTACAAATTGTATTACATAGGCTAATAGGTCTAAAATACTTAAGACATATAACTTCCTCTTTCTTCTGTATTAGGACCAAAAAGGCATTTTTTATCCCCCTAAGAACACAACCAACATGTAATTATCTAGTCATTATTGACACCACATCCTCTTGGACAATATCCCTAGAGATTTGGAAGAAGAACAGGGCAAACCTATTAGGCCCCAAGGCTTTATCTCCTTCCATAGAGTTGAAATCAAATTGGAAATCTTCCAAAGTTGGGGCCATAAGAGCTCCACATTATATTCTTGAAATATGATAGAGGAGAAAAGGTTTATCAAAGAATCCTCCTTAAAAAAGATCTGAATATTCTCTTTAGCAAGCAGGTTCCTAAAAAAAAGAAACAACTTTAGTTTTGATTTCCTCTTCATCCTTACTCACACATCCATCTTCCTTAATTAGTTTAGAGATTCTAATGTTTCTCATGTGCCTAAGAGTGTACATGTGGAAAATTTTGGTGGTACAATGACCTTCATTCAACCATAGGCTCATCAACTTTTTTGTCCAAAAAAAATCCTCCTTAGCTTCCAAATTATGAAAATTACTGATCGAAATCCTCTCCTTCATCCACTTCTCATGATCAAGGCCCCCAATTTAATTTCCTCCTCCAAGACATATACATCCTCCTTAACAACCTTATTCTACCCAAAAATGTTCCAAAACACCTCCTTGTTCCAATTTCTCAATTAACTTTTAACAAATCTAAGCTTCTTGGAAATCCTATACATATTCAAGCCTACAACATCCATCTTCCACCATTCCCTAATATTGTCTTCTAAGAACATATGTTGAATCCACATCTTATCAAACATAAAGGGATGGTTCCTTTCTTGTCTCTCTTTAAACAAAGTGAGAAAAAGAGGATTATAGTTTGAACCAATCCTTGAGAGGGAAGAGAGAGAGAGAGCATTCAAATATGAACGACTAATCTAATGACAACAAGAATTTATCCAGCCTAACCTAGATAAGTTTATCACCTAATAGTGGGTTGAACTAGGTGGATATCAATCCATTAAGATAAAATTACACCAACTCATTTTAATAAATTAAATCATTCAAGTCTCTCTTTTCTAAGGTGGTGAGGGGGTTTTTAAATCACCCGTAACCAACCATTTCTATTCCTTGTAGGTGCTCCTAAAAGTATTGATTTACTTCCACATAATTATCCTAACCATTAACAAGTTGGGTGGCATAGATGTTAGAAAGGATCCAATTTGAATTATGAGCTTTATCATTGAACAAAATTGACAAATCATTCTAGGTACTAATCAAAACTTCACCCTGAAGTTCTAAGGAATTCCATAAAACTACAAGTCCTCCTTAAGCTCTTTCTGCACCAACTCTAGTGTAAGAAACATTTTTCCATGCCCTATCCTTGATCTGGTACAAACTATTTTTAGACATTTTGTTTTCTTAGAACAAAAAAATAATAGGATTATGGTTTTTTATCATACTTCTCTCCAACCTCTACTTACTGGTGTTATTCAACCCTCTAATATTCCATGCTAAAATCTTTATTTAATTTATTTGTTAATAAAATTTCCTTATTTCATTTAGTAACTATCTTACATACAATGTGTTATTCTATTTTATCAAAAATAGGGAATTAAACAAGAGTTAGTCTAATTATGACAAATTGATGAGTAAAATCAGGATGTAGAAGATATACAAAAAATCACACAAGATTGATTTGGATCTTACTATTTATGGAAAGATTCTAAAAATGTAAAATACTAATGATAAATTACTTATTTAGCACTTAGATCTAATGGAATGAAATAAAGACTGTGTGATCAACTATGGAACTATGTGATGGTATTGTGAATTAGGAATATGGATCCATTCGAATCTAGGACAAGGCCACGTTATTCAGACAAGGTCATCACATGTTATCATCTATAGGGTGCATTGATATGTGTAAATTTATATCAGTGTGCCTTCACCTAGAGGTCTTGTGTGTGAGTAGGTTTGCTCGATTCATTTTACAAGATCTTGTATACTTTATTCTTCACTTGCAATCCTATTTAATAGACAATGAGGAGTAAATGCAATAGATGGGGAAAAGGGGTTAGTGGTTGAATTTGTGTTTGATCTAAACACCTCTTGTGTTGAGCATTACCTACATACTAATATTTTGAAGAGGGATAAAATTCCATGTAGTTTTCTCATGCTACAATGGTGTGTGTGAAATATTAGTGTAATATTATATGCTAGTGCAATCATAGTGTAATTATGTGCTTCAATAATGACATGTGACCTTGGAGGTGTATTCAAACTTATCTTAAGAATGCTTTGGATATGTGGACTCAAAAGTGGGAAGAATATGTCATTTATTCTCAATGTGCAATTAAAATAAATCTAGTGTTTGAAATATATAAGCCTCTTGCCACTCTAGTGAATAAATGAATGGAAATTATGTTTATATAGTGTTATTTTTTGGAAATTCCTCAATTGGGATTGTTAAATGCATGGGATGACCCATTAGGAGAATTTGAATTTGAGAAATTAGTCATTGTTTGGCAGGAGGAAGAAATGAGTGGCTTCAAACACTACTAGGGAGCCAGATTGTCCTAAAGGAGTAGCCTTGTATGAGAAGTAGAGACAGCTAATTTAAGTGTGTGAATCAGTTAGGGATTATCTTAGGTTGTTTGGAATGAGGAATATGACTATCAAATTTTAAAAATTACTTTAGTATAAGGATCATTTGCATAAAAGTAGAGGAACAACTGTTTATAATCATGGAATTGAGCATGAGCAAAGTATGTATAAAAGAATGGTCACAAGTGCATTTTTTAAGAATTAAATGTTAATTTTAATGACTACATCTACATAATGCAAAATTATGCCCTATAAATATCATTTTTAAGATGGAGGATAGTCTATGAGTCTAATGGTTTACCATGAATTCAATGCATCATAAACAATCTAATGAATGTACTATTGAGAAAAATGTTCTCAATTTGATGCAATGTAGGTTTACAATATTAGGAAAAGTGGTGAGGTAGTTATGGATCTTGTACATGCATTTAACAAAAATTAATTTTGATCGTTCTAATGCAACTTAAAAAACTGACACAAGTTAAAATGGTGACCTTTTATGTAAACAAAGAAACACCTCTCATGGAATTTGGGTCAAGTCTAATGTCAATTTCTTCATCTCTGGCATAAATTGTGTCAGCAAGATTTGACATAAATTGCATTCACCATCCATTTTTTCAATTCTTACAAAATTTTCCCTCCTATAATTCAAAAATAAAATACTCATTTTTTGGAAAAACATAACTCCTTTGATGTAAAAACCTAATGAACGTATTGATGCAAATTTTGGTGGCACATGTTACATAAATAAAATATCTACCCAATCTCTACTAAGTCCCCTGATGGTAGTAGTTGTGTTACGTCATCATGGCTAATGCAAAGTGTGCCACACAAACCTTTATATTGGATCACGAAAAAAATCCCTAAGGAAAAATGGCTCAATTTTAACATAAATCCTAATGCAAAATCATGGAATTATATAATTACTTTCCAACTACACTTATTGTTCTATGGGGCACACCTTAGTGGACACACAGAGTGTCATATGGCTAATTATTTGTACATTGTGCATTCCAACAAAAAATGATCTATTTTTATGTTTCCTTCATGCAAATTTATGGACATGAGATTATAAATTATTGACATGATGGTGGTTGTTTTTGTCATATACCCCTATTCTTTCTCTATCCTCCCTTCATCTCCCTCTTTGGTCCCTTTCTCATTTTGCTTCAAGTGGTCCCATAGAAACATGCAATGTAATTTTTGGTGGTAAAAATAAATACGTTGTAATTTTCTAAGGCCCATAAATATTTAGTTTACATTTCGAGTGTGAATGTAAATAAGGTTCTAATTTGAATTCAAAATGTCTATAAATACATAGGTATCATGTAAATTTATGGACACGAGATTAGACATTATTGACATGATGGTGGTTGTTTTCATCATGTACCCCTATTCTTTCTTTCTCCTCCCTTCATCTCCCTCTTTGCTCCATTTCTCATTTTGTTTCAAGTGATTCCCTAGAAACATGCAATGTAATTTTTTGGGGTCTAAAAATATATGTTATAATTTTCTAGGGCCCATAAATATACAGTTTACATTTCTTGTGTGAATGTAAATAAGATCCTAATTTGAATTCAAGACATCTATCATAGGTATATTAGTGCATTTAGGAATCTACAAAACATCCAAGAATATATAGGAAATCTGAAAGAGCATTTGGTATTTACTAGTCAAAACAATCTATTGAGCATTTACAAGTATTCTATAAAAATCAAGCATCTAGAAAGTATTCACTATACCATTAAAGTTCATAGTAATGATTCATTGCATCACATTGATTTACCTTTTTGAATCATTATTACATTTACTTGACTTGTTGTCTTCATTATTGTATGTTATTGAGGACCCTGATAAGTAACACATGTTTAACAACCATTCCGACCCTGAGCACATGATTCCAAACAAATATTTATCCTTATCATTTGCAAGTTTAGTTACCCTATTAAAATTTGCAAAAGTGGAGTTTCTTAAAAATTCGTGCAAATATTTAGAAAACTTAGTAAATTCTATAGAGACTTGGATTTGACGAACATACTCTATAAAATAGTTTTCTCATATATGTTATTTACTAAAAGTGTATGTCTATAATTTAAACCCAAAAACGTATAATGTATGATTCTTGAGAAATTATTATGTTCACAATAAATGTTTTAAATTAACTTTATCTTTTGTTTTAATCTATTTTAAATTGTTAAATTTTAAAAAATGTTTTCTAATTTTTTAAAATTAAAATATTCGTTTAAACTTATTTTATATTTTTTATTATTTATCTTTAATTAAATATGGTTCACTATTAAATGTCATTTCATAATTCCAATAAAAATGATTTACCCTATCAAATAAAAAAGTATAGTTCACTATTTTACACATGATTAAATTTAATGTAATTTGTCTACATGTGTGTATTGCATTCTCATATAAAACCCATTTATTAATACCACATATTGACATCTCCGGCATACCTTGTACTGAACGGAATTTATTCACTATTTTTTTAAAAAATACCAAGTTTAAAAAATAAAGGTGGTGCTATTATAAGAAAGAGTATTTTATAGGAGAGACCTTTCGTCATGTGTTTGAGGATGCACATTATAAACCGATTTTAATAGAATTGTTGGTGAGGTAAAATATCTCGTTTTGATTGGAATATTAATTAGGAATTAGAGATTTAATAATTTCAAAGTATATAGTATGAGACAAGGTTTTTATTATTTAAAATTTCAGTATAAATTAATATTATGTTTATAAAAGTGAAATGATAGTCTATGAGTCTAATGTTTTACCATGAATTCAATGCATCCTAGACACTCCACTAAATGCACCATTGTGAAAAATGTTCTTAGTTGGATACAGTACAAGTTTGCAATATTAGGAAATGTGGAGAGGTAGTTATAGATCTTGTACATACATTGGACAAAAATCAAATTTGATTATTCTGACACAACTTAAAATGGTCACCTCTGATGTAAAAAAATAGACACCTCTCATGTAATTTGTGTCAGTTCTAACGCTAATTTCTTTAGCTTTGACATAAATTGTGTTAGCTAACTCTGACACAAATTACATTAGCCATCCTCTTTTTCAATTCCTAGAAAATTTAACCTCATATAATTCAAAAATAACATACTCAAATTTTGGAAAAAATCAACAACTCTAACGTAAAAAACCTAATGCATTACCTAACGTAACTTTTTGTGACACATGCTACATAAATGAAATATCTACCCAATTTCCACTAAGCGACCTAATGTTAGGAGTTGTGATGCATCATCGTGGCTAATGAAAAGTGTGTCACACAAACTTTTGCAGTAGACCATGAAAATAATTTCCTAAGGAAATAATGGCCCGATTTTGATATAAATCTTGAGACAAAATCATGGAAATCTACTAGTGATTTGCAACTACACTTATTTTTCTATTTGACAGACATTAGTGGACATGTGGAGTGCCATAATGCTAACAGTTTGTGTATTGTACATTCTAGGACAAAATTATCTATTTTTTGTATTTCCTTCATGTAAATTTATGGGAAGGACATTAGACATTAATGTCATATTGGTGTTTCTTTTTGTCATGTACCTGTAGACACATAGCTTAACAGTTATTGAAAAAATTATATACTTGTGACCACTCTTTATACACACTTATCTCATGCCTCATTCCATGATCTCTTGACCACCATTTATTCACTTATATGGGGTTGACCCTTTTCTCTAAGCAAATAATGATCTAAAAATACCCCTATCCAACATTCTAAGTAGCCTAACCTCACTTTTAGATTGATCCACACCTCCAGTTTAGTTGTATCTACTCTTCGAACAAGACTTCCCTATTTGGACTACCCTACTCCCCAGTATTGTCCAATTCTGCCAGCTATATACTCCCACCAAATAATGTCTATCTAACTCAAATTCAAACTCACGTAATGGGTCATCTGGCATGTTTAGTAGGCCCCATCTGAAGTGATTTATAATTGATCATTATAAAGCCACATTTTCAAGCCATATTCATAAGAGGCTCATATAATTGAAAAACTCCAAAAGATCTAATTATACATTGAGATAAAAACACTTATTTTTTTCAATATAGAGTCCACACAACCCTAGTATCCCTAAGCTAAGTCTACACATACCTCCAACGTCATAGGTTATGAATGAATCCCTTAATCATACTAGTATTGCACCAACATCTATCATTTTACACCAATATTTTACACACCCCACTGTAACATGCGAGAAATACATGGAGTTTGATCCATTTTCGAAGCATTGGTATATAGGTAATGTTCAACATTAGGGATGTTGAGTTTTAACAAAACTTCAATTGCTAACCCTTATTTTTATTTCATTTATTTATCATTCACGGTTATTTGAGCTAAGGTTGCAAGTGAAGAAGAAGCCACAATGATTTTCACAACAAATTGAGATCTCCCACACAATCAAATAGAACATAAATGTGAAATGAACCTACCATATTAATCATAAAGATAAAACCCTCATAGGACACTGATGCACTCTAAGGACACTAGTGGATGATGCCCCTATCCAATTATAGTAATTTTCTCCCATATCTAATCAAAATATTGTTCTTAATTCATAGCATCATTATATAGTCACACAATTGATTTCATAGTTGCACTTACACTCCTACATACCCATTTTCTAGCTAAGTTGCATTTCTTTGTCTCTTTCCTCTTTTAACATATTTCTAGATTTAACAAGTTCTAAATAAGTTTGTGTCATTTCTTACATATCTATAGCATTCTAATTTTATGTAAAAAATATTATAATTAGGATTAATATCTTTTAGTTCCCAAATTTGATAAAACATATTCATGAACTCATCTATTGTTTAACATTACAAGCCTTACTTCTCCTTAGTTTTTTCCTTCTAAATTTTTTGTTAGGGTTTAAAACAAAATTTTGATTTCCTTATTATGTTGGAGTGTTTCTTACCATTCATATGTCTATATCCTCTTATTCTCATTTTAGTTTTGGAAAATTTAATATAAATAAAAAGGAATATCTTCCTCCTCCTAACCTTCAATATGGTGATAGTTACTTTCCTCCTAACCAAATCCATGATATCACTATCCCATAAGGTAAGTACATCCTATAATACCTAAATAAAGTAACCAACATATCCTAACATAAGCTCCTCCACCTCCCACATTTCCTTTCAAGGGTACCTCTATGCATATTTGTCACAAGTACCTAGGGTTTATGTTTGTGAAGCCCTTAAAGATCAAATCATCATTTTCATAGAGCTATTAAAATAATTAAAAATGAAAAATTAATATTTGTTTTCAAATACCACACCATGGTAAAATCAAATTACATATGTAAATAGTCCAAAATGTGTTAATGTTAATTATGCCTTTGTGTCTTCATCTATAAATTTTATGCCTAACAAAACTTCATATCAAAATGTGAATCTATAATAGAATATATCTACAATGAGTGATTCCAAAAGTAATAAGAGTTCAAGTGAGCTTCTAAGAGAAATTTTCATAAAAAAGTTGATCAAACTACCTCCTATACATCCTCTAAGGAGATCAAAATACTATTTTACATATCATAGAATGCATAGATTACAAATATTTGTTTAGTTTTAAAGAATAAAATATAAAATATAATTGATAGTGGTGATCCTATAGCAGATACATCAATCAATAAACCCACTCATACTATGATTACATCTCATAAAGTACAAGTGAAAAATGAACAATGACAAAAATTATGGATATAAAAAGATAATTCAAAGCAATAAAAGATTAAAAAAGGAACAATTAGAACAAGAAAGAGTACAAAAAGATCAAGATAAAAAAAAAATACAACAGGAATGTATCACAAAGGCAATATATCAAAGATAATAATAACAAAAGTTATAAAAATAGGTTGAACCTAAGTAATAATTATCTTTAAGAAAGGGTTCCTAACAAAAGAGGTTCAAAATTAAGAGATAAGTAAAAAATATAAAGTTTTAGATGTGGTTGCAAAGGGGGAAATTAAAATCCTTTCCTCATATCAATACTCTATCACAATCAATGCTCACATCGATGGCAAGAAATTTACCAATGTCAAGGTTATTGATTATCAAGAACAATTTTTTTTTATGTTATTTATTTTATCTCTTGTATATAAGATTCAACATTTATATCAAACTAATGCATCTAAAACATGTATGTGATCAATCAAGTTATATCATTTACTTCAAAAGAGTGCTCTCTTAATTTTCACATTATTTCCAATCTAAATGCATATATTATTGTGTTTGGAGGAGCATAGTTAAACTAAATAGGAAAAATGATTGATAAAAAAATTGTATCATTGGATTAAGAAGGCAAGGTCATCTTCATTTCAAAAAAAGGAATATATTTAGAGTAAAAGCAATAAAATGAAATCTTCTTTTCAACTAGTATACAAAAAGATATAACTAATGACATATCGACATAGGAATATGACAAAATACATATTGCAAAGGATAAATCAAAAATTTGATACCATAGTAAGGATCAGTTGGTTTTACATATCCAAATACAAAAGAAGATAAGAGTGGCATTCCAAAATTTTAAAATTGAGATGATGAGACTTATAATGTAGAATATTATTATGATTATGATGATACATGGCCTACATAGAAGCTTCCCCTTGTTGAGATGTTGGGATTATAATAACATCCTTCCTTGTACATAGATCCTTTGCTAATCATATTAATATTCTAAAAGTACAAATAAAATCAAATATTTCTAAAACTTTTTAAAATCACCTTTATGCACAACTTGTGTAGTTTATTTGAATCAAATAATTTGTGCTTAATATACTCAGTATTTCTCCATATATCTAGTTTATATCAAATATGCTTCACAAGTGTACATGAGTGATAAAAAAAATTGTATCATTGGATTAAGAAGGCAAGGTCATCTTCATTTCAAAAAAAGTAATATATTTAGAGTAAAAACAACAAAATTGGATCATATTTTCAGCTAGTATAGAAAAAGATATAACTAATGACATATCAGCATAGGATTATGAAACAATACATATTGCAAAGGAGAAATCAAAAATTCAATACCATAGTATGGATTAGTTGGTTTTACATATCCAAATACAAAATAAGACAATAGTGGCATTCCAAAATTTCAAAATCAAGATGATGAGACTTATAATGTAGAATATTATTATGATTATGACGATACATGGCCTACATAGAAGCATCTCCTTGTTGAGATGTTGGGATTATAATAACATCCTTCCTTGTACATATATCCTTTACTAATCATACTAATATTCTAAAAGTACAAATAAAATAAAATATTTCTAAAACTTTTAAAAATATCCTTTATGAACAACTTGTGTAGTTTATTTGAATTAGATAATTTGTGCTTAATATACTCAGTGTTTCTCTATATATCTAGTTTATATCAAATATGATTCACAAGTGTATATGAGTGAATGTAAAACATGCATGTTATCATTTATAGACATAGTTGTAGGTCATGATATTATCTTAGACCTATAAATGTGGCACAAACAAAATATCACTACCCAGACACTAACACACTGCATTGTTGTTTGATTTTATGGACTTGTCCCAGCGAACACATGCTATCAGTTATTATATCCATAAAAGTCACAAGCCTCATAAAACTTGTCTATATTGCATCAATCTAGCTTGGGTAATATTTTTACATAAGTTATATCATTCTTTGGCTATCCCTATTGTTCATACTTCAATTCATTACATTGTACACAATCTATCATTATTTCTCACTTAAAGTTACATATTTATCATAATGGATACTTGAGTTACTAAATATATTATGTTTTAAATTAATATTATAGATTAATTTCATTTATCTATGCCTTTTTTTTTTTTCTTGATTTGTGTCTTGAGTGTTCAACTTTTTTGGATTGTGTATATTTAAAATTTTCCTTGTTCACGACTCTAAGACTTATTATATGCTTATATATATGTGAGTGATAATTGAGTATGTATCTTTTATGTGTCCCCTTTGCCTCATATTGTGTGATTTTTGTGTACACTTCATGGCCATGACATTTATTTGATCAATTTTTTATGTTATGATGGATATCATGTATCTTCCATGTTTATGATGTTTTGATAAATATCACACATCCCTCCCCAAGTTTTTTAATTTAGTTTTAGTACTTAGTTATGCTCATTCACTACATTCTTCATTGATATCATCTATCTATACATGACACTATATATACTTAGATTTATATATGTGTATTACATTATAATTTATTCCTTAGTTTATTTATAATGATTCCATGCTCTCTTATGTTATCATTACTACTCATATTTTAATCTTCTATATACCATATTTTTGCATATTTTTTTAAATTTTGAGTCAAGTTATTACATAGGCTCCACAACTCACCTCAAAAGAAGAGGCATACATAGTGGCTTGTGTTAAAGAATAAGCTTTAACAATACAATACATAGACAAAAAATTATTAGTTTTACCCAAATGACCACACTCCACTCCCTAATTTTAATTAGAAGTACATTTAGGTAATAGCACTTCATTCAGATAAGGGCACATGTCATCCATGTCCAAAGTAGTGCATTGTTATCTGAGCATGCAAAAAATAATTATTTCCATATTTATTATATTTTCACTCAGTCTAAAAATCAATTAAAGTATTGCTTAGAAATAGGTTTCAAGTTTATAGACATGTTTATTAAAAATGTTCTCAATTGGATACAATACAAGTTTGCAATATTAGGAAATGTGGAGAGGTAGTTATAGATCTTGTACATACATTTGACAAAAATTACATTTGATTATTTTGACACAACTTAAAATGGTCACCTCTGATCTAAAAAAATAGACACCTCTCATGCAATTTGTGTTAGTTCTAATGCTAATTTCTTTAGCTTTGACATAAATTGTGTTAGCCAACTTTGACATAAATTACATTAGCCATCCTCTTTTTCAATTCCTAGAAAATTTAACCTCTTATAATTCAAAAATAACATACTTAAATTTTGGAAATTATCAACAACTCTGACATAAAACACCTAATGCATTACCTAACATAACTTTTTGTGATACATGCTACATAAATGAAATATCTACCCGATTTTGACTAAGTGACCTGATGCTAGGAGTTGTGATGTATCATCATGGCTAATGAAAAGTGCGTCACACAAACTTTTGCTTTAGACCATGAAAATAATTTCCTAAGCAAATAATGGCTTGATTTTGATGTAAATCTCGAGACAAATTCATGGAAATCTACTAGTGATTTGCAACTACACTCACTTTTCTATTTGGCAAACATTAGTGGACACATGGAGTGTCATAATGCTAATAGTTTATGTATTGTACATTCTAGGACAAAATTATCTATTTTTTGTATTTCCTTTAAGTAAATTTATGGGAATGACATTAGACATTAATGTCATATTGGTGTTTCTTTTTGTCATGTACCTATAGACACATAATTTAACATTTATTGAAAAAATTATATACTTGTGACCACTCTTTTTACACACTTATCTCATGCCTCATTCCATGATCTTTTGACCACCATTTATTCACTTATATAGGGATGACCCTTTTCTCTAAGCAAATAATGATCTAAAAATACCCCTATCCAACATTCTAAGTAGCCTAAGCTCACTTTTAGACTAATCCATACCTCCATTTTAGTTGTATCTACTCTTTGAAAAAGACTTCCCTATTTGGACTACCCTACTCCCCAGTATTGTCCAATTTTGCCAGCTATAGACTCCCACCAAATAATGGCTATTTACTCAAATTCAAACTCATGTAATGGGTCATCTGGCATGTTTAGTAGGCCCCATCTGAAGGAATTTATAATTGATCATTATAAAGCCACATTTTCAAGCCATTTTCATAAGATGCTCATATAATTGAAAAACACCAAAACATCTAATTGTACATTGAGATAAAAACACTTATTTTTTTCAATATAGAGTCCACACGACCCTAGTATCCCTAAGCTAAGTCTACACATACCTCCAACGTCATAGGTTATGAATGAATCCCTTAATCATACTAGTATTGCCCCAACATCTATCATTTTACACCAATATTTTACACACCCCACTGTAACATGCAAGAAATACATGGAGTTTGATCCATTTTCGAAGCATTGGTATATAGGTAATGCTCAACATTAGGGATGTTGAGGGTTAACAAAACTTCAATTGCTAACCCTTATTTTTATTTCATTTATTTATCATTCACAGTTATTTGAGCTAAGGTGGCAAGTGAAGAAGAAGCCACAATGATTTTCACAACAAATTGAGATATCCCACACAATCAAATAGAACATAAATGTGAAATGAACCTACCATATTAATCACAAAGATAAAATCCTCATAGGACACCGATGCACTCTAAGGACACTAGTGGATGATGCCCCTATCCAATTATAGTAATTTTCTCCCATATCTAGTCAAAATATTGTTCTTAATTCATAGCATCATTATATAGTCACACAATTGATTTCATAGTTGCACTTACACTCCTACATACCCATTTTCTAGCTAAGTTGCATTTCTTTGTATCTTTCCTCTTTTAACATATTTCTAAATTTAACAAGTTCTAAATAAGTTTGTGTCATTTATTACATATCTATAGCACTTAATTTTATGCAAAAAATATTATAATTAGGATTAATATCTTTTAGTTCCCAAATTTGATAAAACATATTCATGAACTCATCTATTGTTTAACATTACAAGCCTTACTTCTTAGTTTTTTTCCTTCTAAATTTTTTGTTAGGGTTCAAAACAAAATTTTGATTTCCTTATTATGTTGGAGTGTTTATTACCGTTCATATTTCTCTATCCTCTTATTCTCATTTTAGTTTTTGAAAAATTTAATATAGCTAAAAAGGAATCTCTTCGTCCTCCTAACCTTCAATATGGTGATAGTTACTTTCCTCCTAACCAAATCCATGAAATCACTATCCCATAAGGTAAGTACATCCTATAATACCTAAATAAAGTAACCAACATATCCTAACACAAAAACCTCTACCTCTCATATCTCTTTTTGAGGGTACCTCTATGCATATTTGGTCACAAGTACCTAGGGTTTGTGCTTGTGAAGCCCTTAAATATCAAATCATCATTTTCATAAAGTCATTAAAAGAATTACAAATGAAAAATTAATATTTGGTTTTAAGTACCACACCATGGTAAAATAATATTACATATGTAAATAGTCCAAAATATGTTAATGGTAATTATGCCTTTGTATCTTCATCTATAAATTTTGTGCCTAACAAAACTTCATATCAAAATGTGAATCTATAATAGAATATATCTACAATAAGTGATTTTAAAATTAATAAGAGTTCAAGTGAGCTTCTAAGATAAATTATCATAAACAATTTGATCAAACTACCTCATATACATCATCTAAGGTGATATGGGTAACAATTCAGGTGACAGGTCCACTGTAATTGATGGCAAAACTTCTAAGAGCCATAACTTTTGCACCGTAGCTCTAATTGACTCACCATTAGAACTGTTGGAAATCTAAGAATGAGGAAAGTGTGGTGAGATGGCATGGAGCTCCACTCAATGAATTTTGACCCTCGAAAATCTAATGTAAGTTCCCCAGATTTAAATTTTAGTAGTGCAGTCTAAAAATAGTAAGTTTCTAAAAATAGTAATTCCTCGAATTTTGTATTGTTGTAAATCATGGAAGTCGAACCAATTCATCTTCCTCAATATTAGTGACCTTCCACATCCTCCCCCAACCTTTAAAACATGTATAAATGAAGATGTAACCTAAAATGGAAATCAGACATCTCTTTTTAGAGATAGGCATATGTTTGGGTCTACAAATTTGATCAATAAAACATCTCTTCTCAGAGATAGCATTATTTGAATTATCTTGTTATTGTTTCTTGAATTATCTTTCAACCAAATCTTTCAAGTTTTGAATCATAAGGAGATCAAAATATTATTTTACATATCATAGAATGCATAGCTTACAAATAGTTGTTTAGTTTTATTGAATAAAATATAAAATATAATTGATAGTGGTGATCCTATAGCAGATACATCAATCAATAAACCCACTCACACTATGATTACATCTCATAAAGTACAAGTGAAAAATGAACAATGATAAAAATTATGGATATAAAAAGATAATTCAGAGCAATAAATGATTAAAAAGGGAACAATTAGAACAAGCAAGAGTACAAAAATATCAAGATAAAAAAAAGTATTTACAAAAGGAA
This sequence comes from Torreya grandis, assembly GCA_037957365.1. Lineage (NCBI taxonomy): Eukaryota > Viridiplantae > Streptophyta > Pinopsida > Cupressales > Taxaceae > Torreya > Torreya grandis. The sequence goes on along the minus strand of JARHVA010000836.1, from coordinate 1,903,836 downwards.
TGTATCACAAAGGCAATATATCAAAAATAATAAGAATAAAAGTTATAAAAATAGGTTCAACCTAAGTAATAATTATCTTTAAGAAAGGGTTCCTAACAAAAGAGGTTCAAAATCAAGAGATAAGTAAAAAAGATAAAGTTTCAAATGTGGTTGCAAAGGGGAAAATTAAAATCCTTTCCTCATATCAATACTCTTTCACAATCAATACTCACATCGATGGCAATAAATTTACCAATGTCAAGATTATGGATTATCAAGAATAAATTTTTATTTGTGTCATTTATTTTATCTCTTGGATATAAGCATCAACATTTATATCAAACTAATGCATCTTAAACATGTATGTGATCAATCATGTTAAATCATTTGCTTCAAAAGAGTGCTCTGTTAATTTTCAAGTTTTTTCCAATCTAAATGTATATAATGTTGTGTTTGGAGGAGTATAGTTAAACTAAATAGGAGAAATGGTTGATAAAAAAAAATTGTATCATTGGATTAAGAAGGAAAGGTCATCTTCATTTCAAAAAAAGGAATATATTTAGAGTAAAAGCAAAAAAATGAAATAATATTTTCAACTAGTATACAAAAAGATATAACTAATGACATATCGACATAGGAATATGACACAATACATATTGCAAAGGAGAAATAAAAAATTCAATACCATAGTATGGATTAGTTGGTTTTACATATCCAAATACAAAAGAAGACAAGAGTGGCATTCCAAATTTTCAAAATCGAGATGATGAGACTTATAATGGAGAATATTATTATGATTATGATGATACATGGCATACATAGAAGCATCCCCTTGTTGAGATGTTGGGATTATAATAACATCCTTCCTTGTACATAGATCCTTTGCTAATCATACTAATATTCTAAAAGTACAAATAAAATCAAATATTTCTAAAACTTTTAAAAATCACCTTTATGCACAACTTGTGTAGTTTATTTGAATAAAATAATTTGTCCTTAATATACTCAGTATTTCTCTATATATCTAGTTTATATCTTATATTCTTCACAATTGTACATGAGTGAATGTAAAACATACATTTTATCATTTATAGACATAGTTATAGGTCATGATACTATCTCAGACCTATAAATGTAGCACAAATAAAATATCACTACCCAGACACTAACACACTGCATTGTTGTTTGAATTTATGGACTTGTCCTAGTGAACACATGCTTTAATTTATTATATCCATACAAGTCACAAGCCTCATAAAAATTATTTATATTGCATCAATCTAGCTTGTGGAATATTCTTACACAAGTTATATCATTCTTTGGCTATACATATTGTTCATACTTCAATTCATTACATTGTACATAATCTATCATTATTTCTCACTTAAAGTCACATTTTTATCATAATGGATACCTATGTTACTGAATATATTATGTTTTAAATTAATATTGTAGATTAATTTCATTTATCTATGCATTATTTTTTTGCTCTCTTGATTCATATCTTGTGTGTTCAACTTATTTGGATTTTGTATATTTAAACTTGTCCTTGTTCACGACTCTAAGACTTATTATATGATTATATATGTGTGAGTGATAATTGAATATGTCTCTTGTATGTGTCCCTTTTACCTTATCTTGTGTGATTTGTGTGTGCACATCATGCCCATGACACTTATTTGATCAATTTTTTATGCCATGATGGATATCATGTATCTTCCATGTTTATGATGTTGTGGTAAATATCACACATCCCTTCCTCAGTTTTTTAATTTAGTTTTAGTACTTAGTTATGCTCATTCACTACATTCTTCATTGATATCATCTATCTATACATGACACTGTATATACTTAGATTTATATATGTGTATTACATTACAACTTATTCCTTAGTTTATCTATAATGATTCCATGCTCTCTCATGTTATCATTACTACTCATATTTCAATCTTCTATATACCGTATTTTTGCATAATTTTTTTATTTTGAGTCAAGTTATTACATAGGCTCCACAACTCACATCAAAAGAAGGGGCATACATAGTGGCTTGTGTTAAAGAATAAGCTTCAACAATACAACACATAGACAAAAAATTATTAGTTTTACCCAAATGACCACACTCCACTCCCAAATTCTAATTAAAAAGTACATTTAGATAATAGCACTACATTCAGATAAGGGCACATGCCAACCATGTCCAAAGTAGTGCATTTTTATCTGAGCATGCAAAAAATAATTATTTCCATATTTATTATATTGTTAGTCAGTCTAAAAAGCAATTAATGTATTGCTTAGAAATAGGTTTCAAGTTTATAGACATGTTTATCTCAATTTTTTATTAGTTTAGAAGAATCATGTGTGGCATGTGTTAAAATTTATCACCCATGTTTTTGCATAGAAATTTACTTGATATTACTAAGTTTCATAATATTTATACACCTAGATATCAGATTAGGGGCATGTGCATATAACATGACCACCTTCTTATTTATTTTTATACTAGTTTCATAGATGGATTGGTAATACATGTCATTTTCCACATTGTATACACCATAATTAGATCATACCAATTTTTACACTAATTTTATAATATAAATGAACCTTATTCCATCTTCAATGATTAGTTCAACTTTTTACATAGTTTTGCACTAGTTTTTACACCAAAACAATCTATTGAAATTCATACAAGGATTCCTATCTACTCTACCTACCTTGAATTGTATAATGATGGATTAAATTAAACCTTGATTTATCAAGCTCACTCTCTTTTCAATGAGGATGGGGGCATGCATAGTCTAATCCATGTTCATCAATGAAGAATAAACCTCCAAGGGTCATACCCTCTCTAATCACCAGTTTTGCACTAAAAACACAATATTTTACATACCCATAAAGGTGTATTTATTTCTTGTTATTTGATCTATAAGTTTTCTTACCTTTAATTCTTGATTTTTATCTTAAGGAATAATTTTATACATGTTTCATTGTAGGTTATATATAAATAATAGTTCAACATTGTGTCCTACATTCAAGATTGTTCTTCATAGGTACGTTCACTTATGAATTTTCCATTTTACTCTAATACTTTCACTTTGCTACATTACTAGAATAAAATAGGGGGAAATGTAGACACATTAATTAACATTTTTTTCTAGAATGATAAACTTGTGACCACTTCCTATATACACTTATCTCATGCCTCATCCCAAAGTATTTTGACCACCATTCCTTCACTTACATGTAGATGATCCTTTTCTCCAAGTAACCAATGATCTCAAAATACCCCTATCTAATGTCCTAAGAAACCTAAGCTCACTTTTAAATCAATCTACACCTCTAGTTTAACTATATTTTCTCTCCATATAAGATAACCTTATTTAGACTATCCTACTCCCCGATACTATACAATTACACCAATTGAATCCACCCCCAAAATAATGGATAGTTATTCAAATTCAAAATCATTTATTGGATCATCTTAAATATTTAAAAAGAATTCTTAATTGATCACTATAAATCCACATTTTCAAGCCATTTTTCCTAGGAGGCCCATATGATTGAAAAACATTAAAACATATAACTATACATTGAGATAAAATCATCTATTTTTTCCACTAGAGAGTTCACACAACCCTAGTACCCCTGAGTTAAGTCTGCATACACCTCCTAGACCAATTTATCTTTGAATAACTTAATCACACCAAGATTACACCCAAAATTTAGCATTTTCACCATTATTTCACACACACCATCATAGCATTGGATAAATACATGTATTTTTATTCCTCTTTAAAGTATTGGTATGTAGGAAACATTCAAAATAGGGGGTGTTGAGATCTATCTCAACTTCAACCACTAAATGCATTTCCTGTTTTATTTGTTTATTATTCATGGTCAATTGAGTTAGGGTCGCAAGTAAAAAATAAGGTTATTTTCATTCGAAATATGCACCCATGAATGGTCTACAGTGTAGAAGGTTTTATGGTAGGGCACAAAGTGTGAATGCCTTGTTTAGGGTGAAAAAGTATTCAACACTGGGTATGTGAGTGTTATTGCTTATCTTCATGTGCAAGACATTGGTTGTCTTATATCAATAATGGGAACATCCCCAAGGCATGGGACCATTGTGCTCCTTGGAATGAGACTCTAGAGAAGGCCAGATTACTTATATTATAAGTGCACTTAGTTTAAGACTAATGCATAGACCTATATAGTAGCAAGGTAAATCTACCACTAATCTAAACCTATGATGTTGAGGAAAAAGGGAGGGAGAAGGTAAGAATTTAATTGAAAATAAAATTTGATAAAGCAATAATATACTGAGTGCTCCTACTATCATGGACACACTAAAAATATTTAAGAACAAGATGTTATCACATAGAATCCACCAAGGACACTCCAAATGCATAAGTATTTTTCATAGAGGTGCATGAATGGAGTGCAACACTGAGAAAGATGATGAATGATCTATATACAATGTCTACATAAACTCGCATGTGCACAAAACATGACCTATTAGTGAGTTCCAAGTTCCACATAGAGGTGTTGGGAATAGACAACAATGAGAGGGGAAGACATTACCCACTGAGAAAGATTAAAAAAATAAAATAACACATAGAGTGTAAGAAGTATAGAGGGAGGTGAACTCAATTCTCATTAACATGCAAAGTCCAGCTAATAGAAGTACTCTTGGAGGGAAAATGTTGGTAGCGTGAGATTGCCTAAAAATGTCGACCCTCTTTTACAATAAAGAACAAGGATTTATAATGGATAAATCCTTTTACAATTAATGCCACTTGGGGTGGTATATATAGTCTTTTAATTCTATTATAGTGCCACATCCATGCTTCTAAAATTCTACCTAGCCATTTAGATCTATGAGTTGGTAGTAGGATTCTTCTAGATCCACATGCATGTTTAAGAATGGAAGATCTTTGGAATAATTATAGGGATGGCATGTGACAATATTATGATGCCTGACAACTAATTATACATTTACTTATTTGAAAAGGTCTCAAATGAAACTCAACTACTTTTCAACTACCTCTTTATACTTCACCACCTCTTGTCAATCACCACACAAGTCTCTTTTGAACTGCTACATCATTGCTACATATATAATGGAAAATAATACCTTACACCTTTTAGGGACACTATGCACTAAGAGTTGTGTAGTGAGATTGCACAGTGAGCTACGAGTTGATGAAGGGAATAGATGTAGAATTCCTCTGTAGGAGTTACATAAAATTTAATCCCTTTTATGATAAATTTCCCTTGATAATTATCTCAAGTTTGCACTTCACACCTAGGGCCCATATCAGTCTACAAGTAGCATATGTGTAACATAGATCTCAACTTGTGGTTCATGAGAATGCAGAAGTTAAACTCTATGATATTGTGTGGGACTTCATCATGGATACATAAGGAACATTTAAAATAGGAGTGCACATAAACATTGAATATCTTGGGTGCACTTCTAATAATTCATAACTGCTTCTTGTGTACCTCTCCTTGCATTATCTAGAGACTAGGAGCTCTACAACTTTTAACCTACATGTTATATTTGTTTATGTGATGGAGGGTTATTACATGGGGAATGCATTAGAAACACCTTATGAGTGCAAATTATCACTTAGTCAATTCACGTATTTATGTTGATTGCTTCAAGCATAGACACAAATGAGAAACATCAACTCGTAGGCTTGCCTCAAAGAACTCAACACTTCACAAGCACGTAAACCCTCTTGTAATATCTTTGTGAGTTATGCCCAAGATAGGGGTGATTTATAAGTGTAGACACTGAAATCGTGTCTACCCCTAGGTCTGCTTTCACACTTGGCCCCCTTGGCCCATGTCCTAACCCTTGTCCTAGCCCCCTCCATTTATAAAATAAATATTTTAATTTATTTGGCCCTCTTCCACCTCACCCATGCCACCTTGGATCCCCTCCTTGGATCCCCCCACCTCTCTCCTAGCCTTTATTGCCAAAATCTCCCCTTTATCCTTTCTCCCACATCCATTTATGCCTCCCTCGACTATTTTCCCACGGCCCCTTAACCTGGCAGTGTGTAAGAATGGACAGAGGCTAATTTTAGCCTCTGTCCCCATTCTTCGGCTGCCGACGTCGGTCATTATGCAACCGATGTCAGTGATTCTAATAGCATCGGCATCCTTCAAGACCATTCTCTGCAACCATTCTTTGCCCCTGTGAACAGAACCCTCTTAACGCTTTTGCATTCATATTTTCTTCTCCTCCCCCTCGTACAACAACACCAGCAGCTACAGGCACCTTGCAGGAATAGCTCCAAGCAATAGCTCCATTTGCAAGTCCTTCAACAGCTCCGACAATAGGTTTCTCCATTCTCCAACCAGCAAGCAAGAGGTAAGCACAGTGTTTTTTTCCATTTCATTTCTTATTTGCATTTATCTATTTAGCTAACTACTACCTAGACCTTCCCTGTCTATCCCTGAGAGGCTAAAAAGCCTTCTCAAACCCCTGCCTCTCATTCATCCCCCTTTTGTGCTTCTGGTTCTAGCCAGTCACTTTCCCAACAGTCCCCTCTGCCCAACCAGTTCTACACAAACCCTCAGACTACTCTCAGACCCCAAACAGTCCCTCTGAATCCCACACAGACCCTCAGACGAAGCCTCAGTCCATTCTGGAGACCAAGACCAGCCCTGTAACTCATCCTTGACTATTGCCCCAGCTGACCTCGTCTGTTTCCCCTACCAATGTCGGTAGCCTAACCGACGTCGGTGACCTTCCCTGATCGACGTCAGCAATATCACCGATGTTGGCTACTGTGCAAAGTAGACTACTGCTAAATAGGTACGCTTTTACTTTTAGTTCTTTCTTTCTATCTTTTATCATTTATCACTTTCTTTTTCTGATTAGCATTCTATTTTAATAGTGGACTGTCATCCCCCAAGAAGCCTTAGCGCTTCTAGGACCAAGCTCTTGCTTGGCAGTCCACCCTTTTGTCATCTAATGTTTTTCGTGTTTTAGTGTCTTTCCCTTTCAGGTGTCATCCTCCACAACCAAAGAGGAGTTCTCACAACGTCTGAATTCTGGTGCACACGTCTACAATCTGGGTACGTACAAACCCTCATCCTTCTTCTTAGTTTCTCATTTTCTCTTTCTTGAATGTGAAAAGCAAATCTAGCGTAGAAACATTCTGGCATGCCCGGTGGGACCTTAGGGTCTCCCTTGGGTTCCTTTTCTTTCTGTTCATATAGGTGCATTAGGTTTCTCCCTTTTCACCTCTTTCTTCTCTTCTAAATGACATCATAAGTAGGATTAAAAGGAACCTTTCTTTCTTTTTCTTGCATTTCAAACTAGTCAAAAATCATATCCTTCAACCCTTTCTCAACTTGTTTTCATTCAAACTCACATTTCGACTTGGGGCTTAAAACACATTGCATTTTCATTTTTGCTTTCTTGCATTTCTTAGTCCACACCTAGTAATTAACAAATCACATCATGAATTAATCGTAGTCCACTTGATGTTACACAACTGAACCACTTGCACTAAATCAAACATCAAACTTACCTAAGACAAGGCTCGACTGGGATTTCATCCCCCAGCAGATACCTTACCCGTCCCGGTGATCCTACTTGGATTTCATCACCAAGGGGAAAGCCCACTCTATTCTCTGACAGAGTCTAATCTCTAGGGAAAGTATATTTTGGCTAAGTGAGACCAGCTTATCACTAGGCTCATGAAGTGAGGGGAGCTTGCTCCTTAGCACCAGGCCATGTACGGAACCTAACCCAGACTCTTGAGCACCTAAACAACCCTGAAACCATCCATAGACTACCTCTTCTAGGACCCTTCTAATAGCCAACCTCCCCAAACATCACTTTAAGGCATAAGCCACACGAGCTTAATAATTTATTTCTAGGGATTTAACGATTAGGCTCTACTTGTGTTCTTCATCTTTTTTGTTCTTATCTGCTTGTTTGAGCTAGTGAGGACGTTCTTCTCCCTATTTTTCAAAAACTCTCAAATATTTTGGGTTTTTGGAAAACACAGTCACTGGCATCGATTTTACCACCAACGTCGGTAACCTTTTCTCATCGACATCGATTATCTGACCGACATCGGCCATCTTTCTCACCGACATATGTTTTTCAACCGACATCGGTCTCTATCATAGTTCTTTTTTTTCAAAACAACAGCCTTAAAACCTGCCCCTTTTTCTGCCAAAACCCCATTCTGAGTTTTTGAAACTAAAAAAACATAGTTTTTGAAACCTGACCTTTCTTGCCTTGAATGGTTCTGACTCGCAGTCAAGCCAAGGCTCTAGTCAACCATGTGAGGCATCAACCGCTTCCATATACCCTATCCATAACCGGTCCTATAATGGAGTTCCACTCAGAGACTGAAAGAACTCCTACTTGCCCAACCCTACCCCAGACTCTTATTGTCCCAGAAGGGGACCAAGATTTTGCATGATTCTTGGACCTCAACGTCAAAGCCTTACAGCACTATCTCGTGCATAGCCAAACGTGAGACTCCTTAGGCAACCCAATCTATGGGATGCCGACTTCCTTAGTCGAGACAATGATCACATCAATAACATCTACAATTCAACCTATAGACAATCAAGCCAACACCTCGACTAATAACCCAACCATGTCCTACCCTCAAAATTTAGCCTCTCCTTCTAGACCTACCTCCATGGGGGTTTCGGTACCCCCTCAACCTCAAATGACTCAACCAAATCCTACACCTCCCCAAAACCTAGTGGTCTCTATCCCCCCTACTCTTGCACCTATCAACACAAGAGTAACTGTCTACCCTTCAACAAGTGTGGCCACTCCTCAACCATCTTTGACGGCCCCTATCCAACTTGTGCCTACCAACCCCAGAACACAAGTGCCCTTGGCTTCAACTTCTACCTCGATAACTAGCTACCCATATGTTGCGTCTACGTAACCAACCATGTCATATGCCCCTCTCAATATCTTTCAAGCGCTTTATAATCTAGGGGGCACTCCACCCGCCAATCCGTCAGTAGACATCATCAAAATGCTGATGGACAAGATGTCTAGCCTAGAGACCTCCGTTTCTGGCTCACGCAATGCTCTCTCATATGAGAAAATTTGCAATGAGCCCATTCATCCTTTCGTCCTGATCAAGCCATATCCTAGCCAGTGGGAACTTACTAAATTTTCTCACTTTCAAAGCAAGGAAGACCCACAACAACACTTATGGGCATTTAGACATGCCTATTACCTTATTGCCCATGATGATGCATTTCTCTTATGCACATTTCTTATGTCTCTCTCTAGTGCTATGCTTGACTGGTACAGCTCTCTTGCCAGCCATTCCCTCTTCACATTCACACAGCTGGCCCAACTCTTTCTTGATCACTTCTCCATCAACATCACCAAGAAGGTCTCGATCACAGACCTCTATTATATCTGCCAATTCAAGGATGAATCCATAACTGACTTCGTTGCTCACTGGAGAGGCCTCATCAATCAACTCTCCTTTTCCTTACCCCAACCCAAAATTATTGAACTTTTCTCCCAAGCCTGTGCCAAACATATTTCTTCCACCTTACGGGTTTAGACCTTCCGCACCTTTGACGAAGCCTTCACAATGGCCTGCAAACTAGAATTACGTGCCATCGAGGAGAATAAAGTCAAGTTATAGAGCAAGTATCCCAACTCTAAGACCAATGACTCCTCTTCTTCTAAACCTTCATCATCCAATCCTAAGTCTAAAGCTTCAGCTAACGCTATGGTCATTAGACCTTCATCCTCTTCACCTTCAACTAATCAACCTGAGCCATCCACATCTTAGAGCACCACCCACCAATTCTAGCAGAGATACGTATAATGATAGTATACTCCTCTCAGAGAATCATACACGTCTGTGCTAGAAAAACTTGTTAAATAGGGGGTTCTCAATCTCCCCCAGATTTGACCACCTCCATAATTTGATCCCTCACGCGCCATCCCTGCGTGGTATAGGGAAAATGACTTCTGCAACTACCACCGTGTTAAAGGACATGACACAAGAAATTACAAGACCCTTAAAAACATAATCTAAGACATCCTTGAAAAGGGTGACCTCATCCTAGACAATCCTAATGCACCCCCTAATCATGGCATCAACATCTTCAAGCAACCATTTCCCAATCATCCACCGATCCAAAACAATGTCCAAACTTTGATTGACAACACTCATGAACACAACATTCAAACAGTCAATACAGTCTCACCCTTCATCCCTGACCAACCTCAAGAGGTTAGTCCATCTATTAGTCCATCACGTGTGGACGAACCTCTTTCCTCGATTAGTTCTTCATCAACCTCTCTCATCTTGGAGGATGCCTCAACCTTATCGGCACCACCGGTCTCACCATCCTCCTTCTTGCTACCTATGGAGGACCCGACCCTTCTTACTCCTTGACCACAAGTGGAGGGCACCATCATCCTTGCCCTTTACCTGTTTAAGGAGCCTCATTCTCCAGTTTCTTCTCCACCCAAGGAAAAACCTACCTCTCCTTCATCTACAACCAAAGATGAATTTGTCACGACTTCATCATGCCATGGGTCTCAGACTACTACACCCATCTCATCTTTGGCCCCACAACCATCAACATCTTCTCAAGGACCCAAACCTCATCCAACATTTTCTCAACCATTTTCCCAACTAGTGGAGAAAATCAGACTTTTCCCTTCAAGGAAAGTTGAGCATCAGGGATTGTGGGAGCTTCTTAAAGCTCTTCAACATGCCCATGCCCTCTCATCTCATGCTGCCAATCCTCCCAAGGCAGAATCTCCCAAGACTCTCAACAAAGACTAGACTCCCACTTCTAAACCCACATCTACCCCATCTAAACCTATCAAGTCACTTGGCATTCACCCTGTCTATACCCTCACTCACCCGCAAGTGAAGGTGGACTTAGACCAGACCTCAACCAATAGAAGTCTTCCAACCAAGTTGAAGAAGACTGATAGACCACAGAAGCGAATTCCTCCTCCCCCATCACCATTACCTTCCATTTTGGGCCCCCATCCTTTGACCCTGACTAGAGTCCTTCCCACTCTGACCTCTAATCAAAACCAGTTGCCTCCTTTGCTTCCTTTACCCTCTCCTAAAAAGGTGGTACCTCTCATGAAGAAAGTGCCATCTCTGCTCATCACCGCACCATCAACCCAAAAGGTGGTATGAAAACCTCCTCCAACTTCGCCTAAGCAAAAGTCACCAACATCGCACACATCAACTAGCACGGACCCTTTAGTGGGCTCATACTCATTGATATTGCACTAACTTTTGTAGACTTCCAGCATAACCCTTCCACCCATCAGGCCTTTCCAACCTCTCGGGTCTAAGCCCTCCTGGTTCGACGACACGAAGATTTGTTTATACCATCATACGCCAGGACACGATACCAAGACTTGTTATGCCCTCAAGGCCGTCATTCTCTACTATATGGAGAAGGACACTCTTCTCCTTGAGGACACTCTTGACCAACCCTCGACACCTTCCCATCCAACCTCTTCAACCACATCAACATCTCACCAGTAGGCCATGACCCCTTCTTCACCTCCTATCTTTGAAATCAATGCTATCCACATAACCACTAGGTCACAAAAGGACAAGGCAAAAGAAAAATTTGCCATTCCTTAGACTTACCCTTTCATCAAACCACCTCTAGCACCCAAGCCTAAAATTTCTATCCTTGGCACATCTCAGCCTTCTTCTTCTTCCTCTTTCGGGCTGATTCATGACTCCATGTTGAAACAGCTTCACCAAATGCCTGTGAAGATGTCCCTTTATGACCTCATCCAAACCTCACCTCAACATCATCAAGCCCTCATCTGAGCCTTACAGATAGCGGAGGTCCAACCCGAGGACCCCCAACCACTCACTACCCTCATCCACTCTTTATCTCCTATTGCCTCCATCACATTCAGCGATTTTAAGATTCCCACATCCTACACAAAAGATCAGGATGCCACCCTCTTCATCACTACCTATGTTGAGTAGACACGCATTAAATGCATTATGATCGATGGAGGCGCTAGCATCAACATTATCTCCACCCATGCCTTTGATCAGTTGGCTCTTCCTAAGAATTGTGTCTCTAAAACTGATGCAATCTTGCGCTCCTTCAATGACACCACTGCCACGACCATTAGCACAGTCATCCTTCACATTCGCATTGGTCTAGACATAGTTTCGAAGCTATTCTATATCATCAAAGGAGAGTTTCAATACAACATGCTACTGGGCCAACCTTGGATCTGCGCCATGGCTTGTGTCCCCTCCACCCTACACCGTTGTGTGAAATTTGAGCACGATGAGCAAGTCCACACCATTCCCATTGACCCATCACCTTTCAAAACATGTAACACCACCTACCATCCAAATGATGTCCTCATTCCTATCAAACCATCAACCCTGACACCACCTCCATCCGCAGAAGCTTCAACTAGTTCACAACCGGTGGTCACCCTCACCCCTCCTCTTCAAGCGACTACTAAAGACCCCATGGAAGACATCTTCCAATGACTTTCACTTGGGGAATATCACTTTCTAACCTTAGACATGTTCCAAACTCCGCAAGAGTATGGATACCTTCACCACAACCCCAGTTATGACCATCAAATTGGGATGGTTGTGCCTTATGGTCCTCCTCACCTCTGAACCAATCTTGTCTATGGGGGGCTCAATGAAGCCCCTACTGATGGCAACCCTCTCTCTTCACTCCAACCATTCACATCAAACTTCTCATTTCTTGGCAACCCTACCTTTGCACACACTTACCTTTATAGGTGTGCATGGAAGGGTTTTGGTTTCAAATGCTATGAGCAGGGCTCCCATCAGCCCATCGAGCTGCTCAATGATGATGATGCCAAGAAATGGTATGGCTTGGGATATCATGACCCCACACAAGCCTCTGCAGACCTTTGCCCCAAGCCAACCATTGACCAATATCCTCTAAGCTCGCCCATTCCTCCTCCTTCACCTATGAAGTCGATGGTTTCCATCCCTCTTAGTTTTTTTTCCATAAACACCATCCGCCTGGAACCCCTAACCTATCAACTAAATGGGGTGTCCAGGTCTCTCCCTCTCATTTTTCCTAGCATGATAGAGGATGAGTCGACGACCATTCACACTGTCCGCTGCGTAGACGATGATGCCATTCTTTCTTACATGGGCACCGACAACTCTTTCATCTAGTGCTCCCTCCCTTCTGAGACCCAAGTTATGTTAAATGAATCAACCATTGACATCAACCTCCCTTCTTCTGATGTTCCTCACATCTTAAAGATTGGCCAATCTCTAGACACCCAGGAGCAGCTTGACTACACTCAGTTCCTCTCAGACCATAGCAAGGCCTTTGCCTGGACCTACAGTGACATGCCTAGCATCGACCCCACCATTGCTACCCATAACATCATCACCAAACCAAAGGCTAAGCCTGTTAGGCAAAAGCTTCAAAAGATGCATCCTTGTGTTGCACTCCTTGTCAAAGAAGAGCTTTAACACCTTCTTTTTGTCTCCTTCATCCAACCCATCGATTATCCACAGTGGGTCTCTAACATCATCCCAGTCACCAAGGTGACTGGAGGGATCTAAATCTGCACGGACTATCATGACCTTAACCTAGCCTATCCCAAAGATGACTTCCCTCTTCCTAACATTGACCAGCTTGTTGATCTCACGGCTAGCCATGAGATGCTATCTCTCATGGACGGGTTTTCAGGATACAACCAGATCTTGATTACATCAAAAGATCAGCACAAGACTACCTTTATCACCCCATGGGGGACTTTCTGATATCGGGTCATGCCTTTCGGCTTGAAGAATATAGGTGCCACTTATCAGTGTGCCATGACTTACATTTTCCATAATCTCCTCCACAAAATCATGGAGGACTATGTGGACAACCTCTTTAGCAAGTCCAAGCTTTGCCATGACCACTTGACCATTCTCAAGATCATCTTCTCTCACCTTCTTCAATACAAGGTCCATCTTAACCCCAAGAAATGCCTCTTTGGGGTCCTCTCAAGCAGGCTCCTCGGCTTCATCATTTCCTTCCATGGCATCGAGATAGATCCCACCAAGATCTGCACTATCCTCGAGATGCCACCTCTGACCAATCTTGAGCAGCTTTACAATTTACAAGGGAAGCTCCAGTCCATTCACCGTTTCATCTCACAGCTTTCTGACCACTGCCAACCTTTTCATCATCTCCTTAAGAAGGATGTCTCCTTTAAGTGGGATAAGGACTGCCAAGAGGCTTCTGAAGCCCTCAAATGCTATCTGGTCTCTCCACCAGTCCTCATTCCACCTAAAGATGACTAACCCTTCTACCTTTACATCTTAGCAACCAACCATTCGTTAGGTACCATGATCGCGCACCGAGACGAGCATCACCATGAGTAGGTGGTCTACTACATCAGCTGAACACTGGTCGACTATGAAACTTGGTATACTCATACCGAGAAACTTTATTTGGCATTAGTCTTTACCACCACCAAGCTCCGCCACTATCTTCTCAACCACAAGACCTTTGTCATCACTCACACTGACCCTCTCAAGTATATGCACTCCAAGCCATATTAAAATTAGCGTATGGCTCGGTGGCTCATGCTGCTTGCTGAGTTTGATTTCGAGTTCATCTAGCAGAAATCCATCAAGGGGAAAACCATCACTAACCAACTGGCAGATGCCCCTCTTCCTGACAATCAACCTTCATAGTACGAGTTTCCTGACGAATTTATCACCGTACTTTCCACTGATGACACTGTCTATCAAATGACCATGTTCTTTGATGGCTCCAAATGTCAACTCGGTGGGGGTGCGGGAGTCATTCTCATCCCACTCGAAGGTGAGCCCATGCCTCTGTCTTTCAAGCTCGACTTTGATTATACCAATAATATGGTTGAATACGAAGCCTTAATTTTGGGACTTCAAACCACCCTTTCCCTCAGCATCAAGTCCATCAACATCTTTGGTGACTCGCAACTTGTCATCAATCAAGTCAATGGTTCATACCTCTATAAAAATGAAATTTTGCAAAGGTACAAAAACCATGTTGACACTCTTCTAGCCTCTTTTGACCATTACCTCTTGCAAACTATTCCTCGATCCATGAACAAGTTTGTTGACACCATGGCTTCTCTCACCTCGCATATTCCATCATCATCATCTTCATCCAGAATTTTTGTCATGGTGCATCGTGTGTTGTTACCTTCATACATTTCTCCTAACACCAACCATGTCAACACCATAGACTCTAGTCCATGAGATGATTGGTATAACCAACTTGTGGACTACTTATCTCATTCTATCATTCCTCCCCATCTCTCTAGCAATGTGTGGTGATCTTTCATCAAACGCATAGCTCGCTACACCATGCTGGGGGTCTTCTCTATAACCGAGGCTTTGACAGCCTCCTTCTTCGTTGTCTAACCTCCATTGAAGCCTCGCATGCCATAAAACAAGTCCACAACGAGATTTGTGGCAGACACTTCAGTGGGAACTCGGTTGCCAAGCGCATCCTTCATCTGGGCTATTATTGGCCCACCCTTCATCAAGAATGTAGTGACTACGTTCAGCGTTGCATCAAGTGTCAGCAGCACTCTAACTTGCTCCATCTCCCTAGCCACGCCTTACAAGTCACTCAAGATTTTTGGCCTTTTTCTCAGTGGGGCTAAGATCTCATCAGTGAGATTAACCCTCACTCATCTCTTTGTCATCAGTCCATCATCACCGCCACTGAGTATTTCACTAAATGGGTGGAAGCCATTCCTCTCATCTCCACAAAAGCTGACAAAATTGTCGACTTCATCAGCACCCACATCATCTATCATTTCGGTGTCCCTCACAAAATCATCACCGACAACGGCAAGTCCTTCAAAAACAAGACCGTCCAAAAACTCTATGACTCATTTGGCATCAAGCTTAGTTTCTCTTCACCTTACTACCCACAAGCAAATGGGCAGGCTGAGGCTTCCAAAAAAAATTTTACTAAAATTCTCATGAAGGTGGTCAACGACACAGGAAGGGACTAGCACATTCATGTTCCCTTCACTTTGTGGGCCTACCACACTAGCATCTGAACCTCTATGGGTGCTACCCCTTTCTCTCTAGTGTATAGAATAGAGGCTATCCTACCTCTCGAAGTATAGATCCCATCTCTTCGCATCTCTCTGCATGACATTCTCTCCAACAATGACTTTTATCAAGATCGCTTAGCTCAACTTGAGTTACTTGATGAACGTCGTCTCACTGCCCTCAACCATCTCCATGTCTATCAAAATCACATCAAGCGAGCCTATGACAAAAATCTGTGAGAATGAGATTTCAACATCGGAGACCTCATCCTCAAAGAAAACCAGCATGTCACCAATATGGAGCGAAATAAATGAGGCAAATTCACCCCTAATTGGCTTGGACCTTTCATCATCATGCACAAATATGGGTCAGGGACTTATCATCTATCCTCTCTCGATGGACGGCCAGAACCTGAGCCTCTCAATGCCTTGCATCTGTGACCATTCTACTGTTAGTTGAGTACTCATTCACTTGACATTTAACTTGAGCTCGTCCCTTGAGCAATCCCCATCCTCTTAATCCTCATTCCTTCAACCCTATTTCCCTTAACAAATCCTCTATAACCCTTTTATGATGTATGGATGCTTTGTCCTAATAAAAGGGAGCCCTTGAACTTCTATAGTCTTGTCCATGACTCCAAATTCTGTCAAAAAATAAGTCAAGATGTCAAAACATATCCAAGGTCACCCAATCAAATCAAAAGGCAGACTGCTCCCTTGAAGGATAATTGTACTATCATTGTTATAGCTAATAGACTATTCCCTCGAAGGATAGCTATTCAAATTTATATAAAGCAAAAATATAGACCACTCCCTTGAAGGATGGCTATGATTAACTCTTGCTACAAACAACACTTTCTTAGAAGCTTCTCGCATCAATCAGCTTCACAAATGACCACAAAGCAAAATGACATCTCTATGTAGACTTCCCACATTGATCAGTCCGCTCTTTCAAAAAAAAATGGGTCATGGACTTGGCTTGTAGTTGTCTCAGGGTCTGCTATAAAAAGGGGCAAGGTTATCCCTGCTAATAAAATGGGTTACCCTATCCTCCTATCATAACACCTACTCAAGGGACTTTGAGCTCACTTTAATGTCAAAGTGATTCGATTACCATTCTAACACAACCATGGTCAACGACGCAATGCATGAATGGGGCTCTTTGTTCTAACAACCCCTATCTATGCTATCATTCTGGTCCTTGTCAATGAAAGGGCAATTATGCCTTTTGCTTTCTGCTTACATTTTGGTCACATTTGAACTTCATCATTTGTCAAATCAACTCAACTCCAATCTCTTTTCAGACCACTCACATAGCCTCTTCACACTAGTTTCTATGGATACCAATACACATGGAAACTATCGACTAGACACAATTTATGTTAAGCATAAACCAATACTTGTTGAATCATAAATAGACCTCAACTCATTTTTAGCATACATCCATCATGACTATGGAACATTGCTAGGGATGAAAGACCTCTCAACCAATGTTACAGCATACCCCATTTGGAAAGGGCTGTAACATCTTTTCCTCCTCATCATTTCGACACATGACCAAACCAACCATCGACCAATATTCTCAACTAGTCTGAACTACATTGGTCTGAGGCCCCTTCCAATCTGGGCTATGTATGCAGCACTCAGATGACACATCTTCTGGGGTTAGCTCGACCACCTCTATTTGTTCATCTCTCTAATGGATAAACCTTCTCCTCTTCAATCCATGACTTGACCTTGACCAAGACCAATCAATCACTTCGACCCCCTCTCTCTACCAATGTTTCTCTAACCTGTCGCACTGCACCTCAGTCAACCTAGTGTCACTTTCACTCACTCGACTCCAGATCTCTTTTCTCTCAGTCAACCAAATCACAAATGACTTTTGGTGGGCCGCCAATCTAGTTTTATCAGACTTGGTAGGCCACTGACGTCGACAATTTTCATGCCCTAGGCGGCTGACATTAGCTGATTTCTGCCGACATCAATCCTTTTTGTCCACTAACGTCAATTATTTCACTAACATCAGCATACTTCAAACCTCCTCATTGCCTAAAATCATGCCTCTAATTAGTCAGCTATTTAATAGAAGTCATCTTAGCCTCTTGGGGCACCCTTGACATCACTTTTGCCTCCGTCCATCTACCATCTGACCTTGGCAATCATGCCTATCTCCTCAGACTCTGACCACTTCCAAGAAAAATGTTGCCTTGGTTATTTTTGCATGTATGCTACCTCACGATTGGTTAGCAAAATTATGCACAGACTATTTCTGACCTTCACAAGTATAGGATCGCAAGCCGGTTGATCCCCACTACTTATGGCTTATTCATGTTTCCAGGAGCACTTCCTGAGCTCGAGATACTTGGAACACGATGACCATTGGAGCTTCAGCTTAGATTAAATAACTTGATCAGCTACGACTAAATGCTGGGGCCCAATTATTTCAATTTTGGCACTCCTCGACCTTGACCTGCAACAATTTGACCTGACCATCTCGTGAAGTGGTATACACGCAATCACAACTATTACAGCATTCACACTCACCCTCTCTCTATCCATCTCTCTGTCAAATCAACACTCGATCTCAGGTTCCCTTCCCTTGACTCTCGCTTTGAGGGGGGAACACCTCATCCCATACCTGGAGTAACCAACTCCTATTTTTGTCTTACAGTTCATCAAGAACAACCAACAAGACAAAAAGAGGCAAATGTAGACACTAAAATCGTGTCTACCCCTAGGTCTTCTTTCACCCTTAACCCCTTTGGCCCATGTCCTAACCCTTGTCTTAGCCCCCTCCATTTATCAAATAAATATTTTAATTTATTTGGCCTTCTTTCACCTCACCCATGCCACCTTGGATCCCCTCCTTGGATCCCCCCACCTCTCTCCTAGCCTTTATTGCCAAAATCTCCCCTTTATCCTTTCTCTCGCATCCATTTATGCCTCCATCAACCATTTTCCCATGGCCCCTTGACCCGGCAGCGTGCAAGAATGGACATAGGCTAATTTTAGCCTTTGTCCCCATTCTTCAGCTGTCGATGTCAGTCATTATGCGGCCGACGTCGGTGGTTCTACCAGCATCGGCATCCTTCAAGACCATTCTCTACAACCATTCTCTGCACCTGCGAATAGAACCCTCTTGATGATTTTACATCCGTATTTTCTTCTCCTCCCCCTCGTACAGCAACACCAGTAGCTATAGGCACCTTGCAAGAATAGCTCCAAGCAATAGCTCCATTTGCAGGTCCTTCAACAGCTCTGACAATAGGTTTCTCCATTCTCCAGCCAGCAAGCAAGAGGTAAGCACAGTGTTTTTTTTATTTCATTTCTTATCTGCATTTATCTATTTAGCTAACTACTACCTAGACCTTCCCTGTCTGTCCCTGAGAGGCTAAAAAGCCTTCTCAGATCCCTGCCTCTCATTCATCCCCCTTTTGTGCTTCTGGTTCCAACCAGTCACTTTCTCGATAGTCCCCTCTGCCCAACCAGTTCTGTACAAACCCTCAGACTACTCCTCAGACCCCAAACAGTCCCTTTAAATCCCACACAGACCCTCAAACCCTCAGATGAAGCCTCAGTCCATTCTGTAGACCAAGACCAGCCCTGTAACTCATCCTGACTATTGCCCCAACCAACCTCATCTATTTCCCCTACCAATGTCGACAGCCTAACTGATGTCGGTGACCTTCCCTGATCGACGCCGACAATATCACCAACATCGGCTACTGTGCAAAGCAGATTCCTGCTAAACAGGTATGCTTTTACTTTCAATTCTTTCTTTCTATCTTTTATTATTTATCACTTTCTATTTTTGATTAGCATTCTATTTTAACAGTGGACTGTCATCCCCTAACAAGCCTTAGCGCTTCTATGACCAAGCTCTTGCTTGGCAGTCCACCCTTTTGTCATCTAACATTTTTTGTGTTTTAGTGTCTTTCCCTTTCAGGTGTCATCCTCCACAACCAAAGAGGAGTTCTCACAACATCTGAATTTTGGTGCGCACATCTACAATCCATGTACGTATAAACCCTCGTCCTTCTTAGTTTCTCATTTTCTCTTTCTTGAATGTGAAAAGCAAATCTAGCGTAGAAACAATAAGGTCAACACTTTTGGTGACCTATGTGATCTACTTGCCTTCTAAGTGAGAATCCAGGAGCCTTTGAAGCAATCTATTGGGCACAAAGTTATTAGAACATCTGGTCATCTTTTCCTTGAAAGCATTGGCTATGTATTCTTAAATTTATAATAAATTGAGATCCTCTTTAAAAAATCAAAGAATCATGCCAAATGAACTTGGAGGAAAATATTTAAGCTAATCAAGACATTATATGCAAACACTTAGAGGAAATAAAAGCTATCCTAAAATAATATATGCAAGGCATTTAGGGAAATGAAAAACATCTAATCTACATATTTATAAATTATACAAGAATAAACAAATATAGTTCTTAAGATGGATCTCATTGACTGGGATAGGTAGTTATTATCCATTCAATTTAGTGAGTTATAAAGCATTGGCTTGCTTGTAGCTAGTTATGGTATATAGACCACTCCATATCACATCAAATTTAGTATGCCTTCCACCTTTCACTTTTTATGCATCCCATTTGAGCAATAAATCTCCCTCTTGGAAACTTCTACCAATGGAACTTTTATTGAAGGTCCTCTTCATTTAGGCGTATTGAAGTTCCATAGTATGTGTAGCTTGCACTCTAGTCTCTTCAGGTTTTATTAGCTCTACTAACCTCATCATGAGGGAATCACTTTCAAATAACTCTAAGTTATGGGCAATTTTGAATTAATGGAACTTAAGGGATATGGGAAATTTGGACTCCCTTTCATAAAATAACATGAAGGGTACATTTCCCAAAAATATTTTGGGCATGACTCGATCAACCCAAAAAGTAGTCCTGAGCTTAGTGTGCCAATCTTAGTGATTGTCCTCCATGATCCTATTTATAATACAAATCAAATTATTATTCATGGACTTCACTAGACAATTACCTTGAGGGTAATGATTCAATGAGGCACTGAGATGGATGTTATGTTTGATATACCATTCATTGATCCTAGTTCTAAGGAAAGCTAAAGCATTATTAGAGATAATGGTGGATGGAATACCAAATCTTGTTACAATGCCTTTATATAAGTTTAGGATGGATGTCTCATTAGCCTCCTTGAGTGATACTACTTCCATCCATCTCATGAAATAGTATGTGGCTGTGAGGATCCATTTATGTCCATCGCTTGATGGTGGGTTAATCATGCTTATGAAGTCTAGGCCCCATTACACAAAGGGCTGATTATCTTGTATTAGGTGCAATGGTAAGGCCACTAACCTTTGTTTTCCTATGAAAAAGGCACATCTCATGTAACTTTGCACATATGCATGCACATATTTGAATATATTTGTCCAATAATATCCATATCGCATGATTTTTGTATTAGTGGTCTTGGGTGAATAATGGGCTCCTCTAGGGCCATCATGGAATTATTAAAAAATCATACTCATTTGGTTTGATTCTACATACCTCAAGAGGACTCCATTGATGTCTCTTCTTTTAACACACCACTGATGAGCACATAAAGAATGACCTACAACTTGAAATGCCTACACTTGGATTTATTCAAGCCAGAGGGATATGAGCCAATTTGAAGGAAAGTCAACATATTCTACATCCATTTAATTATAGTTTCTAGACCTATTGATTCTTTTTCAAATGTACCATGACTGCTCTATCTTCAATTTTTTCCACTTCATCTAATTATTTACATAGTCATTTTCCTCACAACTGCTTGGTGATTTGGATGTTCACATCATACTCTATCACCTTTATAACCCAACTGACTCTCTTCTCATTGATTTCCTTACCAAGTAAGAAATATTTTATACTTTCATGTGAAACCATGAGTCAGAATTTATTTTTGGATAGCATATGCCTAAAATTATTGAGTGCTCTCACAACTACAAGGATGTGATTCTATACAAAGATATATCACATCTCATAATCCTTTAGTGGCTGATTGAAGAAGGCAACTGGCTACTCTAAATTTTTTTTTTTTATTGAGTAATAATAGCTAAGATGCATTCAAACCCACTAAATGTATAAAGGATAAAATCCTTACTATAATATGGGTTGATCAAGGTGGGATCTTTCATGATGGCATGTTGAATGGATTCAAAACTATCCTTGCATTCACAGTTCCAACTAAACACAACATTCTTCTTGAGCATCACAGTGAGGGGTTTGGTTAGGGTATTAAAATTAAGTATGCATCTCCTAAAAAAGTTGATTCTTTCTAAAAAACTATAGAAACTCTTCATGTGAATTGGAAAAGGGAGAGATGAAATAGTTTTGACTCACTTTAGATTGATTATGAGCCCCTCTTTGGAAATAATGTGCCCCAGTAGATCACCTTCATAAACAAAGAAGATGCACATGATAGGGTTTATAAAAATTATGAACTCTTAAGACTTTTCAAAGACTTTCTCCAGATGGCTTAAATGATCCTCTGCATGCTTATAGAAAACAATTATGTCATTGAGGTAAACCAAGATGACCTTGTTGATGAGATCCTTAAATGTCATATCCATGGTTATTTATAAATTTGCTTCTATATTTTTTAAAACAAATGGCATCCATTAGTATGCAAAGGTTCCCCACTTAGTGGTGAATGTTGTTTTATAATGGTCACATTCTTGCACAAAAATCTAGTTGTAACCTGAGTAACCTTATAGCAATGAGAATCTCTCTTTGCCTACAACTGTTTATAGTATTTACTCCATTAGTGAGGGGGGATAGTGGTCTTTGAGGGAAACTTTACTTAGGTCCCTAAAGTCTACATATAGATAAATTTCCTCATTCTTCTTCCACACTGGGACTAAGTTGGCAACCCATGAATAGTGTTTAATTGGGAGTATTATACTAGCTTCAATGATCTTCAAGAGATCCTTTCTCCTTAATGGTTCAAGATTTAGGTTGATAAGACTCTACTTTTATCAGACTGGTTGTGTGCTAGGGTCAAGCTCAATTATTTGTTACGCTAAGCCTAGATCAAAGCCTCTCAAGTCCTTATAACCCCATGCAAATATATCATTGTAACTCCTAATGAGTTAAATAAATCTCTTAATTTTTAGTGGGGAGCATACCTTGCCAACTTTTAGGACCTTTCCTTCATAAATGGTTACTTGTGTAGAGACCTCCTCTTTTATTGTCATGTTTCACCTCTCTCCTTTAGGTTGGTATTAGAATTGAAGATGCTTTCTCAGGTAACTAACCCTTTTAATAGCTTGTTTCCCTTTAATTGGATGACTTGATATTCATATTAGGATTGCAACTACACTTGGTTCTTAGCACAAAACTCTACCTTATCCTATGGGAAGCTGATAATCTTCTCATTTCTCTCAAACACCTACCAATTACCTACATTTTTAGGGACTGTTAGTCTGATCATGAGCTTGACAAGCTACTCAAACTCCTTCATTATGTCATACAGGATGTTATATTGTACACCTATAGTTACGAACCTATCTGCATTGGTATTTTATAATCTTAGTACGGAACTAATATTGAATGTATCAAATCCTTAAATCATATCCATACTTTATGATTGTAATCTTTCATCAAGCTATTCTTGGTCATGCTCTATGATCTAACCTAGTTAAAGTAGGGTTCATTTTAAGAGGCCATGATGGAAATCCCCCTAGGTTTTTTTAGGTTAATCATATTCATAGCCTTGGAGAATATGAGTGTGTATAGGAGGGTAAAAATAACCTTGTTTTTTTCTATACAACTTTATGGTAAGATTCTATTGGGGTGACATGACACCACTCTGCTACCACTCAGCAATATTCTATCGAGTGACACCATGCTATCAGGTAGCACCATGCTATTAGGAGACACCATGCTATCAAGTGGTACTATACTACCATATAATAGTATTATATCATGAAAGATCATGACATCATATAACATCATGATATCATGAGGCACCATGCTATCGAGCAACACTCTATTGTCATGTGATAATATGTTATCATTCAATATCATGCTATCACATGACACCATGCTATCGAGTGGCACTATTCCATCATGTAATATCATACTTATGTGTGGTACTATTCCCTTAGGTGACATCATTTTATCATGAAACACTATGCTAAAATGCATCATAATGCTTTCAAGTGATGCAATACTATCAGGTAGCATCATGCACTCAAGTGACACCATGCTACCACCTAGCAATAGTGTGTCACATGGTGCTATGTTATCAGATGATAACATGATGTCAAGCAATGGCATGTTATTTCATGGTAGCATGGTATTGTACAATAGCATGAAGCCATCAATCAACACCTTGATGTCATTTGATAGTGTGTTATTAGGTGGTAGCATACTATCACTCATTACCATGTCTCTACTATCAAGAAATTATGAACTAAAACATGATCATCTCTTACTAATCACACCAATAGATTTCAGCCAATTCCCATCATGGCTTATAAATACCCCCTAGTTCCCTTATTTTCACACTTTATTCTAAGGTTTTTCTCATCCCTCCTCTTTATTTTTAGGCTTAACCTACAACTTCCAGGTCTACTGTGAAGTTTTAATGGAGTTCAAATCCATGTAAACTAAAATAAGGGTCATCCAAAACTTAATTTTTGAGAATCTATTATGTCTAGACTTCCTCTAGATGTTGGAGAAGCCATAATCCTATGTGGATTGGATAGATAAACGTGAACTTAGAGGCTTTATAAGAATGCCTCAATATGAAATGATGATCAACCATAGCCTACTACAATCTCTAGTTGCCTACTATAACCGTACTAAGACCCTTTTCTATGTCCAGTTTAACAATAAATCAATATCCTTTGGCATCTCTCCATTGTATATCCATAATTTAACAAGCCTTTCACATTGTAATGCAAACCCTGTTAATACCAAGTTTTTCTTATCTGATATTAATAAAAAGTACTTGGAGTCTATCTATAATTTGGCCATAGACCCAATTGATAAGTGTTAAATTTTTTAATGATATTAACATTTTTTAATTATTCCTAAATCATTTATTATAATTAGTTTGATGTCCTAAGTGTAATTGCATATTTTATATTTTCATTGCAGATAGTCAGCTCCAAAGGGGAATCCCCATTGAAAAAATCTCTAATCCATTTCTCAAATATATTATGCATTTCTTCCAAGCCAAAATTTTTTAATAGGGAATACCATTAGACATTCCATTTTGGGATATTTACTACATTCTTCATTCTCTATCAGGTGTCAAATGTGACTGGTGTATGATTATATCTAATAGTAATAGGGATAAGTTAAATTATGCATTTTCCAAGGACACTTGCACCATTTCATCCTCCAACAATATTCTAGCCTTATATTTTGAGGCCTTATACAATATATAGAATACTGCAATTCCCACTGTCCTCCATCAAAAAATGAAATCTAATTCTTTGTCAATCAATGAACAAGAGGTAAGTTTAGTTTTCATAATAGTCACCTCTGTTACTTTATACATATTTCTAATTTTAACATTTCATGGCATCTTATTTGTTATAGGTAAGAGTACATGTATATACCAAAAGAAAATAGGTAGCATCCAAAGGTCAGCATGATCCAGAGGGCTCTGGTGATACAAATTCCATAGAGTCTTTGTTCAATTCATTTTAAATTTCCAAATTCCTGAGAAGTGATTCTATTTCATCTATGCTTTCAAGTTCAACCAAATTTCTTTAAATGTTTATTTCTTGTATTATTTAATGGAAAAAAATTCATATTATTTTTTTAATTTATTTATTTTCTGCATTTGACTCTTGAATTGTTGCCGTTGAGGATTCTTCTCACCAACACAATCAATGTTTTCCACCTTGCATCTTTTTTTTAATTGAAGTTTATTAGAATTGTGTAGTTCATTAACTAGATAATTTATTCATTTTGTAGGTGAAACCACCACTATCACTCCCATAAGAACAATAAGAGGGGAAGAGGAAACTCCCACAAGGATAATCATAATGGAAGAGGAAAAACCCACAATAAACATCAAAATAGAAGAGGAAGTCAACCTAACTCCATGTAATAATAGCTTCATTTTGAATTTATATTAATTTTATGCTTTTGAATTTACCAATTTTGACTAATTTTGTGTTTTTTAGTCCAACCTACATCTGTGAGGAGACCAAGAAGTATGACACCACCCCCACCACCCAACTAGACTCAGAGAAGAGGAAAGAATATCTCCTTCCCTGAATAGAGTAGAGGAACCCTACAAATTTTTGATTTCCCAAATTTCTCTATTGGTTGCATTTCTAATGCACATGGTCTTACATGTTTGTAGCAAATTGATCTAGATGAAGATTTTATTATGATCAAAATTGGGGCCTTGGATGATGGTGGATTCAATCCACATAATTTTATTCAAGTTGATAATGTGCCTACAATAGTGCCTTCTACAACTACCTCTTCCCCATCTACCCCACCCCCATTGATAGTTTAAACATCTTTGATGACTCCATAATTAATTTCTCATTAGATATTCTAGTTTTAGAAAATATTTTTACTAATCTAAGGGAGGGTATCATTGAGTAATTTAATTATTTAAAATAATGGGAGATAAGGGTAAAAATAATGATCAAATAAATCAATGCCCATTATCACAATCACTCCCAAAAAGTTAATTTGTTTTCTCTTGTTCAAAATGAACCCTCAAAGATTAATGCATTATTCCAGCAAGCTCAATCTAGATTAATTTTTATTAAAAATATTTACAATGATAATGTTTTGGGAATTATGATAAATAAGTTGGAAAATTTAAATGGATAAGCCCAGGCCTATTTCAATAAATGGGCTAGAGATATAAACCTTGTTATCATTGAACAAGCAAAGAATGAAAAGGCTATGGTAAGTTTTCATTATCTATAACATGTATATCAATTATGAAACTTTGTGTGTGCTTGAGACTTATATATTATTTGTTAATTACAAAAAAAAAATGAAAATTTGAAAAAAGAAACACTTCTTAATGTGCATTTGAAAAATTTCCACAAAAGTATCACTTCATTGATTGCATTCAAAGAAAATCTTGTTCTATTAAATAAATAGAAAAACCCTTTGAAGAAAATTATTAAAGAGCATAGGATAGATCCAAACATTTTATTGAAGAAAAAAATAGATGCATATCTAACTATTATTTTAGTTGGTGATGTAATGAATGAGGAGAGGGAAAATCTTACAAATATCAATTCTACTGTAGAGGATCTTGAGAAGGAAGGAGTTATTATGAAGGATACATAGGCAGGTCAAGCCAATAGGGTTTCAATGGAGGGAAATGGGAAGAAACAAGTGGGTGGAAAGTCTATTTCAAATAAATGTTAGTTTGTTTCAAAAAAATTATAATGTTCACAATGATAATGATTTATATCATGTTTTTTTCAAAAACACTTGTTTTCTTAAATACAGTTTATAATGTCAATGATATTTTACACTTGTTTCAAATACTCTAGGTATATAATTTTAATATTTTAAATGTATTTTGGTCAATTATAAATATTCTATGGAGATAAATCAAAGTATATATTTTATGGATTTATATTATTCTAGTAGTTTTACTATTTAAAAAAGTGTTGGTTGAATGCATTATTTAAATATTCTTCAATCTAAAATATTGTGGACTCTAGAGGCAATGTTAGGAAATTTAACTATTGACATTATTTATAGTTAATTTTTTTTTGATTAGATAAGTAGGAAAAGAGGGTCCTGGGCCCTTTACAAAGCAACCCCACTAGCACAAAAATCCTCCAACAAGGTAGAAACAACACACTAACAACACTACAACATAAAATAGGAATGAAAAACACAGGTAAACACACATAACCAACAAAACAATTATGGACTATTAGTAGTCCCATATTTGGCAAGGAATCAATAATTTCCTTATAGTCACTAAGACTATTCACACCCACATCCCTTAACTTGTAAAAATACTTAACAACAAGAAATATAGAAGCTGCATGATAAAGAGACTCGATGGCATATTCAACCATTACTCTCCATTTTTTATGCATTTTGTCCATTTTGGCCTTGATTTCCATGACTTCCTTCACCATCTTGACACATAATGAATAGCTACCTTTCTTTTCCTAGCCTTGGGCTTCTATAACATCCTCTTCCATCTCATCTGAATAGGGATCATTCATTTTAGGAAAATGGCTCATTCCCTCAGCTTCTTGATCCAACTCTGAGGGAGTCCCATCTTCACCAGCCTCAAAAGTGTCTTCAAAAAATTAAGAGTCATCAGAGATGACAATGCCTTATGGGTTTAGGGATGGGATTATAGTAATATGGTTAGACTTGAGAACACCCACACTACCTCTAGCCTCATTCTCAACCAAATTAGGACCCAGGCCCAAAACTTTCTTTGAATCCTTAGCTCCCCTAGGATCCTCCTTCGTAGATTTAACTTTTTTAGACTGAATGTTGCCTTCTTCCTCAGCAACCTTCTGACCCCTTTGAGTAGACCCCTTCATAGTTCTTTGGATAAGTGTTTCAAGATTACCATAGAGTAACTTTAGGGAATTAGCCTTGGAATTAGGGGAGTCCCAATTGGGGTGCTATAATATTCAATTCTAGGCCCCTCCAATAGAGTTTTAGGAGAGATTTTGGGGGTCCCAACAAATTTCTTGTCTTTACCTTTAACAGTAGGAGAGGGGTGTGATGGGGAGCCTTATAAAAAACTAAATTTTATTTGCTTTGGGGGACACAAGGCTAAATAAAAGTGGTATAATCTCAAGATGAGACCTTGGTGAATAGGAATAAGGGGGAAGTTAGGATTTTTGGCCTGAGTTTCCTTAGCTGACTTAATTGAATTCTCCAAAGAAGACAATAGGAAAAAAGGGAAGCTAATTTCCATCCTATTCCTAAAATGGTTGAGTAAAGCAAAGTGGTAATGGTAAAATACCTTGAATCTACCTTCAAGAGTGAAGAACTACATTATCATGAGGTAAATTTTCCCCCATGGCACTGACAACTTCTCTCTATAAAATCTCCCATGGAGTTTCATAGCAACCTCACCTTCCCTAGAGAAAATCCCCATGTTTTTTGGGTCTGACACCCTATTGCACCAACTAATTTTTTTCCCTTTGAAGGCTAGCCCCATGGCTTTCCCAGTCACCTCCTTAGAGACTTCAAACCCAATACCCCCATATAGACTTGTCTAGAATTCTCCTCTTAGGACTCAATAAATTGATGAGATAGATTCTCATCATGACCAATCATCCCATCAATAAAATAATCCACTTCATCATCTTGGATAATGTGCCAGACTATAGGGTCCTATAAAAAATCCTTTGAAGATGTCTGCTTAATCTTGATAATATCGCTACCCATATTCAAAATTAGAGAGACACAAAGCCCATGAGACTATTTAAGGCAAAAAGCAATGGAATACCTTACAAGATATCCATCAAGATTAGTAATTCCTTTTGAGATTATCAAGGATTGTGAGAGTTTTAAGCTCATCATATCAAAATAATTTTGGAGATCTACATAGCCTTTCCCATGCTAGAACTCGACCTTGGTACTGACCCACATCCACCATCTCATGTAATAATCACCAGAGATAGGGCATGTTAAGAAATAATTGCCCTCAATCCAACTTGACCTATCAATGTCCCATCCTCTAATCATCATTTGGAAATTTGTCACCTTACCTATCTAACTTGTCATCACAATATCCTACCTATCTGTCATCCACCTCTTCCACTTCATTGATGTCCAATCAGTTACTTAGTCATCATGGCTTTATTTCCTGAGTTTCAAAATAAGCTAATATTTAGGCCAAATGTTTCTCCCACCTTTCAAAAGGTACGTGGGTATCTTTGTGTGTTTATTGTCCAAATCCATGCATTCTTTACTCACATTCATTTGTTGATTCTTAAGAACCATAATAGTTATAATGACATAGTCCTGAGCTTGGAATCCATCGGTTCCATAATCTATAAGTATATTATCACTTTTCAAGGGGAAGTAGTTACCCCCACCCAAATTGAGAATGCAGATGGTGAAGAGTCTGCACTACTTAGTCCATATACATGTTTTCATCTTTATTGAAAAGAATTTGGATCTTGCTTGGTATATTAGATAGGGTTCTCCAATATCACCATCCATTAATATTACTTCCTAGGTTTACCATAGCATCTGCTACCACATTTCCCTTCTTATAAATATGGGAGACCTTGTACCCCTCCATAGAATTAATAAGCAAATGAATATCTCCTATTATATCTACCATTTTCTAACTTATGTCCATTAATCCCAGGGTAGCATTAATAATTAATTGTGAGTCTCCTTCAACATGAAGTTTTTTAATGTTTAGGGAAATATCAAGTTTAATTCCCCACAACATAGCTAGGGTTTCTACCTCATTATTACCTTTAATTCTAATTCCCCTAGTGTATGCCACCACAAGCATTCTAGAATATAATCTAATAATGCCTCTTCCACTAGCCACCCCTAGGTTCCCTATGGCCACCCCATCAAAGTTGAGCTTAAACCATCCTTCTTGAGATAAATTCCATTTGGTGTTGGCCCTAATTATCTTTTTATAATTATCAAATTGATAAATGTTTGGGCTTATTATCCATTGTTATAATATTCTCTATTCTTCTAGACCTGGAGAGATCTCAACAACTTTGAATTTGTTGGTATTAATATTCTCTACTAGTAGCTTAGAGAATGTCTGGAACACCTCCAAAGGGGTCTTATATTTTTCCCTAAAAATTTTGTTGTTGCATTCTTTCCATAAGTTCCACACAAGGTGAGGGAGAATTTGAACCCATAATTCCTTCACTATTGGAAATATAAATGGAGGTCTCCAATCTCTAACTAGGTCTACCATCATGCCATTAAAGACCCAGGTTAAGTTGAGCCTCTACATAACTAGGCTCCAAACCTCCCAAGAAAAGTTATAGTGCAAAATAAGGTGAGTGGTCATTTCTCCCTCCTCCCCATAGAGAATACATATATTTAGAATTTGAAAGCCTCTTTTATTTAAATTATTTAGAGTCAGTATTTTTTTAATTATTAATGTCCACCAAAAGAAGTTAATTTTTCATAGAATTTTTGGAAGCCAAACTTTCCCCCATAACCTATCCTCACTAGTGTCTAACAGTAATTCATAGGGACTTTTAATAGTGTAAAATCCCTTGTCATTCTTGTCCCAAATCATCTAATCTTATTTGGTTAAAAAGGAGGGCCTAAATTTAGCTAATTCCCCTTGCAGTTGAAGGGTAACCTCTTTAATCTCTACCTGATTAGGGGCATAATCTATTATGTTTTTCCATCTCCTATAATCCACATTTCTATTAATATAGTTAGACACTTTATCTCGAAATAAACTACAAGATCTATCCATTAGTCTACCATAATTTAAGTCTTTAAGGGGTAGATCCTTTATCCATCTATCCTTCCAAAATCTAATTTTATTTCCATATCCAATATTCCATATGATACCCCTATAGAGGAGACCATGGATTTTGAGAATCCCATTCCAAATTATTGATCCTTTAAGAAGAGTTTGTTCCATTAGTATCTTGGTACTAGTATCCCCATTGAGATAATTAGCTTTCATGATGTCACCCCAATCCTTGTTCCCTTGAATTAGGTTCCACCCTATCTTTTCCATGAGGGCTTTGTTCATGTAATGTAACCTTCTTAATTTGAGGCCTCCTTGATATTTGGGAGTGTAGACCTTTTCCCATCTTACCAGTGAAATCTTCTTCATTTCTTCTAACATTGACCATAGGAATTTATTTTATATCTAATCAATCTTTTTAGCCATAAATCTTGTGATTTTGAATAGAATAAGGAAGTAGTTAGGGATGCCCTAAAGAGATGCTTTGATGAGTTAAAACTTACCTGATTGACTTAGTAGGACTCATTTATAACCCACTAGATTTCTATGTATCCTTTTAATAATCATGTTCCGTTAATCTAATGTGACTTTAGAAATCATAAGTGGAAGCCCAAGATAGGTGGCAGATAACCTCTCACTAGAGCATCCCAATGTTTTGGTGATTTTCAGTTGAAGGTCCTCCTAAGTGTTTAAGAAGTAGATATGATTTTTTCAAAATTAATACTCTATCTAGAGGCCCCTTCATAGGTGTTAAGTAGGTTTTTCCATCTTATCACTTCCACTACAGAATTAATTCCAAACAATATAGTGTCATCAATGAACTATTGGATAACCAATGGCTAGGCAGTGGAAGTAGGCTTAATGACTCTAAAATATGCCTACATCATAAATTTACTAACATTCTTACCTAGGAATTCTAACATCAAGATGAAGAGATAGGGAGAAAGGGGGTCCCCCAATCTGAGGCCTCTCCTTGAGGGGAAATAGCCTTTAGGAGAGATATTAACCAAAATAGAGAATCTGACTATGGAAATACACTCCTTCACCAAGATAATCACGTGGTCTTGAAAGCCAAATTTCTTGAGTAATCTAATAAAAAATTCCTAGTTTACTCTATCATATGCTTTAGAGATATCTAATTTGAATACCATACCTAGGGTTTTGATTTTTTTTAGATTGAATAAATGATTTTATGGGTGGTGATGGGCACTTCAATAATTTGCCTACCCAAAATGAATCCTTTCTAGCTAGGGGCAATGAGTTTGTCCAAAAGTGGTTGAATTATAAAGACCAAAATCTTAGTGAAGATTTTATACACAATATTACAAAGGCTAATTTGTCTAAATAACAACATAGAGGAGGCATCTATCTTCTTTGGGACTAGGGCTATAAATATATTGTTCAACTACCACAAGAGTCTACTTGTTTAAAAGAAATATTTGGCCACATTCATGATATCCTTCCTAATAAAATCCCAAATTATTTGGAAGAAATTCAAGGGGAACCCATTTAGGCTTGGAGCTTTTAAATATCCCATTGAGAAGACAACAACCCTAACTTCCTCCTTCATAATTGGTTTAGTTAGCAAGTTATTATCCTCATCCAATAAAATGGTAGGGATGGCATCCAAAAGGAACTCATTATGTCCTTATGGGTGTTGACCTATTGGGCTACCAAAAATTTCTCAAAGTGATTAGAAGCCAACTTCTCTATTTCTTCATCATCTTCTACCACATCCCCATTCTCATTTATGAGCTTACTTATGGATTTTCTCTTATTATGCCTCAACATGTATTGATGGAAGAAGGATGGGTTCATGTCCCCCTCTTTTAACCATTGAATCATAGATTTTTGTTTCTAATAAACCTCCTCCTCCTTCAAGGCTAAACCCAATATTTTGAGAGGGTGTTTTCTAATGTATGTAACTCCTCTGACAAGTCCCCCTATTCCATCCCTTAACTTTGTTCCTTACATTGGCCATTTTTTGGGGCAATCTATACATAGTCATTTCCTAGATAAAATAATTCCACCATTCAATTAGGGAGCCTCTAAATTCTAGGTGGAGCACCCACATCATTTCAAATCTAAATGGGAAGAGACCTTTATAATTCCTTTCTTTTCAATTTAATATTAAAGGGTTGTGGTCAGAGCCTACTCTTGGAAGGGTAACTAGATGAACAAGGTTGACTATAGCCTAGTTAGAAGATATTAAGAATTTGTGAAGATTTATTTGAATAATATTACTCCCTTATCTTCTATTAGACCAGGTAAAAAATTATCCCTCTAGATCCACATCTATTAGGCTAGTATTACCTAGAAAGTATGCTAAGTCTGCCATGCTATCAGAGTGGTCTATCAAACCCCCCATTTTTCTAGACAAATAGAGTGCATTATTCAGGTCCCCTACTACCATCCATTTAGTTCTCCCAAAAAAATTATATTTTTTGAGAGATTATCCCAGACCTCCTTTCTCCCACTATGATTATTTAGGGCTTAGACATTGATCAAAGTCCACTAAATAAACTACACTAGAAAGAAATTTCAATATAATACCTAGAATAGGATACCACCCTCCCTTGAAAGTTCTAGTTCTATAATGTCGTAGTACCACCTGAAGCTCTTTGATCCCCACTAATAATATAGTTGGTGTTAGCCTAATGTTTCTCACCACTAGCTTAAAGTTCTCCTCAGACATCTTGACTTTTTGAAGTAACAAAATATCTACTTTATTGTCTAAAATGCTGTTCTTAATAAGCAGTTATTTGTGAAGGATATCAAGCCCTCTGATATTCCAAGAAACTATCTTCATTTTTTAGTCCTCCTATGGGGGACCACTAAGGTGGTCTATCTACCCCTAGCAATCTCTCTTTCCATCTCTCTATGTCTTATTTGCATGAGTGAAGTTCTAACCCTACTATTATACCCCCCACATTTATTGTCTTTTTACTATTACCCCTACCTTTTTTCTTTGTAGTGGACCAATTCTCCAATTCTTATACATTTTTGCTAGTTCCTACACCTGGAGATAGGGAGAAACTTTTTTGTAAAGGGCTTACCTCCAATTTAAAGACTCCCTTTTTAACTTCTAGGCCATGTATATCTAGTTTAATTTTCACAAGAGTCATCTCAGTCGAAGGAGTTCCAAAAGATTCAACTAGTTCACCCTCTTCCCTTTCTTCATGTCTACTACTTAAGTCTTTTGGCTGGTTACTAAGGTTTCCCTTAGACTCCTTCTCACTTGGGCCTTAGTCTTTCCCACTAGAGACCAACCCATGGTCTTTCCCTAAAGGAATCCCCACTTCTTCTAAGGGGGCCTAGGGATTTCATTTCCCTTTACCAACTGTTTCTATTCAAATTTTGCTTTCAGATTCAAAGGAGAGAAAAATGAGAAACTTAAGAAGGAATGGTCAAGGCTTGTATGTACCTGGATATAGTCTATGCACCGTAATCCAGACATTGTGAGTACTCCTCTTTGGCTGTGGAAGAATGACACCTGCAAAGAAAAGAAACTTGGACAAAAGAAGGCGTTAAATGGATAGATGGTGGGTTGCCAAGCAAAAGCTTGATCCCAAAAGTATGAAAACTTCCTTAAGGGATATAAACCCACTAGTCAATAAAAAGAAGTGTCTGATAAACAACAGAATGATAAAGAATTGAAATGATAAAAGATGGAATGAAAAAGGGAAGCAAAGGCTTACTTGAAAGAAGCTGTCGAACTGGTCACAGTCATCAGCGTCAGTGGTCCTACCGGCGTCAGTTGGTCAAGGTGCCGACATTGATTAATCTGTAGACGTCAGTTGGGGTAGTGACCAGCGTTGGTAGAGGCAAAGGTCTATGGAGGAGGTCTGGTTAGGTCTGTGGTCTGTGGACAGGGTTTGGTCAGGGTCTGGGTTTATTTGAGTGGTCTTGAGACAAAGTTTTGGGCTTGGTTGAATGGTCTAGGGTCTGGGTTTGAGAGTCTGATTGAATGGACAGAGTGTATGGTCTGACAGAGGATAGAGGCAATAGGGAGATGGAGAAGTAAAGATTCAGGTCTGGCTTGGTTAACAGTCTAGTTTGGGGAGAAGGAGTGCTGAATCTAATTCATAATACTTAGAAGAAAATAACTAGAAAACACAAAGAAAACATAGACAATATACTTACCTGTGCCTTGTTGAAAGTGTGCTACTGATGATTCCCATACCCGTTGTTGATGTAGCCTATGTGGAGAACTTGTTGCTGATGGAGAACCCTGAAGCTATTGCTACACCTGAGGGAGAGAGTGAGAGGCTTGACTGAGAGATTTGGCAGATTGATGGATGGTCGAAGACTGAAGATTGAAGGATTCATGATTTGCTTCCAGAGATTAGCCAATTTTTGATTGGGATTGTCAAAAGGGTCAGAAAACCTGGTTAAGTATAACCAACATCGGCGATTCCATCGGCGTCGGCCGACATTTGACTGACGTCGGTGGGTTTAGAACAGGCAAAAAGAGCCACCAAGCCCATTTTTCATCTGCCAAGTACACTATTCGTTGGAGAATGTCGAAGGTTGGGCTAAATATGCATGAGAGTTTGTTAGGCGGTTAGAGAGAAGTGAGAATAGGTCTTGGGTGAGTCATAGGATGGGAATTAGTCCAAGGCGAGGTGTCCTAGGTGAGGTGTCATGGGTGATGTGTCCAAGGAGGGGGGGTTAATTCAAAATAAGCTTATTATTTTAAATTAGTAATTTTTAGGAATGGGTTAGGAATGGACCAAGGGGGGAAGGTGACCAAGGGTTAGACACTATTTTGGTGTCTACACCAACCACCTCTAAATTATTTCTCAAATAAATAGGGGGGAGTGATGAGATTGAGGATGTCTCCCTTAAAGGGGTAGTTATCCAAGGTTTTAACCAAATCTACCTACACATCCTTCTGAGGTTGGTTATGATTGGGAGCCTTGTATTGGGTGAAAAGATGTCCCAGTTTCATGTAGTTCTGACATAAATATCTAGATTTATCATACTAAATGTTCTATTTCCACTTCCCATATTTAGATTCCAGTATAATGGAGGTGGGAAGTGTTTTAAGAATATCCACATTAACATAGAATTGAGAAAATACTAACCTTGTCTTTGCCTTAGTGATATTGTCAATAGTCACATAATTTCCAAAGGATTTATCAATCCAAGAAAAAATTCCTCATCCCAAAATTCAAGCGGGAGACCTGGGAGTCTGACCAAGATCAGTACCAACTAGTTGAGATTTGCATTGGGATCAAAGCCAAGCTTCCATTTATATAGAGAGAGAAAGTTCTTCCCATAGAGCCATGGGCCTATAGTTAAGATTGATAACATATCCTCATGAGAATTAAAGTTAAATATGAATAATCCACCTACCATAGTGCTAGTTGAGACACTCCCACTTGTTCACCACCCAATTTCTCACCAACTCTCTATTGGGTTTGAACATAAATAACTTTCCCAATAGTGTATTCAAAATGAATGAGACCACCCTAAATATGGTCTAGTCTAGAATTTTGAGAGCCTTATCACCCTTGCACTTAGAAATGATTAGAGCACTCGATGAATGGGAACCTCCACTCAATCGGTGAAAATATCCACTTGGATTAGCACCCATCATGACCTCTTTTCAACATATATAGTTTTTTTGTTGTATTTTTTATATTGAGTTATTATAGGGTATGTCGAGATTGTGGTGGAATTTATAAATATGCAATCCCCAATTATCGGCAAAAATATTTCCTATATATTTGTGTAATTTTTCGAATGTAAATGTGCAATAGAATAATATTGGTGTGATTAAAATATTTGTCTATATTTTGTTTCAACACTTATACATGTATTAAATCTATGTATAAGCTCTCCAAATTACTATTATACAAAATTGAGATAATGAAAACAACATCTTAATAATTGGAGAAGTTTTAATGGCATGTGAACTAGTGTCCTATGGTACACTGTGCATGTCTACATATAAGACTTGTATGCTTCAATGAATGCTCTAGTGAATGCTTTGTAGAATGTTAATTAGAATTATGACTACTTAATTAATTACTTAGATTGTAAAGGTTATAGAATTACTATTTTAAATACACATAATTATAGCAAGATAAATAAAGTGCTTAATCCCAGTCCATTGAATAAGATTCATAATTTTTACATATAGGTAATAGATTATACAATTTAAACTATTTGAAGATGAAAAATATGAAATATTTTAGAAAATAGTAATTATTATACTTATCAAACTAAAATTTAGAAATATTTAAACTATTTGAAGATGAAATAATATGAAATATTTTAGAAAATAGTAATTTATATACTTATCAAACTAAAATTTGGGCAACTAAAAAAATCCTTGATAAACTTGCTCATCATAAGTATAAATTGTATCTACCATAACAGTGTTGTATTCAATCTTGATAGTTGTATCCTCTGTATTGGTAGCTATATTAATAGTGCCTCTTATTTCAACTAGAGAACTCCATGTTATTAGTGCTCTGTCATAAGTAAACTTGTTCAGAGAATAATGCAAAACATAGAGTCTCAAGCAAGTCTCTAGATTTTTATCCAATATGTTTCTAAGTTTTGAATTCATGAAAGATAATGCACTAGACACTCACTCAACTTCTATAGAACCCAAAATAATTGTTTAAACAATTTCATATAATCTGAAATATTCACTAATACTTTCTTGTAAGATGCTACTTGGATTAAAAAAAATCCATAGCCATGCAATAGCACCATTTTCTATTGGGTCACTTAAAAATTGAAATTGATCCATCATTATAAAACTAAACTATGTTGATTGAGACGTCAATATTTTTTATTTAAAATACCATTAATCTAAACTCCATTCGCATCTACATATTTATAAAAATGCTTAATAATTATACCCATGTATTAGTGAAATAAAATACTAATCTATTCTTAACTATTATCATTGTTCCCAAAAATGGGATTCACAACTCCCATGCCCTCTAACAACTCATCCCTTTAAAAAATTTCTTTGATCTCAACTGATAAACTTTGTGAGTTTTTTCTTAATTGAATTCATGTTTTAGATAAAACAATATCATATAGTAGACATGTCATAGGTACATCTTCAGGTTTAACTCCCACAACTTCAAGTGGTCTAGAGCATGTGTGCATTGGGATCTTAATGTCATTTACCATGACACAAAGATGATCATGCATATTAAATTTAAAATAAATCTCTAGATTCTGAAAATCTATCAAAATTTTCTAGGTTCTAAAAATAGGTTCATGAAATTTTTCATTTGATGTGTATAATATATCTAAATATTGACATGCATGTTTTCTCAAATGTATGAAGTCAACAATATAGATATATCTCTCTTGGGCATGTTTCATAAAATAGTTGATTTCCTTTAATATTAACAAAATAATGCATAATGTCAGTAATGTTTCATAATCTGTTAAACAACACAAAAAATCTTTTGTTTTGTCAACTTCCCTATGGTATTTATACATAAAACCTATTAAAGATGGATATTCCTCAAAAATTCTACATGCAGGTTCTTACATAGAAATACATCTTGTTTTAGCATCTTTCAATAGTTTTTTTACCTTCAGTCATCCTAATTGCAAATTTATGGAACTAAAAAAATCTTTATGGGTTGCTTGACATGTAAGCATGCAAGTCACAAATAAGCTCTTCCACTTTTATGATATTACTGAATGTGCTAACAATTTTATATGCAAGATTCATCCTATGAGCCATGAAATGAGTTGGAACCATAAATAGATAAAATGTTGTTTGAAGTCAAACCCAAAGGCTTCTTCTATGCCCCTTCATCAATGATGCACCATCAGCACTAACACACACCAGTTTCATAGCTATGACATAATCATCCATCA
The DNA here is from genome assembly GCA_037957365.1 of Torreya grandis. Classification (NCBI taxonomy): domain Eukaryota; kingdom Viridiplantae; phylum Streptophyta; class Pinopsida; order Cupressales; family Taxaceae; genus Torreya; species Torreya grandis. Next base: position 1,864,481 of record JARHVA010000836.1, on the reverse strand, counting down.
TAATTTTCTCTCTAAAATTTAATATAACCAATTTATGAAGATTTTCTACATTGCAATTTTTTACCATTTTATGGATAGCTAATAGATGAGATTGCCTTGAATAGTTTTCAAAAGTATACACATGCATGCAAACCGATGATGTGTTATCAACTGCAATGACCTCATCAATGGACAATGAGATAAATATTAATCTCTTAACACTTTATTTAAAATCTTCCTTCTCAACCATTGCTAAACATTTTGCCATTTCCCAAGCATTTCTATCCGACCATTGTTATTGTGGAATATCAATAAACCCATTATATTTAAACAAAAATTTGTAATCTAAAAAATTAGAAATGGGTCTACCCTTTTTTAAAATGTGGAAAATAGTAGAGAACTATACATATTTTTCCTTAATATTAGACTACATAACTTTTTCAAATTGAACTTTGATTGTTCCCCATTTCTCAATAAGATATTTTTTTCATTTTTTATCATTTTCATATTCACGTGCATATCTTATATGCTTGCATTCTTTTCCATTTTTCCATCTATGTGTTCTTGTTATCTATCCATCTAGGTGCTTCACAGATATATATATTTTTCTAAAATGTTTCTCAATTGTGTCCAATTTAAGTTGCATTTTGTGTTCTTTTCTAAGTTTCTAACTACATATTGTACATCTACATTCAATTGGAGGCTCATTACCATTTTATGGTTCTACAAGTTCTATAAATGGATATTTTGTAGCCTAGTCAACTTGAAAATACCTTCTTATTATCCATGTACTTATCATCCTCCATCAACTTTTTTTAGTGTAATTTTCAACAAAATTTGGTGTTTGAAAGGAACTAGAATTCTCTTTTGAAGTGCCTAGAGGAGTGTCTTATAGAGGTGGCATGTTATTAATAAAATCTTCAGGTGGTGAGAAGTTATTGGGAATAATTCTTTCTAATGAAATAGTATCATTATCCATGTTTATTTATGAATTGAAATGATTTTAAAATTATTCCACAATTAAAAAAATAATTGATATTAAAAAAATAGAATTACTTGTATGTGGAATGCATGTTATTTGCACAGTCTTCTTTCTTGGGTTTCTACAATAATATGGTATGTTTGATTTTAATAATATTTGTCATGGTGTTTTACCCTTGTCATTACCACCTAAAACCATAGTAACTAAGGTAGGATATTGTAGGACTCGAGATGTAGATAGGTGATAGTAACTGGGTAGGTGAAGCATTTGAATGGTACCATGTGGTAACGTGTTGTCAAATAATGAAATATTGTTGAGTAGTTACCATGGGGAAGAGTGTTATCAAATGGTTACTATAGGGTACTACTTTCAGGTGGTAAAGAACTATCAGATGGTTTAGAGCTATCAAGCATTAATTACTACCATGTGACACAGTGTTATTGCATGACATAGTGCTACCATGTGAAATAGTGTTACCATGTAGATTTGTGCTTCCAGATAGTGTATTGTTATTAGGTGTTGAATTACTATCAGGTAGTTAGGTGCTACCAAGTAGTGCATTTCTATCAGGTAGTGGAAAGTAGTCAAATGATATAGTCATACTATGAAACATAGTGCTACCACATGGATTTTATGCTACCAAATGGTGTATTAATGATGGGTGGTAAATTGTTATGGGTCAATCAAGTGTTGTTGGGTGGCATAGTTTTGTCAAGTAGTTGGAAGTAGTCGTGCAACATAATGAAATCTCAAGGCTCAAGATCTTGGCAATGTGGTAAATAAAGATACTTTGGTGGTAAGTTTGGTAACCTCTAGGAACATATATATATATATATATATATATATATATATATATATATATAGTGAATTACATGGATAACCCCATAATTCTTATAATGGATTGGCAAATCAACCTTTAAAAAAATTACATCCTAAAATTTTTAGGTGAATGGCCCCTATGTGGCACTCAAAAAAATCACCAAATTCATATTCCTAAAACTAGAATATTCATGAATTAATGAATATTTTCCACTAAAATTTACCATAGGTTAAAGATCAGTTCACAATCACCAAATTCCTATAGTGCCTTGATTCCTTTCTTTTGCATAAGCTAGAGACCTTAGATCAATGTCTCATATGCTGTATCATTATTCATGTAACTAAACTATAACCTAAAGGTGTGTAAATATTTCCCTTTTGAGGGGAGATTATCATCACACCATCTCCAGTGCCATTTTTTACTCTAGGAACCATCAAAGTATTATTTCCATGTACCTTTAAGGTTCTCCTGCACCTTTACGAGCTTGGGTAGCAAAGAATCCTCCTCCATAATGCAATACATACCTAACCCTATCTCCTTTATGTTGTCATATGGGTCATGATCATAATGTTCATATGCCCATTCATCCATCAAATCATCTAGGATCTCTTCAAGTGGTGTTTTGGCTTCATGGAGATTTATTCACTTGGTCTAGAATCAAATCTCTTACGATTTCACTTAGACTCTTAATATCTTTTTGGTTACTTTTTAAATCATTTTTATAAATGTATTCTATTTTATCTTTTAATTTTGATAAGAGACCTTGTTTTTCACAACATTGGTCAATAAAGACACAAATGCATGATTTACACTAGCATGTTTGGGATTTTCGGCACATGGAATCTAATTTTCCAATAATGTGATATTTGAACTAAATTATTGATTTTGATTTTTTAACTCTTCTATTAACTTTCTCATAAGGGATATTTAATTTTTTAAGGATTCACAAGCACAAATCCTAAGTGTTTTTAATTAAACATGCATACATATACCATCTACCTTACCTCTTGAAGGAGTGATATCATGGACGTAATTAGAGGGATGGTAACTATCACTCTCATTAGGGTTAGGAGAATGAATAATTTATTTTTTATCCATAGTAAATGTGATTTTAGGAAAATAAATCTCTATTTTTTGAAACAAATTGTAACAATTGAGAGATTTGAAAAATTACAAAAAATCTTAGATCACATTAAGAGTTTCATGGAAAGACATAGATGTTAAGTTCACCAAATATTTAAATTTAAAATATAGATTAGGGAATCTAGGGTTAAAGGGGATAAATATATCCTAGGGCACAAAGGTAATAAACTATCTCTATACTATCTTTATAATAGGCTAATTAATTTTCAAACTCAAATAAATAATATTATAAATTTATATATTGAGATATGCTAAAAAGAGAAAGTACAACTATGTTGGATATTGCAACGATAATGAAGACAATATACTTAGTTGGTTTTGATTCTAATACAAATCTAATATAGAATAGGATGTAATGATCTAAATCCAATATACCTATGTGGCCTTAGACACTTGGGTTAACCTCAAACTATTGCATTATCACTTTTATCTAGCCTAGACGTACATATCTAGTAAAAAAATATTTGTTATATCTAGATACAACCACATGGGATATTTTAAGTTCTATGTCACCTTCACTCTAGTGTACTCAAATTTAGATCATGGGCTGTCACTCATTGTCAAATATAAAAATTTTAGTTCTTCATTTTCATAGTGGTTGTGGGAAAAATGGGTTTGTGATCTTATGGTGTCAAGCTAACCCCAAAGACCCTTTTATTGGTGGGTGCTACCTACATAGCCACTACTCCAAAGAGGGCCTCAAACTTATGTATTTATACCCTATGTGTGGGCTTGTGTGTGCATAAAGATGCAATGTGTGATAGGCAAGTACAAATAATACCATAGCTTGTAACTTGAAAAATATGGCTCATGCGATTCTCTTTTAGTACTTCAAACTTGTAGATGTGATGTCCTTATGACTAATATAGAAATATGAGAAAACAGGGAAGCTTTTCTCACTTGAATTATTAATTTAATGCTTTTGATATTTATCCTTGTGAGTTTATAAGTTTGTGCTATGTGAGGAATGAATGAGGGTTGATCTTGTATATATGTAAATCCTTTTAGATAATATCATGTATTAAAGCACTTAGGCTGACCATAGGGATATGTTTCATTTTTAAATTAGATGACTTTATGGAAATGAGCACTTGTGTTGGGGTAGGACACTTGCATCAACATAGGTGTTTGATTGGGATGTAAGTTTATATGCATCTATAAAATAGGCATAGGTCCAAAACTTGAAAAAATAGAAGATAAGCAAGTTTATAACATTCTAAGCATGATATAAGGTCTGATTCATCATAATAACATTGGTCAAACTAAGATATAATCAATTAGCACATAGAGATATTGTATGTGGTCTTTTTGGTAGCAAGACAGTCTAGAAACTAAAGGTACGTTCATGATATGTATTTTACACATGTACAAGACTAATATTCTATATAATTTAGAAATAGTGTCTATAGAAAGAGAAGATATGTTTCCTCAGGATGTTATAAATTCTTGTTTACCATTATATATCCAAGTGTGTATTTGCAATAAAATAGTAAAACTATTTTTTATGGACAATGGTTCAAGACTCAACATTTATAACATATCCTTTCTCTCCTTACTCAATATTGGACCTATAAATTTGGAGCCATCTAACATGAGTATTAAGAAATTTGATAATATGTCATGAAAGGTATTGGGAAAGATAACATTGAATATCACTATAGTACCCCATACATTAGCTACTTCATGCCAAGTTATGCTAAATAACTTAAATTATAACATAATTTTAAAATTTCCCTAGATACATGAAATGTTTGCAATACCACCCACTTTGCATGAATGATTAAAATTTAGCAACCAAAGGTTTATCTATTTATGACCAATAGATAATGATCCATTCAAATATTATGTAACAATAAACTAACAAATGTTTCTACATCACAATCCTATAATTCTAATTATGTTTCTTGATATTTTTTAAAAGATGGATACAAAAGACAAGGATTAGGAAATAATGAACAAGGATAATCCAACCTATTTCACCTTTGAATAATCAAAATTGAGAAGTCTTGGAGTTTTCATAAACTTTTATAAATAAAAAATGAGGCACTCATAATACACCTTGCTTTATAAATACACAATCATAATCCACGTATATACCTACTTTTACTACTGAATTGTAATTGGAAAATTGTCATCCAATCGATGAAAATGCTTCACTAAAATTTTTGACATTGAATGAGTTATCAAATGATGAGTCATATTTAAAGTACTTGGGGGAATATGAGAATCTCCCATCTATCATAATAATAGGTTTCCTCATGCATTTTATTCTTAGGCTTACTTTGGTGAGAGTGTTGGCTCCAATATTCAACATGATGCACCTAATATGATTCTCACCATATATCATAGAATAATATACTTTATTTAATTAATAAATAATACAATATAGCTATTTCACATAAAGAGATCAACAGCTAGTATTAATTGTTGCACTGATATAGGAATATGAAGTAAAATCTTATCAGCATGTCTTACATGATTTCTCAAAATTATTCCCTTGAGCTTATTTAGATATGCCTAGAATAGACCCATTTGTTGTAATGCACAATATTTTACTTTATCCATATGCAAAAAGAAAAAAGAAAAAGATTCACAAAATGCATCCCAAGGGTGCATTACTAATAAAGGATTAAATTCAAAATCTATTGGAAGCAAGTTTTGTTAGATCCATTACACATTCTAATTGGGTTTATAATATTGTACATATCACTAAAATAAATGGTGACATATGGTGTTACACATATTATCATGACTTGAATAAAGCTCATCCAAAAGATAATTTTCCATTGCCTAACATTGACATGATTATCAATTCTACATCTAGTTATGAGACATTTTCCTATAAGGATGGTTTATCTAGATATAACCAAATCACAATTAACCCAATAGATCAGGAAAAGACAACTTTTACTACCCTATGGGGAACATTTTGTTATATTATCATGTCTTTTAGCCTTAAAAATGTAGGAGCCACATACTAAATGGAAATGACACACATTTTCCATGATTTCATTCAAAATTATGTCAATGATTTACTTTAAAAATAAAAATACTGACAAGATCATGTAACCAATTTATGATAACTATGTGACAGATTACAAAAATTTAATGTGTGATTGAATACAAATAAGATTTTATAGGATACATCATTTTCCAATGAGGCATCAAAGTTGATCCAAAAAAGGTAAAATATATTAGTGATATGCCACTAGAAATGAACTTAAAACAACTATGATGTTTACATGGCAAGATTTAGGCCATTAGATGTTTCATTCTATAGTTGGTCAATAAAATAATATCTATCATGCATTTGCTAAAAAATGACTTAAAATTTGCATGGGATGATGTTTATTAGAAAATATTTGATAAAAGAAAAGAGTACTTAACAAACCCACCAGTGTTCATGCCTCTTATACCAGATAGATAATTACTTCTTTATATCTCAACCACCCATGAGGCCCTTGGGGCCCTATTAGCACAATATGATGATGATCATAAAGAGTATACAATTTACTATATAGTCTAACAACTAGTTGATTACAAATGTTAATATACCTCCATGTAAAAATGAAATATTTATCTCAAGAATGTTCATCAATGACAAATTATGAAAGTGTAAAAATAAAGAAATCACAGGATTAAGTTACCTCTCAAAATGTAAACCATAAATGAGATAAGAATTTTAAAGTGGGAAATCAAATGTATCAAAGAAAAACCCACATGATCTTATTAGAAGACTTGCTACCAAAATATCTAAAAGTGCAAGATTGAATTAAGATCACAAGAGAAGAAGAGAGAGCTATGAGATTCTATGAGGAAATGAGGAGAAGAAGGGATCTTTTATAGATCCAAAGGAATAAAATGGGAGTTATAATGAATCCCATTATTACCTTACAATCCTCCTATGTGTGTACCACTTGTGGATTAATACTTTAGAAAGTGAAGCAATATGTGTGTCAAATGGGGTAAGAGGTTACTTATACAAGTAACTCCCAAATCTTAAAGGAGCACAAAGAGGTGAGTGACACCTCATGAAATTTAGATTTACATGAATTAATAATTCACATAAATTGTTAGGTTGTGGAGCTAAAAGCTTCACTGATGCAAATAGGAGAGGAGGTTGCTGAGGGTTGATGAGTTACAAAGCAACCGGCGTCGGTCTGATCAGCCGATGTCGACAGGATTGTGAAGAGAAGCAACTGACGTCGGTCAGGGATCGGCCGGCATCGGTCACCTCCAGGCAGACAGGGACCGGCGTCGGTCACCTGTGTGGTTCGAATGCGAGTATATTACAGGTAGTTGGTTGACGAACCAAGTGTTTGCATGCTTAGTGCTAATTATAGACTGAGAGCTACGGATCTAATTATTGTAATTAGATGTCTAATTATTGTTTGGATGAGATCTATATAATAGACTCATGGTTGTATTGTAAACTAGTGCTAGGGAGTAAGAGAGCATAATTATAAGCTCCTTCGGTGTGTGAGGTAGAGCAATGGTACGTTCCTCCTAGTGCCACAGTACCAGGTGTGTGGGTGCTGGATTGGAGAGTCAGCTAGATTCTTCAGGTATGTATGATCTTGGTCATCAGGTGAGCATGGCCCTTATAGGAGATCTACATGGTAAGTAAGATCATTGATTTGCAGGTGTGTGTATGTGTGTGTGCAAGGTCAAGGTTCACAAGTGTGCAGAACTAGTATTGATCTGTAGGTTGGAGATCAGATAGGATAGCAACACAATAAGGAGCAGAATCAAGCAGGATCTACTTGGAGTACGGTGTGTACTCATTAGTATGTACGTGGAGTACAAGGAGAGCTATGAGGAAGGCAAGGCAGTTCCTTCCATAAGTATGGTCTGTTGAATTGCAAGTTGTTGCAGGTTCATGGGAGATCTACTTGAAGTACTTTGAGTACTTATGGAGTGCGTGGAGCACTTGTGGAGTGTGTGGAGCACAGGTGTAAGGTGAACACCAACTCTGTGTTTGAGTTGGGTATTGGGACCTACTAGAGAGAGCTTTGAGGAGAGAATTACTGTTCACTTGAGGTGTGGGAAACCTCTGAAGAGGTGGTGGAGAAGAAGTGGCATCTTCTTTATTGTATTCTTTTCTTTAAGAGTTATTAATACAAGTTGTGTATTGTCTCTCATATTCTGTGTTATTCTGAATTCTAGTTACTTGTTGAATCTGGTTAATTTCTGCATATTAAGCTACTTGGTTTGGTAATCAACTATGTGCTTCCAGTGTTTCGCATCCTGACAAGTGGTATCAGAGCTAAGGTTGCAGGAAGCAGGTTTTGTGTTTGGTTATAGGGCACTCTCAGGGGTTTCTGATTGAGTGGGAGCAGAGCAATGGCAGATGAAAGTAAGCTAAGAATGGAAGAGTTGAAAAGCATAGATGGTCACTTAAGGTCCCATGGAAAGAAAGAGCAGGTAAAAGAATATTGTTGGTCTGTGGAAGATTGGCATGAAGAAACTGAAGAAGCAGATGTTGCAGGTGATGTGGCACAGGATGCTCTGGGAGGCTTCTTGGATAAAGTTGAATCTTGGATAAAAGATTCGGTTGCCTCTTTCCATGTAGCCCCAGGTAGAGGAGCTGGTAAGCCTTGCCAAAGAATTGGCAAAGGGGAAGTGAAGCTGAAATTGCAGGCAGCCAACACATAGGTGTTAATGAAGGTCATGCAGGTCCCATGTTTGGAGATATGGCTAATTTCTTCAAAAATATTGGGTGATGAGAGATGCACAAGAACTCTCACAGCGGGTGCACTTAAATTAGTTGGTGGTAAGAAAACAGGTACTCTTTATCTACTTGTTTATATTACTGATTCTTCTTCTGTTATGGAGACATGGCTTCATAGGCTTGGTCACATGAGTAGGAAGGAGATGCATGTTCTTAAGTGGAAGATAGATATATTTGATAGGCTTAAGAACTGGAAAGCCTTGGTGTTCTTGGAGGAGATGGTGGACAGAAACCAGTGGATGGTGTTGGATACTTCTGAGCAGAGCAGTTTGGACATGGAGATTGATTCAAAGGAGCTCACGAGTAAAAAGTCATCACTCACAGGCAAACACAGATACCGGCATCGGTCAGAAAGAACCGGCGTCGAACAGACAGGTGCCGATGTCGGTCATGTGCAGACCAAAGCTGATGATGTCGGGTAGGGTAAGACCGACATCGATTAGAAGGACTAATGTTGGTAGTAGGTAAGACTGACATCGATCAGAAGGACCGACGTCGGCAATAGGGACACCAATGTTGGCAGGTTGGTAGTTAGGGACAGATACATGGGAACCGATGTCGATCAGATGCAGACTGTGGAGTGACTGAGGTCGGTCACTGTAATGGATTTTGGGTGGACAGCATGATGTCAAGGAGTATCAAACACCCATACGGAGGACTGAAGACGTAAGTAGGCCCTCAAATTCGTTGTTCCTCTTCTTTATACTCGTTGCTGATTGTAGAGCAGGAAGGATCCAGGAAACAGGTGGGAGCATGGCAGGGATATGATGCAGAACCAAATGGGAGTTTTTGGTAGGGTTGCCAGCTGGTGCAAAAGCACAGAGACAAATGGATTACTTAATTGAAGAATAGAGTGAATGGATACGTGAGATGAAATACCAGGCATATGGTCTTGAAGAAGCTGCAGGACAGTGGTACAGGTTTTGACAGGTGGAGGATGAAGCATGGCTTCAGTCAATGTCAGGGTAACTACTGTGGTTTTGACTTACTAGGGGGATGATGTTTGCAACATCATTCTATTGTTGTATGTGGATAGTATGCTAGCTAGCAAGTTTGTACATACAGGGTTTTGCTGAGCTAAGGGTAAGATTAGTTTCAGTGGCATGTCAGGAGGAGTTTGGAGCAGTGAAATTCTTTGACATGGGAGACATGGAGATCACAGGTAAATTTTGTCTCCAGTGGGAGCTGATGTGAATCAGGTGTTGGCAAGGTTCATTACGCAGGATGCAGAGCTGGAGTACACTAAGGGCTGGACAGGTACAGTGTCTGAAATCACATGAGGTCTAGAATAGCCCTGAGTTTTCCCATGCAGTGGGAGCTGTCAGAGAGTTAAGAGCCAATTCAGGGAAGTGGGTTCTCAGGGATTTGAGAGGGACCAACAGCAGGGATTCATGCTATGCAGGGTCAGGACTTCACTACATGGTTTTGTAGGTTCGGATGTGGTAAGGTACTCGGATGACAGGAGGTACACCACGGGATGTGTGGTGGGTTGTCTTCAGGATTGATCTTGAAGAAGGATACAAACCAGGAAATAGATTAGATAGAGTATAGGTACAGGTATAGTGTAGCTATTTATCTCCAAGTGGGAGATTGTTAGGTTGTGGAGCTAAAAGCTTCACTGATGCAAACAAGAGAGGAGGTTGCTGAGGGTTGTTGAGTTACAGAGCAACCATCGTCGATCTGATCAGCAGACGTCGGCAGGATTGTGATGAGAAGCAACTGATGTCGGTCAGGGATCGGCTGGTGTCGGTCACCTCCAGGCGGACAGGGACCGGCGTCGGTCACCTGTGTGGTTTGACTACGAGTAAATTACGGGTAGTTGGTTGATGAACCAAGTGTTTGCATGCTTAGTGCTAATTATAGACTGAGAGCTGTGGATCTAATTATTGTAATTAGATGTCTAATTATTGTTTGGATGAGATCTATATAATAGACTCATGGTTGTATTGTAAACTAGTGCTAGGGAGTAAGAGAGCATAATTATAAGCTCCTTCGGTGTGTGAGGTAGAGCAATGGTGCGTTCCTCCTAGTGCCACAGTACCAGGTGTGTGGGTGCTGGATTGGAGAGTCAGCTGGATTCTTTAGGTATGTATGATCTTGGTCATCAGGTGAGCATGGCCCTTATAGGAGATCTACATGGTAAGTAAGATCATTGATCTACAGGTGTGTGTGTGTGTGCAAGGTCAAGGTTCACAGGTGTACAGAACTAGTATTGATCTATAGGTTGGAGATCAGATAGGACAACAACACAACAGGGAGTAGAATCAGGCAGGATCTACTTGGAGTACGGTGTGTACTCATTGGTATGTACGTGGAGTACATGGAGAGCTAAGAGGAAGGCAAGGCAGTTCCTTCCATAAGTATGGTCTGTTGAATTGCAAGTTGTTGCAGGTTCATGGGAGATCTACTTGAAGTACTTTGAGTACTTGTGGAGTGCATGGAGCACTTGTGGAGTGCATGGAGCACAGGTGTAAGGTAAACACCAACTTTGTGTTTGAGTTGGGTGTTGGGACCTAGTAGAGAGAGCTTTGAGGAGAGAATTACTGTTCACTTGAGGTGTGGGAAACCTCTGAAGAGGTGGTGGAGAAGAAGTGGCATCTTCTTTATTGTATTCTTTTTTGTAAGAGTTATTAATATAAGTTGTGTATTGTCTCTCATATCTTGTGTTATTCTGAATTCTAGTTACTTGTTGAATCTGGTTAATTTTCGCATATTAAGTTGCTTGGTTTGGTAATCAATTGTGTGCTTCTGGTGTTTCGCATCCTGACATAAATAAATAAAAATCACACACAAAAATGAAACTTAAGATAAAATAAATTATCTTAAATAAATGGTAATCCTAACACTCCCCCTTAAACTTTATTTAGGGGTTTACAAACAAACAATAAGGGAGAAAACATCACTAAATCTCTCCCTTGATGAGAAATTCTTTTAATCCTAACTTATTATAAAAAAATACAAACTTTTCTTTCATAAAGGCTTAGTGAAAATATCAACCATTTATTCTCTAGTAGGATATAAAAATAGAAGATTTTGATTGACTTCAAGAAGTTCACATTGAATGTGATGTTAAATCTCAATGTGCTTGGACCTTGCATAGAAAACCAATTTTTTTGTTAAGACAATGGCACTTTGATTATCACCAAAAATTAGAGTAGCTAAATGTTGAGGGTGGCCCAAATCTACAAGAAGTCTCCTAATCCAAATAGTTTCCTTTACAACATGATTACAAGATTTATACTCAGTTTCTATGGAAGATAAAGATACAGTAGTCTAATTTTTACTATTCCATGAAATGGTGCTGGAACCCAAATAAAAATAATAGTCACTTGTGGATCTACTATCATTAGGATCATCAATCCAATCAAAATCTGAATAACTTATCAAAAAAATACTATTTGAAGTATACTCGATGCCAAATGTTAGAGTACCTTTAATATAATAAAGAATTCTTTTATCATCTTTAAAATAAGTAACTTTAAGTTTAAAAATAAAGTGAAAAACTAATTTAATAGAAAAAAGAATATCAAGATTAGTATGAGTAAGATAATTCAAACTACCAACTAATTATATATAGAAAGTTGGATCAACAAGTTCAATTTCCATATCATTAAGTAATTTGACACCAAGTTCACAAGGGGTAGCAATAATATTTCAATCTAACATATTATTTACCTAGATAACAAATCATATGCATATTTAGATTAAGAAATATAAATGTTATCTTATTTTTACCAAACTTGAATGCTTAAAAAGAAGAAACCTAAATCAATCATTTCAAAGGTATTCTTTAAAGCATTTTTAGTGCAAGAAACCTTTGACCTATTACCACCAGTTATGATTAAATCATTAACATACAAAATAATGATAATTATACCATTTGAAATATATTTGAAAAATATATTATGATCATTAGAACTATGAGGAAAACTTGGATCTATAAAAAATTGATATATCTTCGAGTACCATTCTCTAAGAGTTGTTTCAAACCATAAATTACTTTGTTTAATTTGCAAATAATATTTCCATTATCTTTATTAATAAAACTAGGGGGTTGAGACATATAAATTTCTTCATTTAAATCACCATTTGATAAATTAATCTTAACATCTATTTTATATATAGGCCAATGCATGTGAGTAGTTAAAGCTAAAACAACTTCAATTATGGGCATCTTAGTAACAGGACCAAATGTTTTATTATAATCAATTTCTTCAATTTGTGAAAAATCTCTAGCATCTAATCTAGCTTTATATTTTTCAATTTGATTATTAGAATTAAACTTAATTTTAAACAACTATTTATAACTTACCAAATGATGTCCTTTTAGAAGAGGGACTAATACCCAAGTGTTATTAGAAATCAAAGAGTTGCATTCATCATGCATTGATTTTTCCTAATGAGGGTGATTTTGAGCTTGTTTTAGAGTTTGAGGATCATTATTGTTCATAATTTCAGACATTAAAGCATAATTATAAAATTATTACCTAGTTTTACGAGAATCATTAAGATCAACAATAATTCCAAAATCTTCTATAGTAGTCTTGGCCCACTTAGGCATAGTTTTAGTGGAGAAAGACCAAAAGAAGGAAAAAAACTCTAGAAATAACATCATGATGCACCACATCATTATGATCATCACTTTTTTCAAAAGGAAAAGAAGCAAAAATCATATCAAGATAATTTGAACTAGAATCACAATCAAGCACATCATTTTCAGCAATGCAATTATCCCATTTAATTTTTATTTCGTTAGTTTGAGAATCATACACCCTATAAGCTTTAGATGATTCATCATAACCAATAAAGATAAAGTGTTTGATTTAGAATCTAGCTTCTTATGTTTTTATATTAGAATATGAATAAATACATCACAATCAAAAACACATAAATAATTCAAACTAAGTTTTCTACAACTCCAAGCTTCTTCAGGGGTAATATTTAAAATGACTTTAGTGGGATTTTTATTAATGAATAGACACCACTTTGCTCAGGTATGTAAGAAATAGTTTTCTCATGTTTAATATCATGTTACTTAAAACATGAAATAAAATTATTATTAACATATTTATTATCATTATTAGTGCATAATATGCATAAATAATAATGATATTTTTTTAAAACAAAGGCATGAAACTCAATGAAAGTGCCTAAAACTTGATCTTTATTTTTTAAGAAGTAAATCCATACTCACCTAGTGAAATCATTAACAAAAGTTAAAACATACTCTGCACCATTAATAGGAGTTTGCATGGGGCATAAGAGATCACTATGAATTAAATGAAGTTTTTTATTAGCATGCCAATATTGATTCTTAGGAAAATTTTCTCTATAAATTTTATCATCCATATAACCACTACAAATAGAATTAGTGGGAGGAATTTTAGGAACACCTTACACCATATTAAGTTTTTTCATAAGTGCAATACTTTGGTAATTAATATATCCTAATCTTTCATGCCACAAGTTAGAATCATTATAATTAAGCAAAGATGAGAAGGGGATGAAGTAGAGAATCTAATAAACTTGAACAAATTATTATTGTCTTAAAAAATAGTAGGGACTATTTAAAAATCTTGCTTATTAGATTTAACATAGCAAATGTCATTAGAAAATTCTAATTTATAGTCTTGTTTGCATAATTAAAGAATACAAAGTAAATTTAATTTCAAATCAGGAACAAGCAAGACATTATGCATTTCATCGTCATGGATTTTAACAGTTCTTATGGCTTCAACATTTTAAGAAGCATGATTTACAAGACTTAAATGATTGTTAGAAAGATTTGGTTCTAAAAAAGTAAACAACTTAGCATTAGATATCATATGTTGAGTAGCACTAGAATCAACAATCCATTTAATAGGAGAAACACTTAAAGTACAAGTAAAAGTAGCTCTAGTATTAGACTTCTATTTAGCTTGAATCTTAGTGTTACTAGTGCTAGCATTTTCTTTGACCTTAAGTTTTTTACTTTTGATATCATTTTTCTTTTTAAATAAATGATCTTCAATATGAGTGTTTTTGTCACAATAATTACACTCTTTTTCTTAGGTTTTGATTTATAGTTTTGATCTTTTTTGACATGTGTATTATTGAACTTAGCATGTTCTTTTCCATTATTATGTTGGTATTTAGAAACAAAAGTATATTCATTAGTCTTAATACTACCAAATTGAATTAACTTTTATTCTTCTTGATGTAATAAAGTATAAAATAATTCAAACTTCAACAAAGTAGATAAATTAAGAAAAGCTAGTTATAAATAAAAATTTGTAATAAACTATTGAAATGGTCAAGGCAAACACTTTTTTCATGATAACATGAATCAAATTCAAATATAAAAGTTTAACACCTAAATCAGATAATTGAGAATGCAAAGAGTGAACTTTAATTAAAAAAAAATCATCCATAATTTTGAAGTCATTATACTTTAAATTAGACCATTGATCTTAAATTTGAATTTTTCAGGATTCATTCACAATGTCATAAACCAATTTAAGCTTAAATCATGTAGTGTATGCAAGAATACAACCATAAATATACACATGCAATTTGGGGGTCATGGCAATGCCAATAAATCATAAGGAATCATCATTTTTTGCTTGTCATTTTTTTTAACTTCAGTGGTTGTATTTTTTGTATCAGGTTTGGGGTATGTTCCATCTATTACATGCACCAAGTGTTTAAAAGTAAAAATATATTGCATGTGTGATTTCCATAAGTGATAATTGGTGGATATGAGTTTAAATCTAGGAAATAATTGAGTCATTGTGTTGTGAAATCTCACCTAATACCTTAAAATTGAATAGGCAAGAAAAATTACTTAAAAAATGATGAAGGCACGGAGGAGGGACAAGGAGGCCAAAAGATAAATAGACTAATCTGAAGTGCAAACTAAATGTCAAAGAGGAATTGTGAGTTTAAAAAGGATTTAAAATTGTATAAAACACAATAGTTTGATTTAAACTACAAGATGGATTTAAATAAACTACAAAATGCTTAATGATTTACAATAGCTGTAATGGAAAATATTATAATAAAAAAATTGGAACAATAATTATAGCTGAAAATTAAGATTAATTTTATTATAAATGTAAGTTCATACAGAAATCAAAAAAAAAAATTTAAGGAATCAAAAAGAACTTTATAAGCATCTGCAAGAAAAAAATTGTTGTTTTGTTTAAATTTAATATAACAAAACATAACCTTAAAAAAAGTGATTAAGATAATTAAGAAGTTATAATAAATGTTATTAGCGTCCTTTGGTTAAATTTTGTTAAGAGAACACAAGAAAACATTTAAATAAATAACTTATTTTAGAAAACTATTTTCTTTGCTTAAGACAAAAAATGTTATTTTTAAATCTAAGTTGATTTTGAAAAAAAAAATCATGATAAATTATTAAATATAAATGAGACATTCGAGGTTGCCGATGATTTATGGATTAAACACAAGACAAATGCTTTATTTTTTGCTTTTGAGGTATTAAAAAGAAACAATCGAAGTGGAATCAATATGCTAATAAAAATGCCACCAAGGATTAAAACACTGCAAGAAAAAGGAATCAAAATGCCAAGTATCAAAAGCATCAATAATTGAAAAAGAATGAAGGCAAGGAATAAAATGCCTAGTTGTAAAGCAAAGAGCAAAAGAATGCACCTAACTAATCTTGGTTAAAGTGCAGATAGAAAGAATCTAAGTATAATTGAATCTTGAAGGAGAAACATAAAATAAACAATTAAAATAACTTTTATCAGTCTAAAGATAAGCTCAAAAAAGAGTAGTTGGTTAATAGTGAACTAAAACAAGAAAAAATAGACAAATCAACAAGAACTCCTAATAGGGGAGTGTATTTTTCAAACAAGCACGTAGAGCAGAACACAAAGCATACATAGCAAAGAAGGTTAATCATGGAGAAATAATCAATGTGAAGAGGTCAATGCAAAGGGAGGAAAGAGGAAAAAAAACTCAAAAATTAAAAGAAAGATAGAATAAATATATATTTACCAAAGCACATTATATAAAACAAAGAAAATATAATATAGAGATTAAAATTATGTGAGAGAGAGTACAATTCCAGAATGGAATCGTAATCTGATATGTGTGTGTGTGTGTGTACACACACACACATATCATATTACGATTCTATTCTGGAATTCTACTCTCTCTCACATAATTTAAATCTCTATATTATATTTTCTTTGTTTTATATAATGTGCTTTGGTAACTATATATTTATTCTATCTTTCTATTAATTTTTGAGTTTTATATAAATGAGACATTCAAGGTTGTCAATGATTTATGGATTAAACACAAGACAAACGCTTTATTTTTTGAATCGAGATATTAAAAAGAAACACTCAAATTGGAATCAATATGCCAATAAAAATGCCACCAAGGATTAAAACATTGCAAGAAAAAGGAATCAAAATGCCCAGTTGTAAAGTGAAGAGCAAAAGAATGCACCTCACTAATCTTGGTTAAAGTGCAGATAGAAAGACTCTAAGTATAATTGAATCTCGAAGGAGAAACATAAAATAAAAAATTAAAATAACTTTTATCAATCTAAAGATAAGTTCAAAAAAGATGAGTTGGTTAACAGTGAACTACAAGAAGAAAAAATAGACAAATCAACAAGAACTCCTAGCAGGTAAGTGTATTTATCAAACAAGCACGTAGAGCAGAACACAAGGCATACATAGCAAAGAAGGTTAATCATGAAGAAATAATCAAGATGAAGAGGTCGATGCAAAGGGAGGAAAGAGGAAAAAAAACTCAAAATTTTAAAGAAAGATAGAATAAATATATATTTACCAAAACACATTATATAAAACAAAGAAAACCTAATATAGAGATTTAAACTATGTGAGATAGAATAGAATTCCAAAATGAAATCGTAATATGATGTGTGTGTGTGTGTGTGTGTGTGTGTGTGTGTGTGTGTGTGTGTGTGTGTGTGTGTGTGTGTACACACACACACACACACATGCACACACATATCAGATTATGATTACATTCTAGAACTTTATTATCTCTCACATAATTTAAAACAAAGAAAATCTAATGTAGAGATTTAAATTTTGTGAGAGAGAATAGAATTCTTGAATGGAATCGTAATCTAGTGTGTGTGTGTGTGTGTGTGTGTGTGTGTGTGTGTGTGTGTGTGTGTGTGTGTGTGTGTGTGTGTGTGTGTGTGTGTGTGTGTGTGTGTGTGTGTGTGTAAAGAAAATATAATATAGAGATTTAAATTATGTGAGAGAGAATAGAATTCTAAAATGGAATCATAATCTCACACACACACACACACACACACACACACATGTATGTATGTATGTATGTATATATGTATGTATGTATGTATGTATGTATGTATGTATGATTCTTTAAAAGAGTAGAAAAATGTTCAAAATTAAAAAATGGAGATTTGAGCTTTAAAAAATTCTACAGAAATTTTAAATAATAAGAGTAGTCAAAAAAATTGATGAAAAAAATTAGAAGAGAGATTAAATTAGAAACCTATTTTTTTGCTTGAATGAGTTGGAAAAAAAATTACTTGGAGGCCTCTTAACCAGGTGAAATAAAAAAAGTAGTCCTTTCAAGTAACCTACAACAATGAGTTAGAGACAAATAATTTCAATTAAAAAGAGAGAGAAATGATATATATATATATATATATATATATATATATATATATATATATATATATATATATAATTCTTTAAAAGAGTAGAAAAATGTTCAGAATTAAAAAAATGGAGATTTGAGCTTAAAAAAATTCTACAGAAACTTTAAATAATAAGAGTAGTCAAAAAAATTGATAAAAAAATTAGAAGAGAGATAAAATTAGAAACCTGATTTTTTGTTTGAATGAGTTGGAAAAAAATTACTTAGAGGCCTCTTAACTAGGTGAAATTAAAAAACTAGTCCTTTCAAGTAACCTACAACAATGAGTTAGAGACAAATAATTTCAATTAAAAAGAGAGAGAAATGAATTTAAATGGATAGCAAGGGTGGAACCCTTGCAAAAAAAATTGTAAAAACTCCCAAAAAAATATGCACACTCAAAATGTCAAAAAGATGAACTTAGCTCTAAAACCATGCAAGATTTATCTCAAGAATATTCATCAATGACAAAGTTTGAAAGTTCAGAATTAAAAATCACAAGACTAAGTTACTTCTCAAAGTACAAACCAATACCTCTCAAGGTGCAAACCAAAAATTAGAGAAGAATTTTAAAGTGAAAAACCAAACATATCAAAGAAAAACCCACATGATCTTATTAGAAGGATTGCTACCAAAAATCCACAAGTACAAGATTGAATTAAAAGCATAAGAGAAGAAGAGAGAGATCTATAAGATTCTAGTGAGGAAATGAGAAGAGGAAGGGTTCTTTTATAGAGCTAGAGGTAGAGAATGGGAATTACAAATAATTTAATTATTACCTTACAATCTTCCTACATGTCTACCACTTGTGGCTTAGTCCCTTAGAAAGTGAAGGGAGATGTGTGACAATGGGGGTAAAAGATTACTTATGCAAGTAACTCCCAAATCCTACAGGAGTACAAAAAAAATTGTGTATAGCATTAGTATTTTCTACACAAAGTTATGGTACTAGTTGTTGGATAATGAGATCCACATTATAATTAAAGAAGATTGTTTAAATTTTATCATGGATAAAACCCATCTAATGGGCTACGTAGCTAAACGGGTGATGCAACTTACAGAAATTGATCTCAAATTTATGTCTTAAAAATTAGTAAAAGGTTAAGTTATAGTTGACTAATTAGGTATAGCTCCATTACATGATCCTTTTATAATTATTGAAGCATTCTATGATGAATTTGAAACATATAATATATCTTTAAATCTATGGGCAATGTTTTTTGATATCTCTAGATGTATGACAGACATGGGTTTAGGTATCATATTTTGCACCCTTGATGGTGAATGCATGCCATTATCTTAAATATTATCCTTTTCTTATACTAATAATACAGTAGAATATGAGGCCTTGATAATTAGATTATCCATAGCATAAAAACTTCATAACAAGGACATTCAAGTTTTTGGTGAGTTGATTATTAATAAAGTTTTCAATCATTACCAAACCAAAAAAGAGAATGTGACCCCATATAAATAGATTATGGATAGACTCAAAGAAACATTTGACACATTCTCTATCACAAGTATTTTGCATAAAAATAACTTCCATGCAGATGCAATGGCTAGTATAACATCCTTAATGTCTTTTGATATCAGTGATGATTATATAAACTTTACCATATAATAGTTATAAAAAAAATACATTACTCCAGATAAAATATATGCCCTGAAAGTTCTCACTATTACTCATATCTCTACAAATATAAAATGGTATAGTGACATATATAATTTATTATACCAAAATTACATACTAGATCGCTTCACACAAAATGATAAATGCAAACTACAAGGAGAGGCGTTTCATTGTTATTATCAGTAATGATTTATTCAAGTAAGAGTTTGATGAATAATTACTTTAAGTCTAAGTAAATAGGAGGCATGAATCACACTCTTATAAATTTGTGATAGTGAGTGTGAGGGACACTTCAGTGGTAGGGCCATGTCCCAAAGATTATTACAATAAAGTTACTATTAGCCTACAATAGAATAAGAATGTATTAAACATGTTAAATTATGTTTACAATGTTATAAATATAATAATCTAAACCATGCTCCATATTAGAAGTTACAATAGATTGTCTCACCATGGATTTTATCCTCATGGGGATTTGATTTGATTGGAAAAATAAATATTTTGTCTGGTAGTGGACACAAATTCATAATTACAAATACATAATATTTTTCAAAATGGGTGGATATAATTCCACATGAGTTTACCACAATGGATGACATATTCAAGTTTTTGATGACCAATATTATTTCCTATTTTATCATACCTTTAACTATTGTTACTGATAATGGGTCATCATTTAAGAATAAAATAATGAAATACTTTTACATCAAGTACAAAATCAAACATGCATTTTCTGCACCTTATTACCCACAGGGTAATGGATAAATAAATAAAACATAAAATGACATATTTAAATATTCACGTACAATATAGAGTGACATATTCAAATGTCAAAATAGGCAAGAAAAGGCATGTGGGATGCAATCAATAAAGCATATTCAAATGCTCAAATAAGCAACATAATTCAAGACAATATCAAGCAAGGAACACACTCAAGAAAGTTCATGTATGAAATCATGAAATATAGACAACCAACGTAAACATATCATACGAGTTCCTAAATAAAAAATCATTAAGTACATATCATATCAATTACACTATGAAAGGTATAATCATGGATATAGACATGTGTGTAAGTATATAAGCTCAAACATGATAATGGGAAGTGATCATAGAATAATATAACATGGGTGTATTATGATTAAATAAGTAGATTCCCCCAATGTACTTATGACATGTGTAATTATATCATGTGTATGGGTATGTTTGTATCACACTCCAATGAAGTGTGAAACATATGTGTATATAGGAAAGGAAATATATGTTAAATAGAGCAAATAATATATGTATAAGAAATAGTATAACTAGGAATATGCTAATTGTTTTTGGTATTTTTGAATTTTTTTGAAAGTTTTTGTATTTTCTTGAATATATTATATTTTTGAATATTTCAAATAAGATATTTATGCAAGTGAATAATGTTCATTCGATTTTTTAGAGGTTTACCTTCAAGTGTAGCTAGATGGTACACACCTTTTCCTAATTTTTTGTAATTATGAGTGGTCCCAACCAATTTAGTTTGAATTTCCCTTTATTATCTTTGTATGTATTGGTATTTTTTTATTTTTTTTTCTTTTACTACTAGGTCACCCATAACAAATTCATGTGGCCTAACCTTTTTTTAAATGCACGCTTGATGTGATCATGGTAAATGCATAAGTGTTAAATAGGTTAAGTACTTTTTTCACTCAATTGTTCTAATTGATGTAACTTTTTTCATGATATTCATTATATTTTATAATATCCTTGAGAGAAACACACAATGATAGTATTTCTAGTGTTTAATTTATCATTATGTGTTTCTCTCAAGGATATTATAAAAGATAATTAATATCACCAAAAAAAATTTACATCAGTTAGAACAATTGAGAGAGAAAAGTACTTAGGCTATTTAACACTTTTGCATTTACCATGATCACATCAAGCGTGTATTAAAAAAAAAGGTTTAGTCACATGATTTTTGTATGGGTGACCTAGTACTAAAAGAAAATTTTAAAAAATACCAATACAGAAAAAGACAAGGTAAATTCAAACCAAATTGGTTGGGACCATTCATAATTATATAAAAACTAGGAAACTATATGTACCATCTAGCTATACTTGAAGGTAAACCTCTAAAAAACTCAATGAAAATTATGCACTTGCATAAATATCTTACTTGAAATATTAAAAAAAATCATATATTCAAGAAAATATAAAAACTCAAATAAATTCAAAAATATCAAAAAAAATAACATTTCCTAGTTGTACTATTTATTATACATATATTATTTGCTCCATTTTATCATATCTTTCATTTCCTATATACACATGTTTCACACTTCATTTGAGTGTGATATAAACATACCCAGACATATGATATAATCACATACAGATGTTGAGTCTTCCTTCTACTCATGTCATAAGTACATTAGGTGCATTTACTTATTTCATCATAATATACCCATGTAATATTATTTTATAATCACTTCCCATTATAATGGTTCAACTTATATACTTACACATGCCTATATCCATGATTATAGCTTTCATAGTGTACTTGATATGATATGTACTTAATTTTTTTTGTTTAGTAACTTATATGATATGTTTGCTTTGGTTGCCTATATTTCATGAATTCATTCACACACTTCCTTGAGTGTGTTCCTTGCTTGATATTGTCTTAAATTGTGTTGCTTATTTGAGCATTTGAATATGCTCCATTTATTGCATCCCACATGTCTTTGCTTGCCTATTTGGACATTTGAATATGTCACTCTATATTTTACATGGATATTTAAATATGTCATTATATGCTTTATGAACATTTAGCTAAGTCATGTCCCTTCGATTGTGTGGCATTTAAACATGCCCCATATTGGAGGTCTCCTTGGACCATTTTATTTTTCTTTGATTTTGAGTGCTCTTATGTGTGTGCTTGATTGATTGCCTAATCTTGTACTGTTACTCTCTAACATTGACATGATCTATACATGCATCTTAGGAATTGATGTGATCACCTAATTCATGCCTCAATGATATATCTACCTAGACATGTTACTCCTATATGCTACATGATCCATACACAACTTATACATTTATCTTATCCTTTTGAGCCAAGGTAACTACCATATTCTATTTCCCCTCACCTTAAAGCGGGGATTATCAATGGGGAGATGTTATAGAGGCATGACATACACATTTTCATAGTTGTATATTATAGTGGGGGCATGTCAAAAAGTCATGACTTCCACACTTATTTAGTACTCAACATCTCTAGATCATAGTGGGGGCATGTTATGAAAACATGTTCTCCACATTTACACTAGTTTTCAGATTCTACAAATTCATTGGGAGCATGTCATACAAACATGTCCTCCACACTTTCATTGATTTCAAATTCACTAGATTTCATGGCTATGTGATTCAGATATATGTTTTTGGTAGCATTATATACATTGGCACTATTATTATCCCATATTTCAAATTAAGACATATATTAAATGCATATTCCATGCAAGGAACAACTAAAAAATATAAAATCAAATCATTTTATATATTTTAAATAATATTATGGATTGTTATCGTATCTAGGATGGACTATTATGGAGTGTTATTGAACCAATCTAATACAATGGTTGATTCACATTTGGAAGGTTGAGTTGATTAAATTTTTCAA
Organism: Torreya grandis; assembly: GCA_037957365.1. NCBI lineage: Eukaryota > Viridiplantae > Streptophyta > Pinopsida > Cupressales > Taxaceae > Torreya > Torreya grandis. The sequence continues at coordinate 1,840,872 of JARHVA010000836.1, read as the reverse complement.
TCTTACAAAATTTTAGAAGTTAGATTTGATTAAATCATTTAATTCTACCAAACTTATAAATTGAATTTGATTAAATTTTCCACCCTCACTAGATATATAATGTGATTTGATTAAATCATTCACACTCACCAAATCATGCACATATTTGGATTAAATAATTGAGATGAAACAAATTCAATGGTTGTGTTGAAACTCACCTTTACACAAAGGTTGGGGGAATCTATCCTCAAAAATCTATATGTATATACACTTGCAAGTTCAGAATTGTCTTAATCTCAAATTCAATTCTTAATAATTAGAAATCCTTTCAAATCAACTTTCTAAAAGGTAGGATAGTTACATTGACACACATGTGTACACCTAACCTTTCTCTTTCTAATTTCAAGAATTTCAAATTCTTTCAATTTATGACTCCATATATTAATTATATATTGTAACATGATCTTGGTTACATTTTAGTTATTGTCAAAGAAATCAAGTTGAGATCATGCAAAGGCAAGATGTGTTATACACATCCAAGTACACATTTTTTCTTTAAACTAGAAATTTCATTACTAGATTAAAGGGGAGGGAATGTAAATAATAAAATATGATTTATATAGTACCTTAGTATTTTAGACTTAGAAAATACCTATCATGGATGAACCTTTCAATTATAGACCTACCCACTACCAAAAGGCTCATGTTTACTATCTATTTGTGCCAAATTACTTATCTCTTACTTTGACCATTGTTATTTTGATGACCAGACATTCTATATTATACAAAAATATCCAAACCTTATTACTATTCTTCACTACTAGTTCTAGACATGTACCTATTTTTTAGCTCCCTGGACACTTGTGTCCCAAGTAGACACATGCATCATCACAAGTGCCCATTTTCATACAAATTTTATAGTTCCTAAAATTCATATGATGAAAATAATATACCTAATCTCTACTTCGTATCTCGCTTAACCTTATTTTCTTAACTCAACTTCCCTTGCATTGGAATCTTGGACTAAATCTTCAATTCAATGGTTTATTAATTTCACCTTGGTTTTGTACTTAACCTAGACATGTTACTCCTATATGCTACATGATCCATACACAACTTATACATTTATCTTATCCTTTTGAGCCAAGGTAACTACCATATTCTATTTCCCCTCACCTTAAAGCGGGGATTATCAATGGGGACATGTTATAGAGGCATGACATACACATTTTCATAGTTGTATATTATAGTGGGGGCATGTCAAAAAGTCATGACTTCCACACTTATTTAGTACTCAACATCTCTAGATCATAGTGGGGGCATGTTATGAAAACATGTTCTCCACATTTACACTAGTTTTCAGATTCTACAAATTCATTGGGAGCATGTCATACAAACATGTCCTCCACACTTTCATTGATTTCAAATTCACTAGATTTCATGGCTATGTGATTCAGATATATATTTTTGGTAGCATTATATACATTGGCACTATTATTATCCCATATTTCAAATTAAGACATATATTAAATGCATATTCCATGCAAGGAACAACTAAAAAATATAAAATCAAATCATTTTATATATTTTAAATAATATTATGGATTGTTATCATATCTAGGATGGACTATTATGGAGTGTTATTGAACCAATCTAATACAATGGTTGATTCACATTTGGAAGGTTGAGTTGATTAAATTTTTCAATCTTACAAAATTTTAGAAGTTAGATTTGATTAAATCATTTAATTTTACCAAACTTATAAATTGAATTTGATTAAATTTTCCACCCTCACTAGATATATAATGTGATTTGATTAAATCATTCACACTCACCAAATCATGCACATATTTGGATTAAATAATTGAGATGAAACAAATTCAATGGTTGTGTTGAAACTCACCTTTACACAAAGGTTGGGGGAATCTATCCTCAAAAATCTATATGTATATACACTTGCAAGTTCAGAATTGTCTTAATCTCAAATTCAATTCTTAATAATTAGAAATCCTTTCAAATCAACTTTCTAAAAGGTAGGATAGTTACATTGACACACATGTGTACACCTAACCTTTCTCTTTCTAATTTCAAGAATTTCAAATTGTTTCAATTTAAGACTCCATATATTAATTATATATTGTAACATGATCTTGGTTACATTTTAGTTATTGTCAAAGAAATCAAGTTGAGATCATGCAAAGGCAAGATGTGTTATACACATCCAAGTACACATTTTTTCTTTAAACTAGAAATTTCATTACTAGATTAAAGGGGAGGGAATGTAAATAATAAAATATGATTTATATAGTACCTTAGTATTTTAGACTTAGAAAATACCTATCATGGATGAACCTTTCAATTATAGACCTACCCACTACCAAAAGGCTCATGTTTACTATCTATTTGTGCCAAATTACTTATCTCTTACTTTGACCATTGTTATTTTGATGACCAGACATTCTATATTATGCAAAAATATCCAAACCTTATTACTATTCTTCACTACTAGTTCTAGACATGTACCTATTTTTTAGCTCCCTGGACACTTGTGTCCCAAGTAGACACATGCATCATCACAAGTGCCCATTTTCATACAAATTTTATAGTTCCTAAAATTCATATGATGAAAATAATATACCTAATCTCTACTTCGTATCTCGCTTAACCTTATTTTCTTAACTCAACTTCCCTTGCATTGGAATCTTGGACTAAATCTTCAATTCAATGGTTTATTAATTTCACCTTGGTTTTGTACTTAAAAATGATTTGAAGTTTTTTGTCAAGGTTCTCATTACCCTCTCAATCCATTCACCACCTTTCCATCACTTTCTAAGACTCATCTCAACCCCATTCACAAATTTTTCAACTCTTCTTACAACCCTACCAACCTTATTTAGAGGCATTCTTACTCTATAAAAAAATTTACCTTCATTAATTAGAAATATAACACTTGATTAGGATACCCTTTATCCTCTTTTATTTTTTTATAAAATTTTAGGCCCTATCTCACTCTTTAAGTCACTTTCATAGGTGTAAATTCCTCTCTATTCACCCCTAATTAGGTCTCCTTTGTCATTTTGAACCCTGTCTACTTTCCAAGCTTCCAAAATGGTATGAAACCATGTACACTCACCTCAAAACCAATTAAATATATTTATCATTACTAAAACCTATCTAATTACAAAATTTTAGGATTTTTGATTGGTTCATTTCTCCATAAAATGAATTTCTTTATTGAAACCTAGTTTAGGGTAATTTATCTTAGTCACAGTGTGAGAGGGTTTAATCCAATATTGAGGACATTTATAAGAATTTAAAATGACTGTAAGATATCCATTAGGTCTATCTTGACCCTCTCTTCATTCTCCTATCAATATTAGGCTATAAACAATCTCTTGATCTTGTTTTAAATCTTCAAATCCACTTGACTGTATTGGTTTCTTAAGCAAAACACAACCTTTTAAGTCTATAGACTACCAAGACACCATTTCAAGAATAATTAACCTCAATAATTACTTTAAAATATAACAAGGAGCTTACCTGATGGGTATGAGATGTTTACAAGTTAATTTAAAGATTCTTTCATCTACAAAGGCACTCAGTCTATCAACAGAGTCACCTACAAAAAACTAGGGTCTAGTTTTAAAATACCTATTCTTGAAGTGTTCCTTGATCCTTCATGAATCTTATAACTTCTATAAATATTCAATTCACTCTAGGAAATTCATTATCAATTTGCATATGTATAAACCACTCGAACTCAGGCAATAAACAATAATATAATGTTAAGCATAATAGAACTTGAGACTATATTCTTAAGCAAGATTTCTTCTTTCTTCAACCAAGAAAAAATATGAATTATGAAAAACTTTTTTTTTTCCTTCAATCACTTTAGATAACAATTATTTTCACCTTATCTAATCAACTTTGCATGAACAATAAATAGCATTCATTGTTAATCCAACAAGGCTTGGACTAGATTCTACAAACAAGGAGTTTTAACTCTTACCATTAATTTAAGTCTTTTCTTCAAATCATACATTCATTATCCTATAGATGAACTTAAAATCAACTTCCATTCTCATTCTTTCATAAGCAGTTCACATGAATAGTCAATGACATTATTTAGAATGACCTCATCAGGGTGTAGATTCATATTCATTCAAAGAAATAGGGGTTGTCACCTTCAAATTCCCCTTTCTATCTACATAAAAAAACTATTCTATGCTTATCTCCTCTCTATTATAATGTAAACATTGTCTATTCAAACATAACTGAATCTACACTCCTATAAAGGTGCATAACTACCTTTTGGATCTTCTCCATGTAGAGATTTTTATTGAAAAATAACCTTTTCTTGGTTCACACACAATATGAATTTTCTAAAACCATGAAAAATATAAAAAAGGACATTTTATAGACCTCTTACAATGCCTAATCCCCTATAAAATTTTAACACACTATTTTCACCTTCATTAATGCATAAAGGTCTTTATATAAGGCTTGAAAGATTTAAACATTCAAATAATACATTTTAGTAGGAAAATAATATTTTAAATTGTGTGCACCTTTAGACTCTTTATACTCCATATAAATACCAATAATTACCTATAACACTAATAATACACCTATAGACCAAGATAAAAACAAAAATGAATCTAACTTGGGGTCATCATGGGATGTCCTTTTATAATACTACCAAGCTGAAGAATCTTTGCCACATGTATGAAATAATGCACTTGGTATATGCTTCCATCTGCTTAGATTGAACCTCCTCATGTAATGTATCATCTTCAAATTTCCTCTCATATAGGTGTACATGCTCTTGGTCCACACATCTAGGCCTTATTTGCTTCATCTCCTCAATCAACATACCTACACACAAAATAACAATGTTAAGTAAATAATAACTACTGCCATTTTCTTCTTGCTTTGCAGGTACATTCCACTCTTTCTCTTTTTCAAATTGTTCCTCCTTATCCTTAACTCCATCCTCAAAAAATATTGCAAGTATGGTATCTTCCTCCTTCACCCATGTTTATTGTACTATCTATTCTACTTCATGTACAACTTGTGTTTGTCATTTGCATACTTCATTCTTATGTACATTCTTATCTTATTATTGTATATCAATATCTTTACAACCCTCTTTATCTTTCACATTCAAGGGCTGCATGCTTTCTTTCAATCCTCATTTTATTTATTTAGCACTTCTACATGGTCACCTTGTGCGTAGGCCTGTTGTATATTGTCCATCTCATCAACACCCTCTTCTTGTTCAAGACTCTTTTGTAAACTTTTGTATTCATCTTCCACCACTTTTTATGCTGCTTATTCTTTACCTAAAATTTCATTACAAACCATCATGTTAGAAATAATATTTGAAGACTTCATGGCTTTCTCATGGGCTACCTCTTTCTTGGTTAATTCAACCTCCATCTTCTTCACTTGATTGATGTCAATCCCAAGCCATTGCTCATCCAATTTAGTTAAAATTTCAAACACTTTTTTGTTGTCTCCTCTTCCATGGTCTTGGCTACCATGTTTGTATTCTTATGTTAGCTCACTCTTTTCCATCTTTTTAGACTCACAACTCCTCACATTAGCCAACTCAACATAGCTCACCTTGTCTTCTTTCTTCGGTGCTTTGACCAAACCCAAGCTCTCCATGGTTTTATTCCAACATTAAATCATCATTATCCTTTCATATTTCCTCTCTTCTTCACCTTTTAATGGGATGAGTGTAAATTTATTTCCTTCTTTCTTAGAGGTGTAGGTGTTGGCTTGACCATCATGTATGGCATGCTTATCAAACTACCATGGCCTCCCTAGTAATAGGTGACACACATCTATAAGCAAAATGTCACATAAAACTTGATCTCTATATTCTCTTATCTTGAAATCAACCCAACTTTGTTCAATTACCTGTATTTGATGACCTTTCTACACCCATGCAATTTTGTATGGTTCTAGATGTGGCATTCTCTTCAACCTTAACTTCTACACCATCTCCAAAGAAACTATATTGTTAGTGTTACAACCATCAATAACCAAATTACATACCTTACCATTAGCCTTAACATCTACTTTTGAATAAGCTTATCTTTTGGGTTGGTTCTTTGCCTTGCTTTTGTTGTAATAAGACTCTCTTCATGAGAAATGACTCATTCATCTCTTGTATTTTGTTCTCATTCTCCTCTCTTTATTGTTTCATACTATTGCTTACATTTTTTGGACACTCAGTTGCTCTATGTCCTTCTCTATGGCAATTCCAACATTGCCCCTAAAATCTATGTCTTGGTATTTATCTTATTGGACCCTCATTCCTTCTCATTATGTGACCTAAAAATGATCTGATCTCTCTTACATGGTGTTGTCACATACCCTCTTGCACTATTACATGCACTTATGGCCTTTCTTATACTACTTCTCTATATTCTCTCTCATTCACCCTTACTTACAAAGGTCTTTCCTACCTTGCTACCTATCTTATATTTTTTCTCTTTATTCTCTCCTTTTGAGAGTATCCTTAATTGCCTCCAACTCATTACCAACGGGACAATCATTTGGGTCATTAACATGACCAAATCATCTTCATCCCTACTAGCTCTCTCTATTGAGTACTACACCTGGTTACATGTCCTACACTTTACTTCAAAACACATGTTATCAAATATTTTCAACAATCCACAAATATTTCCCTAGGCTCTGATACCAAAATTATGTAGAGTATATACCTAATCTTTGCTTCTTATCTCACTTAACCTTATTTGCTTAACTCAACTTCCCTTGCATTGGACTCTTAGACTAACTCTTCAATTTAATGGTTTACTAATTTCACCTTAATTTTGTACTTCAAAATAATTTGAATTTTTTTGTCAATGTTTTCATTACCCTCTCAATCCATTCACCACCTTTCAATCACTTTCGAAGACTCATCTCAACCCCCTTCACAAATATGTCAACTCTTCTTATAACCCTACTAACCCTGTTTAGAGGCTTTCTTGATCTATATAAAATTTTACCTTTATTAATTAGAAATCTAATACTTAATTAGGACACCGTTTATCCTTTTTTAGTTTTTTACAAAATTTCAAGCCCTAGCTCACTCATTAAGTCACTTTTGTAAGTACAAATTCCTCTTTGTTCACCCCTATTTAGGTCTCCTCTGTCATTTTGGACCCTATCTACCTTCCAAGCTTCCAAAATGGTATGGAACCATGTACACTCACCTCAAAACCAATGAAATATATTTATGGTTACTAAAACCTATCTAATTATAAAATTTTATGATTTTTAACCAATTTGTTTCTCCATAAAATGAATTTCTTTATCAAAACCCTAGTTTAGGGTAATTTGTCTTAGTCACAGCCTAAGAGGGTTTAATCCACTAATGAGGACATTTATATTATTTTTGAATGACTATAATATATACCTTGGGTCTATCTTAACCCTCTCTTTGTTCTCTTATCAATATTAGGCTATGAACAATCTCTTGATCTTGTTTTACATCTTCAAATCCACTTGATTGTATTGGTTTCTTAGGCAAAACACAACCTTGTAAGTATATATACTAACAAGACACTATTTCAATAATTATTAACCTCACTAATCACTTTAAAAGATAAAAATGAGCTTACCTAATGGGCCTGAGATGTTTATAAGTTATTTTGAATATTTTTTCATCCACCATGCAAAGGCACTCACTTTATCAACAGAGTCATCTATAGGAAACTAGGGTCTTTTTTTAAAATACCTATTCTTGAAGTGTTTATTGATCCTTCATGAATATTATAAACTCTAAAATTATTCAATTAAATTTGGTAAATTCATTATCAAATTGCATATGTATAAACCACTCAAACTCAGACAATAAATAATAAAATAGTGTTAACTATAATAGAACCTAAGACTGTATTCTTAAGTAAGGTTTCTTCTTTCTTAATCTGAGAAAAAATATGAATTATGAAAATCTTATTTTTTCCTTCAATCACTTTAGATAAAAAATTATTTTCACCTTATCTAAGCAACCTGACATGAATAATAAACAACATTCACTATTAATCCAATAGGGCTTGGATTAGATTCTATAAATAGGGATTTTTAACTCTTACCATTAATTTAAGTCTTTTATTAAAATCATAAATGCATTATCCTATAGATACACTTAAAATCAACTTCCATTTTCATTCTTTCATAATCAATTCACATGAATAGTCAATGACATTATTCAAAATGACCTCATCAAAGTATGGATTCATATTCATTCAAAGAAATAGGGGTTGTCACCTTCAAATTCCCCTTTCTATCTACATACAAAAACTTTTATATGATTCTCTCCTCTCTATTCGAATGGAAACATTGTCTATTAAAACATAATTGACTCTACACTTCTACAAAGGTGCATAACTACCTTTTGGATCTTCTCCACATAGAGATTTTTCTTGACAAATAACCTTTTCTTGGTTCACACACAATATGAAGTGTCTAAACCATGACAAATAGACAAAAGTAAATTTTATATACCTCTTACTTGCCTAAGCCCCTATACAATTTTAACACACTCTTTTCACCTTCATTAATGCATAAATGTATTTTACAACACTTGAAAGATTTAAACATTCAAATAATACATTTTGGCAAGAAAATAATATTTTAAATTTTGTGCACCTGTAGACTCTCTAGACTCCATCTAAGGACCACTAATGACCTATAACACTCATAAGACACCTATAGACCAAGATAAGAACAAAAATGAATCTAACTTGGGGTCATCATGGGATGCCCCCGCATTATCATATAATTTACAAAAGAAAAATATCTAAAAGGTTGGCCTAAGTGATTTAATGTGAGATATTTCCAAAAAATAATGGTATATATACAAGACTCAACCCTCATTCATTCCTCACCTATAAATCACATATAAACTTACAAGGCAATATTCCAAGAAGCACTCAATCAAGCATTCAAGTGAGAAAACCTACCCTATTCATCCCTATTTCTATATTAGTAATAAGATCGGTATTTCCATAGGTATGAATCATTCAAAATGTATCCCATGAGTTATATTTTTCAAGTTAAAATTTAGGTCATTATATGTATTTTTTTATCACACATTTCACCCTTTTACACACACAATCCAACATTTAGGGGATAACTACATCAATTTGATGTCTTCTTCATAGTATTGACTATGTAAGCAATGCTTATTGACAGAGGGTTCTTTACTATCAGCTTTACAATGTGAGCCTATTGACTCATTTTTTCCACAACCATTTCAAGGGAAAATATCTAGGGTTTTGTCATTTAACAAAGAGTGACAGCCTATGTGCATGATCTAAGGACATCATAAGAAAGGTGAAAAAAACTAGAAGGCTCCAATTGGTCACATCCATATCCAATAATTATTTTTTATAGAACACGTGTGGCAAGGTTAGACAACTGCATCAACACAACTATCTAGATTTGACACAAGTGTCTTAGGCCACATAAATAATATTTATAGAATATGATGATTATTCTAAGATCATCTTCTAGTCTACTTCTAGCTTAATGTATATCAAACCTACATGCACATAATAAACAAGCTAAGTATCATTTATGTCCAATTCATTACAATATCTATCAATGGCTATACTTTAATATTTTTTGAAATCTCAATTGTACAAATTCAAAATATTCTTTATCTAAGTTTTCTATTAATTGGCCTGCTTATTATGTTAGTTTATGTAAAATCTAATCTAATCCCCTTAACCTTATATATCCACACATCTAAATTTAGGGTTAAACACTTCTCTATAATCTTGAGCATCTATATGTTCTTGGGGATGTACTTTGGCAAAGACTCATCTAGGAGGTACACTATACTAAAAAATCATGAGACTTCAACATGAGAAAGAATCTAAATGCATTACATTCACACTTATATTATCCATATATGTGCATATATATGGAGTGACACATCAAGTCTTACATTCATTATTACATCATAAATCCTATGAATAGGAAGATGGGAATTTATATACCTATAGTAGTTCCATCTAGATCATGGAAATATATCATAATGGATTTCATGACTAGGCTTCATATGATGATGCCCAACATGACATAATGTGTGTTGTAGTGGATAAGTTTTTTAATATGGACATTATGGCTTCCTACAAGAATGGAATTGATGTAACTAGCATTGTGTAAACTTTCTTCATCCATATATGGGTTCACTTTGGACTTATAACATCCATCATATTCAATTAAAATACACACTTTTTGAATCACTTTGATAGGCATTGTGGGACTTGATTGCGTACATTATTGGATTGATCGACAACATTTCATCCATAGATAAATGGTAAAACAAAATTTATCAATCACACACTTGTTCATATTATACAAATGTACAACTATGTGCATGTTTGTACTTAATATGATAACTATAATCACCTAAAAGTGGTAATTCGATGATAAGATTTTCAATTGAGTTAACATATTCCTAGCTTATCCCTAGACCCATCCTAGAGCCTTATACACACTCTCCCATATATTGTGTAGACCATAGACATCTAATGTTAGCCAAAACACAATCCCAAGATAGCTTTCTTAGATCTCAACCCAACTTTCCCAAAAGTCTCTGAGATGGACATTAGCACCACATATGGGACACTACATCCACATGGCGCTAGTGTCCCCAACTATCCTTAGCTCTAACTCTCCCAAATAGATATTTTTTCAAATGTGTACCCCTTTTAAGGTTTGCCTAAGCACATTTTATTATCTACATAAGATACAAATCTCTACAAATACAATTCTAATTGACCTCTATTCACTAGATGTAAAACAGATGAAAAAGCCTATTCAAACCAAAGAAAATTTTAGTAAATTTAAGGCATTTGATCCTTATTGTGCCCTATTTCTACATACCAGCATCTACAGCATCCCTAAGCCTAGTTTTCAAAGATTTCAAAGCTCAAGTACATTCAAGGCATCCAAATCCAATCTCTTTTTAGAATTCACTTACACTTGCATCAAGCACTAGGTGGGAGAACTACATCAAAATTGATACCACTTCAAATTATTGGTATGTAGGCAACTCTCTTCACAATGAGTTGTTGAGGATGTCTAGCATTTCTTACTAATGAACACATAATTATTTCTCATGCAATACTTACAAAGAGGATTAGGTTTTGCACACTAATTTAGGTTATCTAAGTACAACATAGAGTTTTAGATTTCAAGCGCATAGGAAAGATATCTAAAAACAAGCACAGATGCTCCTAGAAAATAAGAATAATCTTACAAAGGGGACACTAGTGCCACTTTGAGGATACTACAACAACATGGTGCTACTATCCATATGGGACACTACTATCCAGTCAACAAATCGATTTCATAATCTTGTTGATGACACTCAAACCTATTTAGAAACTAGATCATTCATGACAGTCACTTTCCAAATAAGTCTATATTTATGCATATTTATTACTATTTTTATAAAAGGTAAAATAGGTTGAAATACATAACAAATTACTACTTAATTATTGAATATTATTTAATTGATTTAAACATATTATCCCTTTAATATAAACATGGGGTTTACATAGTCAAATCTTGAGAGGTTAAATCATTTGGTGAACCTATCTTACTTCAAATATTAATTCAAACCCTACTTCTCATTATTCCAAATTTTTGTGCAATAATTTAGGGTTACTAACTTTTGATTTTCTATTTTTTTAGATAACCTAGCTAAATTATATCAATTAAATATTAGTGTTTCAATTTATTTTACATATAATTTAAATTGGTGAAAGAAACCCTAGATTCAAAAATCTTAACCCTAGATAACCCTAGGGTTCACATTTCTAGCAGTTACCAAGTCTCAATTTATAGATTTCTACCATGATTATCATGATGGAAACCATATTTCATTTCATGGTATAAATTTTGGTTCTTTGATTAACATGTTTATTACCAACTATTTGTATAAAAGTACACATGTATATTACTCCTATCATGGATACAATTTGAGCCAAGATTGTTTTACATATTGGTCTTCCATTATGTGAGCCCCATTTTTCTATGGATCATTGATATATGGATCACTTTGAGCTACCTCCAATTACTACTAGATGAAAAAGGGCTTAGAGGACTCCTTTTGTTTTGCTTCCACCTAGACCACTTGATTATCTATGTTCCCTATTGGCTCTACTATTCACCCCCAATAAATAGTAGACCCCATAGTTTGAGTTATTACTAAGTAGAACAGGGTGACTCCTTAGCCTATATAAGTGCAGTGTAACCATACTACCCCTCCTCATCCCCAATACACTATAACAATACCCATAGATTAGAAAAGAGAATTCGATATAGTGGATCAGTTGAGAAATATACCAGTTAAAATATATATATTAGAATTACTTCAAAAATAAATAATCTTCAAATATATTCTATTTCAAACACTTAATCATACATCTATGTCTCATGATACTAAGCTATCCAATTTACATCTATCATGAATAGTATCAAAGATGTAGATTATGTGATATCTTTTTCTAATAAGTATTTACCTTGATAATCAGTAATTGATCAAAACTTGCCACTTTTTATTCAAGCTCAAATCAACAACATAGTTATTAAATGAGTTCTCATCGATAGTGGTTTAAGACTCAATATATATACCCTCACATTTATACAAACCATGGGGGTTAATATAACATCTATTTAGAAAACATACAAGAACATATGAGGGTTTGATGGCATTATTAGATAGACATTAGGATCAATCACATTGGACATTACAGTGGGACTAAAGACATTATCTACACACTTTTAGGTGATGTCAAACCATTTATATTATAATTTCCTAATTAGGAGACCTTGGATACATGCTATCAATTTTTTACCTTCCACTCTTTATAGATGTGTCAAATTTTTTCATGATGGGTGCCTATACACATGCCCAATAGATAATCATCCATTTAAACATCATAGGCTCACTAAGCCTCCTACACTAAGTACATCATCAAATTGGACACCTCATGTTCTCATCAAACCCCCACCTCACAAGATTCCCATTGAATAGATGCATACTTATGAGGTGGGGGAGTTTAGTAAGACCATTAATATACCATCTTCATATCTTCCTAAAACATAGGCACATTCATCGATGATAGATGACTAGCTTCTCCTAGCACAATTACCTTCCCTGATGATAGAAAAACAACCTATCATAGTCAAAACATCCTCATCTAGGATAGATGATGAGATATTCTTAGCGTAGTTATGAATACTTATAAATTTAGAAGAGGATTACATTCATAATTCTGACATAGATTTGTAAGCAACTACAGACGATGGTCAACCACATATAGACATCAATGATTATTTATATGGATTGAGCTTTCCACCAATGGGCCTAGGAGAGTACATAGATAATTAGAAGGCACTTATAGCTCACCCTACACTATTAGCCTCACTTGTTTAATATTTTATAGCTATGGGATCCCATACTAAACTACAATCAGTAGTAGATCCCTTGATCCATTCATTACATATGGTCATATCTATGGATATTGATTCAATCATATATATTCAGGAAAGGAGTTCATAAGATAGACCATGCTAGATCTTATAGCTATTGCTTGATAGAGGATTAATGATATTACCCATAGTCTAAAAAATCAATTAGTATATTATCACCATAGGAAGGGAAACCATTTTTCCACTTTCATAGAATTATAGGACATGATACAGACATGTGTGTAGCATTGCAACATAAACTAAATAAATTTAAGGCTAAGGGCACTATATAGATTATACAACTTCTACCTCCATATGCACCACCACCATTAGTGATATGAGTTACTACATAGATATGAACACCACAATAGATTTTTTGCTGACATAGATATTTATGACATTATCCATTGACTATACAGATATTTGTAGTAGACAAATATCTTCCCTACATGGTTATAGATGAGGATTATGATCTTAATTCTTGCACTTTGGGATTTTTACACTACATTGGTTATCAAGAGAGTGAGATAAAACATGTTATAAAATGTCTGGACTCCATTAGATGTATTATATTACCAATTACATATGGCCTCAAGGTGGCCAATACATTATTCTTCACTTTGAATAGAGATACTCATATACAAGTCATACTTGGAAGTACATGGTTATAGGTGATGGATGTTATAGTTGATCGGTAAAATAGATGATTGGAATTCACTCATGATAGACACATGGTTCACATTTTACATGATGAAATAGATGAGAACTATAGGTTTCACATAGATACTCTACAGTCTAATGTGGTTTACATTGGGACTATGTGAGAGGCATCTTACACAATTGAGTAGCTAACTACTTGCCAGATATTTCATATTGTTAATTATCCTAGTATAATTAGTTATATCATACACATTCACTTTCTCTTGTTGATTTCGTATAGATTCTAAATAGGACTCTGGTATACTACATTGATCCAAACCAGTTATCATCTACCCATTAGGGGCATGTACACTAATATACATTTATACATTTGATACATCTGCCCACTCAAGGGCATCTCATACATAGTTGCTATTACTAGTTTCTATCTTTATATACTATACATTATAGTTTATGCATTGATACATCTTGATATTGTTAGGTTATGGAGCTAAAAGCTTCAACTTGTTGCTGACATAGAAAAGAAGGTTGTTGAAGACCCAGAATCACCGGTGTCGACAGCATGACCAATGTCAGTCATGATCAGTGCAGAAGGCAACTGGCATCGGTAGGAAGTCAGCCGACATCAGCAGAACCAGGCAAGCAAGGACCAGCATCGGTCACCTGTGTGTTCCAGAACTGCTCATTACACAAACAGTTAGTTTAGTGAACAGAGTGTTTGCATGTAAAGGCTATTTCGAGTCTTGAGCTACGTGTCTATTATTAGTAAAATAAGAGTCTAAGTTATTTTTTAAGTCTGGGATCTATTTATAGACCCATTGGCATGTATTGTAAAGTGTGCTAGTGAAGACAATAAAGTGTGTGTTTCTCCTAGTTCCATTAATGAGATAGAAAGGAAGGCAAGGAAGATCCTTCCATGGTGAGTATGGTCTATTGAATTGCAGGTTGCAGGTTCATGGGAGATCAACTTGAAGTACTATAGAGTGCTTGGTGTACTAGCAGGGTTATTACTGACTAGTTGGAGAGGTAAACACCAATTCTGTGTGTGAGTTGGTTGTTGGGACCGTTTTTGGTAGGAGAGTGTTTTGTAGAAGAATTACTATACACTTAAGGTGTGGGAAGCCTCTGTAAGGTGGAAGAGTGTGGCGGCTCTTTATTGTATTCTTTTTTGTACAAGTATTAATATAAGATTGTATATTGTCTCTCATATTCTGTGTTATTGGTGAATTCTAGTTACTTGTGCTTCTGGTTATTTTTGCATGTTTAATTGTTATTGTTTGGTAATCATATTGTGCTCTCTCTGAGGAGCAAGATCCTAACAAGTGGGATCAGAATAGTTGTGTTTGTTCTTGGATTCCCCAACAACTGGTATCAGAGCATGTTTGTTGTTCTAGGTACCTGACAAGTGGTATCAGTGTTTTTGGTTGGGATACTAACAGGTTAGATTAGATCTGGTTAGTGTGTGTTGATTACAGGTTACTCACAGGGGTTTTTGTTTGAGTGGGAGTAGAGCAATGGTAGAAGACAGTATGCTACGAATGGAGAAGTTTAATAGCAGGAGGTCCAAGTTCAGGTATGGCAGAATAACCTACTGGAGATATTGAAAGAAAGAGTAAGAAAAGAAAGATTGTTGGTTGGTAGCAGATCAGCATGAAGGACATGAAGAAGAAGCAGGTGTTGCAGATTTTGTTGCACAGGGTGCTCTGGTATGTTCTTTAGATAAAGTAGAATCTAGGGTTTTAGATTCTGGTGCCTCTTTTCATGCATCGCCAAATAGGGAATTTTTTCATGAGTATGTCCAGGGAGACTTTGGAGAAATTTGTGTAGGGGATGGTAAGCCTTGTCAGATGGTTGGCAAAGGGAAAGTGAAGCTGAAATTGTAGATGGACAACACATGGGTGTTGGAGGAGGTCATGCATGTCCCAATTTTGGAGCAGAATTTGATTTCTATAAGAAGTTTGGGTGATGAGGGTTGCATAGTAACTCTCACAACAGACTTTTGGAAGGTTACCAAGGGTGCACTTGTTGTAGCAAGAGGTAAGAAAGTAGGTACTCTTTATCTATCTGCTTGTATTACTGTTTCTCTTTCTGGGTTATCTACTTCAGCTGTAGATTCAAAGATGTGGCTTAATAGGCTTGGTCACATGAATAAGAAGGAGATGCATGTTCTTAAATTAAAGGGTATAGAACGAGATTTCTATATGCAGAAGAAGAAGCTGACGTTTCTTGAGGAATCTGATGTTAGTGACAAGAATAGGAAAGCCTTGGTTTTCAAAGAGAAGGTAACGGATAGAGTTCAGCACCAGGGGTAAAAGAATTCTGAGCAGAGCAAGGGTGATTTAGACAAGGGTTTGATCCAAAAGGAGCTCACAGGTAGAAGTCAGTTCTCACAAGCAAAACACAAAGATCGATGTCAGTAGGAAAAATGGCATCAGCGTCCAGATAGGGACCGACATTGGCTATGTGCAGACTGACGTCAGCAACTCAGGGTAGATAAAAACCAGCGTCGACAAGGGGATAACCAACGTCGGTGATGAGGCAGTCGCAGGTAATTGACATCGGTCAGGTGCAGACTGGAATGTGATCGGCATCGGTCACTGAGATGAATTTTGGGTGGACAGCAAGCTGTCAAGGAGTCTCAAGCACCCATATGGAGGAATTAAAGGGTATGTAAGCCTCAAATTCATCATTTCCCTTCTTTACACTACTTGTTGCTCACTTATGGTATAGAACTAGGAAGTTGTTAAAGAAGTAGAACAGGTAAATCCAAGAAACAGTGGGAGCTTGGCATGGATGGAGGATGTGATTCCTTGGAGGAGAACCAAATAGGACTTTTGGGTGGAGTTATCAGCTGGAAGTAAGCACTGAGAGACGAATGGATGTTCAAGATGAATAAGAGCAGAAATGGATATGTGAGACAGAAGATCAGGGTATATGGTCTTGTATAAGCTGCAGGGCAATGGAGGTTTGATCATTGTGTTTTCTCTTTACCAGGTTGGATAATATTAGCTACATTATCCTATTACTGTATGATGTGCTTGTTGTAGGGTTACATATACAGGTATTGCTGAATTAAAGGTAAAGCTAGTTCAGGGGTGTGTCATGGAGAATCTGGGAGCAGAAAGATTCTTTGGCATGAGTGTGTTCTACGAACATGGAAGGTCATATGCTGACTTTGTTTCAAGATGATTGTGTGAGACCGGTTAGCACGCCAATGGTTGGACAGTTCACAGAATAGGTGTCTTGATTCACATAATGAGATTGAGTGCATGGTATGTACTAGACCTAAGTTTTCCCAAGTAGTGGGAGTTATCACAAGTTTGGAGCCAATCCGAGAAAGAAGCATTAGAGGGCAATTCAGTGGATTATTAGAGGGACTAGCAGCCGGTGCACATGCTATGTAAGTTCATGTTATTTTTTACATGGTTTGTAGATGTGGATGTGGCAGGTGATTTGGGTGACAGGTGTTGCACTATAGGTTTTGTGGTGGTTGGTCCTCAAGAGTGATCTTAAAGAGGGATACAGAGCCAAGGGAACAAACTAGATGGTGTACAGGTACAGGTATAGAAGGTTGCTGAAGACCCAAAATCACCAACGTCGGTAGCATGACCGATGTCAGTCATGATCAGTGCAAAAGGCAACTAGCATCGATAAGAAGTCAGCCGACGTCGATAGAACCAGGCAAGCAGGGATCGGCGTCGATCGCCTGTGTGTTCTAGAACTGCTCATTGCATGAACAGTTAGTTTAGTGAACAGAGTATTTGCATGTAAAGGCTATTTTGAGTCTTGAGCTATGTGTCTATTATTAGTAAAATAAGAGTCTAAGTTATTGTTTAAGTCTGGGATCTATTTATAGACCCATTGGGTATTGTAAAGTGTGCTAGTGAAGAGAACAAAGTGTGTGTTTCTCCTAGTTCCATTAATGAGCTAGAAAGGAAGGCAAGGAAGATCCTTCCATGGTGAGTATGGTCTATTGAATTGCAAGTTGCAGGTTCATGGGAGATCAACTTGAAGTACTATAGAGTGCTTGGTGTACTGGCAGGGTTATTACTGACTGGTTGGAGAGGTGAACACCAATTCTGTGTGTGAGTTGGTTGTTGGGACCATTTTTGGTAAGAGAGTGTTTTGTAGAAGAATTACTGTACACTTGAGGTGTGGGAAGCCTATGTAAGGTGGAAGAGTGTGGCAGCTCTTTATTGTATTCTTTTCTGTACAAGTATTAATATAAGATTGTATATTGTCTCTCATATTCTGTGTTATTGGTGAATTCTAGTTACTTGTGCTTCTAGTTATTTCTGCATGTTTAATTGCTTAAGTTTGGTAATCATATTGTGCTCTCTCTGAGGAGCAAGATCCTAACAAGTGGGATCAGAACAGCTGTGTTTGTTCTTGGATCAGAGCATGTTTGTTGTTCTAGGTACCTGACAGATATTTATCATTGATACTCATTGATTAGATTTTTTTTTACTATCACTAGTTAGACTTAGTATACATACATCCTATCATCTACCTAGATTTGTATTACATTGTTATACATGCTTTCATTTCTAGTTTTTCCTAAATTAGACTTGATTGTGTTCTTATGATTCTTCCATATTTGAGGGAATTTGAATATACCATTATCCTTTGGATCTATGCCACTTCTATGTTTTTATACTTTAGAAATGTGCCCATGTCCCTTACGTGTGCTTTCTTACTTTTATATGTAGACATTTAAACATATCCTTTTATGTGGTTATAATCTAAATTACTTTTTACTTGTGTATGTGGACATTTGAACATGTCCTTGTATGTCATCATTCTTAGATTTAGTGACATGTACCCATGTCCCTTAAATTGTGGCCCTTTGGACTACCTTTTATGTGCCTCATGTGCTTTTATGTATGTTTCTACACCATGACACTTGTATTTGCGTATTACACACCCACCAATTTTTTATGCCATGAGGGACCTCATGCATATACCCTTCCTACTTGGGAGCCATGATGGACATCATGCCCCATCCCCATAGGTAGTTACTCAGATTTATTACTATACAAATTAATTACATTTATCTTGACACCCTTGAACAATGATAGATTACAACATACATCTTACATTACTTACTCATTCTCATATACTTTTGCATTTTGACATTATGTTTGTACATTGTATTAAAATATCATGCACATGTTCCAACTAACACATTTTATATATCTACTTATTTTGAGAATAGTTCTTACACAATTTCACAATTACCCTCAAAAGAGGGCGAATTTATAGGGTTTTTTTCATATATATCAAGCTCCTACTTTTCTATTCATATATAAACTTCATCACACAAGCTCAATTTCAAAAATCAGACATAGGGTAGACACAAGAAAAAATAGAGACTCAAAAGTTAGTTCAGATCACCCAAATTTTAGACTAGGTAGACATTAGCACCCATACTGGGACACTATCCCCATAAGGATCTATTGTCCACTATAAGTCATTATTGTCTAGTATACCCAAGGTAATTTAGATTATTTAAACTAATATACTAGTTACAATATATATATATATATATTGTAACTAGTATATTAGTTTAAATAATCTAAATTACCCTGGGGATACTAGACAATAATGACTTATAGTGGACAATAGATCCTTATGGGGATAGTGTCCCCAGGGTAATTTAGATTATTTAAACTTATATATATATATATATATATATATATATATATATATATATATATATATATGCATATACAGTCATAGGTTTGATGGTTATGTTTAGATTATGCTCAGATACACTCATTCCAACTTAGATGCATACCATTTACTCTTGTTTGGGTACATTATGCATGACATGATGAATCCCACATTAAGTTTAGATACACAAATTAAATTATTACATAGTTTAGATTTAGTATACTTAAATACCAGATTGGGGGCATGTGTACAACACATAGTTTCCATATACTCAACTATAATAGGTTGATCAGATATAATTGAAAACTCAATGTCGTTATCTACAATGTATACATTTGATATCACATTATAGGTTTTCACCAAATTCATGCCTTACTCCATCTGTAGTGGTTGGCATTCTCGAGTGACCCAGAGCCACCTAATATCCCTAAATGGATATAGAGCTAACATACATAGTTAGATATACTCAGTTAGATACTTTCATCACTTTGCATAGTTTATTTATAGATGCATCTACTTTATATGGGTGGGAAATGATAGATTCATGGCATACTTGAGTTTTTTATCCACCCACATGAGAGGGTTAGACAAAATTATAGTCTTATCCAAGCTATTCACAGATCAAGATCCACCAAGCAAAGGTGGAAAATGATGGAGTTAAAACCCAATTAAGTTCTTGAGCCACCCATATGATGATTAAGTAAGCCATCAACATAGTCTAATTTATTCAAGGATATGATCACTATGTGTAGACATTTAAAATTGAAAACTTTGTGTCAATTTTAACCTTCTTTGCACTAAATACCTAATCATCTCTAATCCTCTCTAATCATGCTTATTTTTCCCTATTTACTATTCACTATTCACTACTTTGTTATCCCTAAATTAATCCAAATTTAATTAACTAATCTTTTTCTAAGTAAAAATTCCTTGGATTTTATAAATTCATAATTTTTATAAATCTAAAAAATAAAATTATCCTCACATACCTAAAGGCTCCACCTGTCCCCCACCATTCTGATTTAATAATCCACCTTTATTCCCATTTTCCTCCATGATCCAATTAAATAATCTACCTTTATTCCCATTATCTTCCATAATATGATTTTATCCAATTCAATAATCCACCTCATATCTTCCTCTAAAATGAATTTAATATTCATTTTTGAGTCCTACATGTTCTCCACTCCAATTTTTAATTCAAGATTCCCATTATGAATTAAAAATTACCTTTTATTCTCATCTCTTGATATTCATCTCAATATGGATAGTTCACATCCATTTCCAAATTCTATAAATTATAGGTTCATCTTCCAATTTAGCCATGCTTCTTCATCCTAAAGTTATTCTGCTATTATATCTCTAAGTTTCTTTATTATAGGTTTATTATGCTAAGATTATAAGAGATTGCATACCACGACACTACCCATTTTACCCTTGTGTTAGAAGAATGAGCAACCAAAATCGAGCAAATCAAATCCATATCACAATGGAGGAAGCTTCATTTTATTGCTAAGGTATAATTTCATTTTTATTTCTTTTATTTGTAGCTCTATCATAGGTTAATTTAGTTTATAATAAAATTTCATTTGATTTCTTAGCTTATTTTCTTTTTTAGATTTCTTTGATACATTTTGGCACACTCAGTGGGACTTTCCCTCATCTTTTTTATCTCATATTTTGAAATATCCTAAAGTGGGATATTTTCTAAAAACACTGAAACTATACAAAAACAAAACTAAACACAAAAGCTCTAGTACCACTAAAATATCTCAAAGTGGGATATTTACTAAACACACTTAAAACTATAAAATTCACTTTTACAATGCTATGCTCTAATACCACTGAAATATCCTGGACAATGATATTTATTGAAAACACATAAAACTCTAAAACCCAAACTAAACTAAAACAAACTTGCACTTATTCTCACACATAGTCCAA
Organism: Torreya grandis; assembly: GCA_037957365.1. Taxonomy (NCBI): domain Eukaryota; kingdom Viridiplantae; phylum Streptophyta; class Pinopsida; order Cupressales; family Taxaceae; genus Torreya; species Torreya grandis. Next base: position 1,819,104 of record JARHVA010000836.1, on the reverse strand, counting down.
ACTATAATAACTCAACACTTAGGCTCAAACAAGCTCATAGACTCAAATATGAAAATAAATTCACATACACTCTTACATTAATTATTGAATTACAATATTGAGTAGAGAAACTACTCATAATAACTCTTATGGCATCAACTAACACAACTTATAACATACTCTTTATAACAATAGATTGGAACACTCTTATAACTCTTACATTAAAAGATAACATAAAGACATGATAACAACTTACAACACCACTAAATGTAGCATTTCTCTAATGACGCACATGTATGGTTCCTAAATGAAACCAACATCCACTATCTAGGGAAGAATATTTCACCATTGAAGACTAACAACTCTGATTGAAGCACAATCACAATCTCTGAATGAGATTGTCCTATTGAACCAAAGGGGTTTCATCCTATGATCCAATTCTCCAATGGGTTTTTTTCCAAGGAAGATTAAAGAATGAACAACAAGTTTAAACCTTACAAGGGGGTTTACAAAATATATTCAAGCTTATTAATTACAATAGAGAAGCATGCTTATATAGAAAAGCATGAGAGAGAGATAGAGAGAGAAAGGAAACTTCATGCCCAAGCTAATAATTTCAACCTCCTTGAGTGGGTGCACTATTAAGCTATAGTGACAAGCTTGTCACCATGTGGGAAAGGTCATAAGTGTATCACATGATCACCTTTTCTTTTTTCTTTATCTCCCACCTTCCATGTGCTTCTAAAAGTCCTCACATGTGCCAATGATCTTCAAAATCTCATTTTTGACTTGCTCCATGTGCCTAATAAGATTCCCTCTTAGAATTTCATCCTACTTTATTTTTCCTCCATTTTCAAAATTTAATAATTGCTTATATGGACTCAGCCACATCCCCCAAAACACTTCATCACTATGCCACTTCACCATGAATAGTGGTCCATGAATAGTACCAATAAATAGTACTTGATGAATAGTGATTGTCATACAAGAAATCCCTTATAACACTTAAAATAACCTATAAGAATAAAATAGGCTACTGGTATTCTTAAAATGTCTCATTTGGAAAAAAAGGGGACATTACAAATCCTCCCTTCCCAAAGATTACTTGTCCTCAAGCAACCTGGTTAACTTTAGGAATCCAAATACCTAGATGTCAAACTAGCTATGGGAATTGGCCATTTCCAATCTTTGATCTTTTTTATTACACCACCCTGATATTATCATGGAATGGAAACCCCACACCAAGTGATGCCATAGCAAACACTTTCACTAGAAAGATTACAACATTTCCATCTTCATCCTTTTGGGCCTTGATTGCCCCTACATCAACACCTAAACATGACACAAATATATTAGATAAACAATAATTTTTCCTCTTTCCTTCATAGATTGCATCTATGATAATGCCCTCCATGTGTGAATTGGTTGGAAGCATGTGTGAATTGGTTGGAAGCTTGATCTATGTCCAAATTTGGCTTTTCAAATCATGTATCTTCCTTTTCAAGAGCAACACGATATTCAAAACCATATTTTTCCTCACCATAACTTTGATCAAAAGTTATGACAGCACTATACTCAAACATTGAATCATCATTGGATGCTGATTTAGAAATTTCAATGAGATCCATTCCATCATGCTCTTCATAGTTGATCCCCTCTTCTCTAGTCTGCAAATCATCCCTATGTATAAAATATTCTATAACATCTTCTTGATCTTCAAAATCATATTCTCCATCACTTTGATCAAAATTTATGGGAGCATCATACTCAAAAAATGAATCATCAAGAATTTTCATAGCTTCATGGGACTCATCAACACTTGCTGATTTAGGAAACTCCAAATCAACATACACTTCGATCTTAACACTATAATATGCCTCATGTGATTATTCTTTTTTTTAAACCACATGTGTGACTAGGCTCCCAAGATTCTTTGAAAATAAAATAAATATTATTTCTTCTAAGCTTGTTTCCACTACTTTATTCTTCTCTTATAGAAACTTCTTTTGATTTGGCTTCCTTCACAATATTTTTCTTCTCCTCCAACTCCTTGGAGACATTTTCCCTCTCTTAATTTCTCCTTGTCCTCATGATGTATCTTATGAGATCTCTTTTGCTAGGATCACTTTCTAGGATGTCCAAGTATCTATCAAGGGAGACTAGGTCTTTGCAGTCATCAAGCCATGCTTGGTACTGGTCCAACAATTTGATGGCATCCTGCTCATAATTATGGATATGCAACAATGCCACTTGTTTTAGATCTATGTATTTGATCTCAAGTAAGAATTTTGGAAGCTTCCTCCACTCCATGATACCTAAAACTTTATCAACAAAAATTTACAAATAAAATTCCACAACATAACCGACACATGTTGATAAGATGCATAGCTCTGATACCACTGAATATCCCAAAGTGGGATGTTTTTTGAAAACATTGAAACTATAATAGAACCAAACTAAACACAAAATATCTGATACCACTAAAATATCCCAAAATGGAATATTGACTAAACACACTTAAAACTATAAAATCCACTCTTACAATACTAGACGTTAATACCACTGAAATATCCCAAACAAGGATATTTATTGAAAAAACATAAAACTCTAAAACCCAAACTAAAATAAAACAAAATTTCACTTATTCTCACACATAATCCAAACTATAATAACTCAACACTTAGGCTCAAATGAGCTCATAGACTCAAATATGAAAATAAACTCACATACACTCTTACATTAATTACTAAATTACAATACTGAGTAGAGAAACTACTCATAATAACTCTTATAACATCAAACAACATAACTAAATAACATAACTTATAAAATACTCCTTATAACAATAGATTGGAACACTCTTACAACTCTTACACTAAAAGATAACATAAAAACATGATAACAACTTACAATAACACTAAATGTAGAATTTCTCTAATGAAACACATGTATGGTTCCTAAATGAAACCAACATCCACTAGCTAGGGAAGAATATTTCACCACGAAAGACTAGCAACTCTAATTGAAGCATAATCACAATCTCTGAATGAGATTGTCATACTAAACCAAAGGGGTTTCACCTTATGATCTAATTCTTCAATGGGTTTTCATCCAAGGAAGATTAAAGAATGAAAAAGTTCAAACCTTACAAGGGGGTTTACAAAATATATTCAAGCATATTAACTACAATAGATAAGCATGCTTATATAGAAAAGCATGAAAGAGAGACAAAGAAAGGAAACTTCATGCCCACGCCAAAAATTTCAACCTCCTTGAGTGGGTGCACTATTAAGCTATAGTGATAAGATTGTCACCATGTGGGAAAGGTTAAAATTGGATCACAATATCACATTTTATTTTGTCTTCGTCTCCCACCTTCCATGTGCTTCCAAAAGTCCTCACATGTGTCAAATATCTTCAAAATCTCCTTTTTGACTTGCTCCATAAGCCTAATGAAGATTCCCTCTTATAATTTCATCCCACTTTATTTTTATTCCATTTTTAACATCTAATAATTAATTATGTGGACTAAGCCACATCCCCTAAGACACCTCAAAACTATACCACGTAACCATGAATAGTCACACGTGAATAGTGATCTGAGAATAGTACCAATGAATAGTACTTGGTGAATAGTGATTTTCATACAAAACATACCTTACAACACCTAAAATAGCCTATGGGAATAAAATAGGCTTCTGGTATTCTTCAAATGTCTCATTTGAGAAAAAGGGGGCATTACATATTTGTCATAGTTACATTTAGAATTAGTTTTCAATTGATTTTTTTTGTTGTTTTATTTTGTTTTTGTGGTTTGTGTTAACTTTGAAATAGGTTTCCTTGACTAAAAAAATAACTCTCTAACAAATTTTTTACAAAGCACTTGTCAAAAAAACTCCACAAAAGGGCTAAAAAAATCAATTTCTTTTCTTTTGCTACTAACACTTTCAATTTTAGTTTTTCAAGTTTTTAATAATTAAATCACATTTAATTTAGAGCTAATTATTTCTTTATAAGCATTTTGTTTATAATTGTGGAATTGTGTATGCTCTTCCCTTGGCATCACATTGGTGATGATACTTGGGAATCAAAAACAATTCCATAATTTTTGTATTACCCAAGTAATGTTTATGTATGCTTATTTTTAATCTAGAGTTAATTATTTCATTTTAGGTATTTTGTTATAATTGTGGAATTGTGTATGTTATTTGCTTGGTATTACATTGGTGATAGTACTTGAGAATAAGAAATAATTTCATAATTTTTTGTGTTACCCAAGTGGTGTTTATGTATGCTCTTTCCTTAGCATGACATTGGTGATGATACTTGAAAATCAAAACCAAACACTTAATTTTTATTTATTTTTCTAGGGGATATATTGACCATGGATTTCACCATCACGTAGTAGGATAAAACCCATATACCAGTGGGGTATATAAATCAATATCCAACTATTTCAATTGCCTAAGTAGTTGTGTATTTTAAGCACACCATGATGTAAGGGATTTCATGCTCAGTTTTTTCAAAATGTGATATCATTGATTGTTAACACACTAAAACACCTATAGATGTGTTGGGAACTTTAGGATAAGACCCAATAGTGTGAATCTATTTTATCTATTTCTTCCATGGTTTTGGCCCTCAATGTACTACAAGGTATCTTGAAGGACTCCCCTTAGACAATCTTGTTTAAACTTTAAGCCTAGGAAATCATCTTTTGCCATTCAACTTTCATACATTGATTAGAGATTAGCATCAAGAAGTTACATTTCACACACCCTCAAAACCAAACTCAGTGAGCCATGGGAATGGCAGGATCCTCTTTGGTTGGTGGCTTGAAATATTAGGCCATAGTTGAGAGCACAAATGAGTAAGTGACATCAGAATTCCCAAACATTATTCATGACCCTTATCCTAATTTTCACCTTTTATGTGTAATTTCTTGATTGTTTAAAGTAGGAATTGATTTGTTTTTTTCCTTGTGTTCTACCATGTGCTAGATAAACATTGAGTGAAAAACAAAGTTATTTTGAGTCATTAAAAAAATATACCAATAACCTTGTTCTCAAACTCAAAACCATTTAGTTTTCAATCAATTTTTTAGACATTGTGGTCTTTTTTTATAGTCTAGTGTCAATTCCTTTGTAATAATCCTTTTTTGAGTCAAAGCCTTTCTTGTAATAAATATCACCTGTCATTAGATAAATGGATTTGTGGATCTATCCTTTGATCAATCTGGTCACAAATCCAAATCCAAACAATCTTAGTCTTAACCTAGTGTTCAATCCAATCAATTTTGATTCAAATGCATATTTGAATCAACATCAAATCAATCATCTAATAAATTCAAATATGAGTTTTAATGTGCATTAAACCTCACCCATTAATAAATTAAATCCAAATTTTAATATGTATTCAAGCTTACTGATCTACCAATCGAATCCAAATTTGAATGCTTATTCAAGTTTACCCATCAATTAATCTTATCCAAACATCAACCAATCAAATCAAATCATGGATAATTATTCAAGTTTCCAAACTAACCAATTCAATACAAACCATAACCAATACATTTCTAGATTCAATGTTCATTCATGTTCACCCATAGAACAATGCTAGAATTTAAATTTAAGGATGGTGCCAAATTAGTTTTTAGGTTATAATAATCAAAATGCTCTAAATTATACTTACAATTTCAACACAAATCTAACAAACCCATCCTTCCAAAATTAAGCTACTTCCTCAACACAATTCATTACTAGTGGATCCCAAAACTTTCAACAACATCATCATATCATTAGTAATATTTTTTTCCAAGACCAATCAAATTTCCCATCCACTAGTTACAAGTCCAACATCCCTCAATTCACTAGCCAAGAGTTAGCTAATGCAGAATATATCAGAATGAACCCACATCTATTTATATTTGAAAATACTACTTCATGGGTATGTCAATATGTCTCTCCTGAACCAAATAAATCCATATCATTTCCAAATAAAAATCATAATCATTAATCCATTACCCACCAACAACCATTTTTTATCAAATACCCATTTTTGATAAACATCCAATCTTGATTCAAACATCATCCAATCCACCTATCATTGAATTATCATATGCTTTCAATCCAGTGTGTAAGACTATGCATTTTAAAAAATCTCTTTACCCTAAATCCAATATTTCTAAGAGATCAGTAAAAAATAAAATTTGGTAAAAAATTACTTCAGTAGGACATCTTTATGTCCACATCCAATCCAAGATCAAATTTATTATCAAAATCAGATGTAGAATTCCTTTTAGGATTAAAAGAAAATTTAACAACCACATTAGTCCCAACAATAGTTTTATCAGTAGACAAGTTTGCAAATGATAGTGATAATGTTATAAATAAAAAAGAAGCCTCATCCAACATCAATACAAATCCTCTTTGTAACATCAAAGTAGTTTGTTCCATTTCCATAAACACAATTCTTCCTTTTCCTATTAACATTACACTAGCTGCACATGTCAACTAAAATCCATAGAAATGTACCTCATTGGACTTATCCCATGGAAACATATCAATTATAACATCTATAAAAATCCATGAAAGCATCCCATTTGAAAAAATATTACTTCACCAACCATTACTTGAAGCTCCAAAAATCAATCACAATACACCAATCAATGAACAAATTGGCTCCTTATTGCTTGATGATAATGACATCACAATCAATAAAAACATCAAGTCAATTAGGAAAGAAATGACATAGAATGATCTCTTAGTTACAATCCAAGAATCTTAACTCCCATGTTGCATACTTATTATGCCAAACTAGTAGAATGGCATTATAATGAGTTAGATCATATTTTGAGATTAATTTTGAGGCACATCATAGTAAGTTTGAGCATTCTAGATTTTCCAAGGAATTAAGGATTGTTAATATTGTTCTATCCTATTTTGAATTTTGTAGAATTTGGTGGTTAGTCAATAAAAGTTGGGTAAAAGATATTGGTTTTTTTAAATATGGAAAGCTCAATAGTCCCTAGTGCTTGATACTCTTTAACAATATTGCTTGTAGCCCATATAGGAAAAGGCATCTAGATTCCATATTGACATGAAGAAATCTTATAAGGTTTATAGAGTTTAACTTTACTATTAGGCATATTATTTTGGGTCTATTTGATAACTATGTTTTCCTAAGAAAAACCAAAATTACCATATAACTTTGCCAAATAAATTTATATTTGGAATTATTTATTTAAAAAGGATTTCCAAATAGGGAATGATAGTGAGGATGGTTCTCTAATAAATTTTAGTGGGCCCAATAACCTCATTCTGGTCAAGTACTATTCAAATTAAATGATAAAATTGAAAGTGAGATTGAAGAGGAAATCCAGTCAGAATGACAGATATTCTCTAGAATTGGCATGGGATAAAAACCAAAAAAAAAGTATTATGCATCTTGGGTTTAGGTGCCAATAAAGCCAAAAAAATTATAAAATCAAAAATAAAAAATAAAATAACTTGTTATTTAAAAGTATCTTGACACTTGGGGGTATACCATTTGCAATTACATTTCACATTTTGTCACTGTTGCATTGCATTTTCCATCATTTACATTTTGTCTTGCATATCAGATGTCATGTTTGGTTATTATTTAGTTGTTATTTCACATAACACAAACTTTCAAAATGTAGTTTATCATATCATTTCACCTTTTCATATCACCCTATTATCCCATAGAAAACATTTTCAAAATTAGCATTACATTGGTTCTTACCTTCATTTTTACGATCAGAGTGCATCTATTTTCCCTACATCTTCTTGAAAGACTTAGAAAATACTAAACTAAATATTAGTCTAAAAACTTGTCCATGATAGAGTCTCCTCTTACAGTCTTTTGTATGCAGAAACATTAGCTTTCTACCCAAAAAAATGGTAACTTTACTCGCCTATCTTGGTCTTAGGTGATGAGCCCTTGCATCTTACTAGTTGCATGGGGCCAAGACTTGGGGCTAAATTCTTTCTAAATAAAATGAGACCCTTATCTAAATCTTATGCAACATCAAATTCAAATTCCATATCTCTCACCCTTTATTGATCTTTAGTTTTAATCCCTTTCATCTCACTAGTTACGTGGGATTCACATTAGGGATATATGCCCTTACTCGCCTACATATAGTCTTTGTTGATGAGCCCATGTGTCTTCCTAGTCACATGAAACTACATGCAGGGGGTCACAAAAAAATGGTATTGTATATTAAATCAAAAGGTGTCCAAAGAAAAAGTTTTTCAAAAAGCTTGTCTATATGCCTATGCTAAAAAGGGTAACTTTATCCTATTTACCAATTTTATCAGGGCTTGTTCTCTCCAGAAATAGCTAATAAAGTTAGTATTTTGTGAGTTTATCAAAAAATACATTTTCCCCTTTTGCTCATAAGTATTAGGTCACTTTCCTTTTCCATGCAAAATTTTGATTTTTGGTCTTCTTCTTCACCATTTCATACCTATCATATTCCCCTTTTCATTCATTTAATGTAAATTGAAAGTCATATTTGTGTAAACCAAATAATTGGGTCATCACTTGAAAAATAATTGTTACCACATTCATAAATTTTCATGCATATCCATCATGTTACATCCATTTGATACATTTTTATTCTCACATATATAATCATTTTCTATAACATTCTCATAAAAACATAGAGATACATGGTATATCCTCAATATCTAGCCCTCTACTGTCAAGTCTGTATAATAAGTCTCTTGTAATATCCATCTCTATAGATGGCATGTGAGTCAAACATCTCAAAGCAAAAATACCAAAAAAAATCAACAAAATAAAAAAAAATAAGAAAAAGAGAAAAGAAACAAAAAAACAAAATAGTTCATCCATGAGTGAAAACTAGTAAGTTGGTGCTTTGGTAAAGTGTCATGGTGAAAATTAGTCCATCACTCACTTAGTTATCCATTAATTAGTCAACCAAGCTAAGCTCGTATCTTTTCAATGGGATATATATTTCCCACATCTGCTCATATGAACCTTGGTTCATGGGGCACCTTAAAACATGAATCTTATCTTGGGAGGTATCATTCCTTACATATATCATTGCTTGGGGACAAATCAATCCATCATCTCGACCAATCACAATGTGTAATCATCAGCTTAAGTGGGTTAATAACATCCATGGGTTCATCTTACCCTTCATCCATCAACCCATTTTCTCATCACTTCTTGTATGTGTTGAATTACATTGGTCTGATGGCCACTAACAACTAATTATCATCCCCATTCTTCATATTTTCTTCTCGCTAATTTCCATTGCTAATAATGACCTCTTTCTTAGGGCACCCTACATTAGGGAAGATTTGAATTTTTTATTAGCATCGTTATATTTTAACATCATCTAATACTTAGTATTTTTTTTCCTCCCATTTTTTGGAGAACTACATTGGCATGAGGTCTTTTTGGACTATGTAGGCAACACTCAGTTACTAAGGTTATCTCAACCACACCTCTTATTTTATTTTATTTTCTCACCTGATTTATCTTCTTCCAATCTCTTTTAACCATTTTTCCAGCTCATTTTTCAACCCATTTCCCATTATACATCCAATTATACAATCTCATCCCAAGGTTACTTGATAATGATTCTTTTTTACATTCATACCCTCTCAAGGTTCATCTTGTCTCCCCTTCAACTGCTAGTGCACCCATATTCCTTCATTTTCCTAGTGTGTCCTATTCTACCCTTAGATGTAGTGGACACTGTTACTATATATGTCACTATATAAGTGTCCACGCATATATTATATATTTATTACCTTATATGAAGTGGACACTATGAGTGTATATGTCACTATATGAGTGCCCACTCATCTATTATCCCTCTCTTACCTTAGATGAGGTAGACACCATGACTGTATCTATCACTATATGAGTGCCCATTGGTTTATTATCTCTCTCTTGCCTTTGATGATGTGGACATTGTGATTATCTCATCACTAACTAGGTGAACACTCCTTTTTTTCTCCTTCTCTCTCCTTTAGGATCTCATCTTTTTGTGAGTCTTATTATTGTCCATGCTCTCACCATTTTGTGGGTACATTTCCATATAACTCTCCTCTATCTATTTCTTCTTATCATTCCCTCATTCATTTTTTTCTCCCCTTTTTTGGGAGAACTACATGTGGCCTGAAATCTGTAGAGAGGATTACAAATAAAGTTAGTCAAAGATTAGTCAGTAAATCATGAAAAATACATTAAAGACATAACAAAACTTATCCTATTTATTCATGTGGGGTTTGCTAATGGAAATGAAATACATATGAAAGAAAGCAAGAAACTTATACCTTCCCAAGTGAACCCACTATCCAAGAGTGGCTCATAAGCATGTTCTCCCCTTTGTCAAGATCTCTTATCTTTGTCAATACTAGTGGCCAAATTCCTCCAATGCCTCAAGAATTCTTTACATAACCTAGGCTCACAGTAGATGAAATCTCTAATCTAGCCTATCAAATGAAGCTTCCTAATGAAACATAATGATCAATACAAAGGGTTGTGGAGAAAATTTAGCATTATAACATTGCACAAATAAAGCTTAAAAATGATGTTCATGGCTTTTCTATTTATAGATTTTTAAAATGGTTCAGGATCAACCATGACCATCCATATCAAGATTGAGATGTGTGGCCATGGATTAATCTAATATTTGTAATTAAATCCATAAGTATCCTCATGTCAATTAGATAAAAATGCATTAATGAGGTATGGGAGGCATTAAAGAGGCATATGAGACCCATAATCCTAATATTTTATGCATTTATGGCTTATAGATGCCACCCCATAGATGATGTCACTAGGTGATGTAGATATTAATAATCAATTTTGAATAATGAGATATTCAATAAGTTTCATGAAATTCTTAATTATGCTCTTAAATTGGATTAATTAGCTTAAACAAAGTTAATAAAGTTTAGTGTAATTCGGAAATTGGTGCACAATTAATCAAAATGGTCAAAAAGTCATATTACTGGGTCATAATTTGACTCAAGAAGAGTTGAAAGATGATGTTAGATGTGTTGGAACCATATTCCCATTTAGGATGTTGCCAACACAAAATAACAATGGTACATGGCATGTACTAATGAATTAGATAAAAAGAGTGATCTAGAGCACAAAAAGGTGAAATCATCATTTTGACTCGAAATAAATTAATCAAAGTTAGGTATCTCATAAAATAAATTGGTCCATTTAAGAATATTTTGACCTAAATCAGCACTTGTAAATAACAAGTTCGAACCATTTAGGGTGTTTTAATGATTTTAACCTAAAATATGTATTTGAGTGCAATTCAAGTAAGATTGACAATTTCAACACAAATGGTGTTAGGAATTGGATGTCTAGAAAGTCTAACCCTATTATCATGGGCGTTCACACCATTTTAAATGGTAAGAGCATTTAGACTATGTAAGCAATATTCAGGAACATGGGGGCCCTGGGGTCAGTTTGGCCACTATCTCCATCATCTCTACTCATCCACACTATGATTTCACTTATTCTTATTTATATTTGAAACCACATGGTTATCTCTAGGCATCCTCATCTATCATTCAATGTTGTTGGCTACCAAAATTCTCAACCCTAGTCTAAGAAGTTAGTCATGTCATTTGATTCCTTTTTCAGTGTTGATTACTTTATTTTTTGTTTTCACCTATGTTTTTTTGTGATTCTACTGAACTTATCTTCATTACAATTATTTACTCTTGATTTTTTTGTCATATGTCTTGTGATTTAATTATTTTATCTTACACTCGTCATTTTTGTTTGTGTATACTTTTTTTATTATGTTCATCTTTGTTCCACTTGTTTGTTTTTATTTTTTTATCATGTTTTGAGTCAAGATTATTTTTTGTATTACACTATAGTGTGATTATGATTTTTCCATATCATGATGCACTCTATTTTGCATAACTTATAATCTTTTCAGTCCCTATGCATCAAAAATAGATATTCAACATGGTTATTTCATATCAAAGGTGATTATTATTTTATGTTCAATTAAAACTCAAGTTTCTCCACTCTTACTCACCTATTCATGTTGAAATTCCAAAGAAAGGCAAATACAAACACAAGGCAACTATTTAACCATCAATGCAATCTCCATTCGGTTACACTTTCCAATTCATCCTCTCTCTATAGCTTATCTGCTCCCATTCCAATTTTTTTTCCCACCAACCCATCCTTTTCATATTTTTCAACATTTTTTCTCCACAACTTCAAGCCCCAATTAATTGAAATGCTATCAATCTTAATCAACTACTTGTAACTATCAATTCTGTAAAATCTTCCTCTCAAATTGGAAAATTTATGTTTTTTGTTTTAAGGCCCACAACGTTATGGGATATATCATTCCCACCTCTACTCATATGACCCCTAAATCCTGAGCACCATCCAAGTGTGCAACTTTTGAGTAAAAAATACTCTTTTTCATATTTATTCTCTAGTTTTTAGCTAGGGGCAAATCATTTTACACCAACTTTAATCTTACAAGTATGATATTGATTTCTAGTGTTTCAATTTCTTGACGACCTTCATTATCACCACTTCATCATTTTTCTTGCTACATCATTTTGAGTGTTACTCCACTTTACTGCATGAACACAAGAGGGGGCATCATCATGGGTCCCTCATTTTGTTCCAATCATTACCTTATTATTCTATCCAAAATCCTTCACCAATCTGTTAGAAATGATAAAATCATAACATCCATTATTTCTTCATCTATTTTTTTTTCTTTATAAAATTTTTCCCACCTTTTCATTGACTTTTTTATTCTTTGAAAAGTCATTACTTCGACAATGTCTCACAGCTTCTTAAAGAGGGGCAAAATATAGAAACTTAAAATCAAACACTTTGTGTTGATTTTAACCTTATTTGCACTAAATACCTAATCACTTATAATCCTCTCCAATCATCCTTATTTTTTCCTAATCACTATTCATCATCACTATTCACTACTTTATTATCCCTAAATTAATCCAAAATTAATTAACTAATATTTCTCTAATTAAAATTTTCATTAATTTTGGAAATTCATAATTTTCATAGATCTAAAAAATCAAAATTATCCTCACATACCCAAAGGCTCCACTTGTCCCCACCATTCTAATTTAATAATCCACCTTTATTCCCATTATCCTCTATGATCCAATTTAATAATCCACTTTTATTCCCATTGTCTTCCATGATCCAATTTAATAATCTACCTTTATTCTCATTATCTTCCATAATATGATTTTTTCTAATTTAATAATCCACCTCACATCCACTTACTAATTTTATATCATATCTTCCTCCCAAATAAATTTTATATTTATTTGTGAGTCTTGCATGTTCTCCACTCCAATTTTTAATTCAAGATTCCCATTATCAATTAAAAATTATTTTTTATTCTCAACCCTTGATCTTAATCTAAATATGGATAGTTCATATCCATTTCTAAATTCTATAAATTAGAGGTTCTTCCTCCAATTAAGCCAAGCTTCTTCATCCCAAATTTATTTTGCTATTATATCTCCAAGCTTCTTTATTATAGGTTTATTATGATGAGATTATAAGAGATTGCATATCACAACACTACCCATTTTGCCCTTGTGTTGGAAGAGTGAACAACCAAAATCCAAAGAGAGAAAATAAAATCCATATCAAAATGGAGAAAGCTTCATTTTATTGCTAAGGTATAATTTCATTTTGTTTCTTTCATTTGTAGCTCTATTATAAGTTAATTCAATACCACACACATTTCTTAGGATTCAATCTCATATTATACTTTTTCATGCACTCAAAAATACGGTGAATCACTTAAGGGTGTTCTTCTCTGGATTTAGATTTAGCAATAATATTATCAATATAGTCTTCTATAATGTCATAAAGCATGTCATAGAAAATGATAGTCATTGCTCATTGATATGTGGATCCAACATTTTTCAAATCAAAAGGAATTATTTGGTAGCAGAATATTCCCCTTGGAATTGTAAATGTAGTTTTGTGTTGGTCTTTAACATCAATTTATATTTGATTATAGCCTAAAAATCCATCCATCAAATACATCTCATGACCTATAGTTGAATCTACAATCATGCCTATGTTGCGCAATGTAAAATAATCTTTTGGGTAAGATTTGTTGATATCAAAAAAATCCATGCAAACTATAATCCTTTATAGTTTCTTTGATATTAGTAAAATGTTAGATATCAAATCTTGATAATCAATGGGACATATAAAACCAACAACCAACTACTTCTTTAGTTCCTCTTTTACTAATAGTATAATCTTAGGATGCATCTTATAGATCTTTTGTTTAATTGGTTTAGCATCTAAATGCACCACAAGGTGATGTACAACTTGTTGGGTGAATATTTTTTCAACCAGCTAACTGGTGAGTAAAATAGGTCTCTTCAACCAAAACATAGGGAGATTGGTCAGCCAGGTGTGCAAGTTTACTACATCAATAGGGGACAAATCTCTCCTCTCATCAAGGGGAGGTTCCCTATGAGTATGCAAGGGCTATATTATATATATATATATATAAGTAGAAAATAACACTCAGGGGTAGGATATACCATCCATCTCTCTTTTTTTAGAGATGATGTTAACAAACAGAGGAGAAAATCTTGGTGAAAACACTGAAGGCACTTCTTTCAGAAGTGTTCTTGCAGGGGACAGTACGAGTTCTTTCAGGCAGGATAAGTAACTAGTAACAGAGTACAGAGTAAAGTAATCTAAAATGTAGCACAAAGTCTCCACCTTGACTACCCAAGAGTGAAATATGAAGAACAATGGGGGCACAAAGTCATCCCAAGGTCCTTCACACAAAAATAAACTAAAAACACACAATGAAAACAATTATGTCAGCACAAAGTCTGAAAGTAACTGGTTTCAGGACACCTTCATGATTACTTCCACTAGTTCTGCTTGTTAGATCAAATAAACAAGAATGCTTCTAGGAAACAGACATAGGAATAATTTCCTAAAGTAGCACAAGCTATAACAACATAAAGTCTACAAGTAACTTGCTTTCTCATTCAATCAAAGAAATATGAACAACAATCTGAGCTCAAAGTCTTAGTAATGCCTTTCAATTTGGACAAAGTTTTGCTTCTGGTAAAGGGAAGATCTCCCAAAAATGATACAATAGATTACATTATATAGAAGCCAAGGAAGGCTTGGCACTTTTTCCCATGGAGCATCCCATGCTGTACATTAATGCCTTGGATGCATTTTTGGTTCTGTCAGGGAGGGCCATGCTGGAACAGGGTGGTTGCCTTAACTATGGCATGTTGATTCATCTCGAATGTCTTCTCCTAAGCCTGAGTCACTTATTCTATCACCTACTATCCGTGTAGCTGTCTATTTTTCCTTTACTCCAAAGGGGACAAATAGGCTACGCTTTCAATGTTTACAGGCCCAAATATCTACTTGATAAACCGTTCCACCTACTAGAAATAACTCTTGCATATATTTCCCTCTTTGTCTCTTCTTACTGTGATTCGAGCCCTCAGGTTACCTTTTCCCTTTTCCAATTTTATTGGTTCATTTTCTAGACGGTTCTTCCTTTCAGTCTTGGCCTTTAGTCCTTTGAATGCATTTGGGTTTGCCTTTAAGTCTACAAGGATCAACGGCTATTTCATTGCCATGAATTTGATGTCTATGGGCCCGTCATCCTCCTTAGTAATTCCTTCATGTCTTTCTCGCTTGCTATGGCCACTTTTTGCTGTGACACAGGTGAGGACACGTGGCAGCATCCACAGCTTTGAAATAAGCTTATCAGAATAAGCTTTGAAATTGGCTAGAAACCTAAAGCATGGATACAAACACTTGTCGCACTCCACTAAGTTGGAATGGGACATGTGGTAATTTCCACTACTTTGAAACATACTAGAGATTGTGTCTTAGTATACGACACTTGGCAGCTTAAGCTTGTCTTTCTAAGGGACACACGGTGGCTTCCTCTACACTTTGAGGCTTGATCTTTCCTAGAGGGAACTTACCCTTTGAGGTCTCGAAAGATGGTTTATTTTCTTAGTGTCGATTGTCCTTCGTGAGGGTACCCACCCTTCGAGATCATCTAGGTGGCCTTCGGGTTTTAATTCTTTCAGAAGACTATTGATCCTTTATTTCCTTCGAGCAAAATGTCTAAAGGAATTCCTTCAAACAATTTGTCTTAAGGAAATCTTTCTTTGTCTCTATGTCTTTGTATTGGGAGTGCTCCATCTTTGACACGTGACACATTCCACTACTTTTAACAAGTGACACATGGCATCTTCCACCAGAATAAGTGAGGACACTTGGCAGCATCCATCTAACTTATAGGGGCTTTTAGAAACCTTTGAGAGTCCTATGGGAGGTGACATGTGGTGGCTTCTGTTGATCTCTAGAAACACTTACAAAAACATTCAGGACTCATTTGGATTCACGTGGATGATGACACTTGGTGTGTTTTGTTTGTTCCTGTGACCTACTTGAGGTCCACCATAGTCCTTACTCAATAACTATGAATGTTAACACTTGGCAGCCTCCACCGATTCTTACCAGAGACACATGGCAACTTTTGCTCAGTTTTAGCAATCACATGGAGGATGACACTTGGAGTGCTTCGCTTATTCTTTTAGCAACTTACCCAAGGCCCACCATAGTCTTTACTTGATAATGAAACCAAAGGAAGATACAGTGACCATTGACACTTGGCAGCCTCCATCGATCTCTGTAGATGACACGTGGCACATTTTGCTATTCTAAGAAAAAGACATTGAAACCTTTCGCAGCTGCCACTTGTCGCCTTCCGTGAAACTCTACAAGGGACACGTGGCAGGTTTCGCTCTTTGGTCTTTTTCTTTTTTGTGCCCCTTTGAAACGTTTAATTGAACTGACTAATTGAACCAAGCCTAGAAATGCATAAGTGCTGGAAACTTGCTCTTTCAAAGGAATTTACCTGTTAAAGCTGCTAAAACCTTTGAACTTGTTAATTTCAATCATGTTGAGTCCATAGATTTCCTCCTGTGAAGTCTGTAGAACTGAGAAGCTTGAAAAATGAGGAATTTGAATGCTCAGGACAAATTTTGAAAAGGGAAGATACAATTTTGGGTCTGTGTAAGGCCAAAATAGTCCATAGGTTGTCCCAAAGATGAGTGACATTTTCTAGGGACAACAGCTAGCTCTAGTTAGGGAACTTCCTTCAGTTGAAAACTTGAAACACAACTGAGGGGAGTAGAAACTAGAATCTCTAGTGCCTTGAAGTATGCCATTGGGCTATGGAGTCATGCTACCCAAAAGAAAGGATCCAAAAAATGAAAACAAAAAGCACAAAGTAGAAAAAAAAGACTATATAAATATACATATGTACAAGTGAACTCATCTAATACTTCAAGAATTGAAGTGCTTCAAATGCTGCCCATTGTGAGGTAGAGAAAAGAGAGTGTCATCTTGATATTTCAATAGGAAGTTGTTCTCACCGTTGAGCTGGTGGATAATAAATGGGCCTCTCCAAAGAGAATCAAACTTCCCATGCATCCCTTTTGGTTCTCTTCTCTTGTCCCACATCAGGACTTGATCTCCAATCTGGAAATAACAGTTCTTTGCTTTTTGGTTGAAGAGATTCTTCACCAAACTTTGATGGGCAGCAATTCAATCCACCACTACAGTTCTCTACTCGTCTAGCTTAATCAGGCACATGGTCCTCTTATCAATGGAGCTTTCATATGTCTGATCTTCAATTGCCTTAGCCAATTTCAATGCTGGCAATTCTAAGGTGATTGGTATCTCAGCATTGATACCATAAAGAAGTTGGGAAGGAGACATACCAATTTCTCTCTTTGGTGTAATTATGTTTACCCATAGAACATCAAATAATGCTTTATGCCATGTCCTTTGGTTGTCATCCACTAGCTTCTTGATGATAGTCACCAGGTTCTTATTGCTTGATTCAGCCTATCTATTCCCTTGAGGAAAGTAATCAAAAGAGTGGGAGAGCGTAATCCCATAGTAGAAATAGAATTGAGTAATCTCTTGGGAAGTGAAACAAGCTACATTGTCAGTGACAATCTTGGTTGGGACCCCAAACTTGGAAATGATGTTCTCTTTGAGGAAATTGCACACTACTTCTAAAGTAGCATGTTTGGTTGGAACAGCTTCCACCCACTTGGTGAAGTAATCTATTGCTGTGAGGACATAATCATGTCCCGCACTTGAAGATGGGTTTACAGCTCCAATAAAATCAATTCCCTATTGCTATAATGGCTCCTCTACGACTACTAGCTTGAGAGGTAGGGCAGCTAATTTGGGTCTTCTGACAAACTATTGGCATAGTTCACATTCCCTAACCCACTTATATGCATCTTGAAAAAGAGTTGGCCAGTAATACCTGGCTCGTAGAATTTTATGGGTAGTCACAAGCATAGAAAAATGTCCTCCATAGGCCAGATTGTGGACGGATTTTAAAAGTTGGCTTTGCTGCTCCTTGTCCACACAGCGAAGGAACACTCTATCAAGGCTCCTCTTGTATAGGCTGTTATCCTAAAGGACAAAATTTGCATCTTTCAGCTTGATGTTTCTCCTTTCTTTATAAGATAGGTGAGCAGGACACTCACCATAAGTAAGAAAATGAGCAATACCTGAATACCACTCATTTGTGGTGGAGACAAAGAGGACTGTAGGTGTGTCTTGCACCTCTGATTCTTCATGCTCTATTCCTTCTAGATTATTATCAGTAATTAATTATCATATTCCCTTTCCTCATACCAGCTTTATTGGCTTGATGACCAAATCAAACTCATGGATCTTTGCAACCCAATTGCCTCTTTTTGTCCCAAACTCCTGCTAAGTTAGTATGGATTTGACCATGGTATCAAGAACCAAAGCAGTAGTGTGTGAATTCAAGATGTAGAAGCGGAAATGCTTCACTACCTTCACCACTGCATAAGCATGCTTCTCTATGTTTGATTACTTCAGCTCATGAGCTTTGAGAGGACAACTCATGAAGGAAATGAGAGATTCCATACCTTCTTTATTCTGTTGAACTAGAATTGCTGAAAGCATGTGTTTTGAAGCATAACTGTATATGGTGAACTCTTTGTTATAGTCTAGACAAACTAAAATTAGGGTGTGGGTAATGGCAGTCTTGATATCCTCAAATGTTGACCTAACTTCTTTAGTCTAGCTGAAGGTGGCTTTTCCCTTCATCATGTTTACAATGTGCCTAGTCTTCTCAGCAAACTTGGGGATGAACCTCCGTAAGAAATTCACCTTTCCAAAGAAAGAGTGAACAACAGTCTTACTTGTGGGCAAGGTAAGCTCTTGGATATAATTGACTATGTCTAGGTCAATCTTTATGCCTCCTTTGGACATAATGTGTCTAAGAAGTTTCCCCTCTATTACTCTAAAAATTGACTTCTTGGGGTTTAAGGAAATGCCATTCTGGCGGTAGCGTTCCAACACTTATTGCAAATAGCACACATGATTTGGGTGATGCTTAGAAAAGATGGTCAAGTCATCAAGATAAAATATGATGAACTTACCCATCTCATCCTTGAAGGCAAGGTCCATTGCTCTTTGGAAGGTGGCGCCAACATTTATCAAGCCAAAAGGCATCCTTCTATATGCAAATGTGCCCCAAGGTGTGGTGAAAGCAGTCTTATGCTGGTCTGTCTCACCAACTTCAACCTAATTATATCTTGAGAAGCCATCTAGCATTGATAACATCTCTGAACCCATCACTGTCTGAAGCACTTGATCCATGATTGTCAAAGGATAGTTATCCTTCAAGGATGACTAATTCAAATTTCTAAAATCCACACAGAGGCAAATTTTTCCATTTTTTTTCCTTATAGGCATTATGTTTGCAATCCATGTGGAATGATGGATTGGGAAAATGATCTTAGCATTTAGCATTTTTTGTATCTCAAACAGAATAGTACCTGATATTTTTAGATTATACTACTTGGACTTTTGCCTGTAAAGTGTTGAATCAGCGTTGAGAGGAATGTCATGTCAAATTTCATCAGGCCTGAGTGACTTTAGGTCATCATAGGAGTATGCTAAGACATCCATGTACTGGTGGAGTAGAGAAGTAAACTTGAATTTCTCCTCAGGAGTGCAACATTTCCCAATGTTCACCATCTTGGGATCATACTTGGTACTTAGATTTACTTGATCAAACTCTTGGGAGGAGCTTGAATCTATTTGCTACTATTTGATGAATCTGTCATGATTATCAAACAGATTCTCAAGGGAAACCAAGCCTTTGGGAATCTTATTCCCTTTAAGCTATAGGAACTCCTCACCTATGTCTGTATTTTATTTAGGAGCTGGTTCACACTTCTGAGGTTCACTACCTTCAAAATGCAGCTGTTCAAAGTTGTCTTTTTGATCCAAGAAGGCAATGATTTGGTTATCATTGTTAAACACTTGCCAATGAATGGCATTATTAGGTACACTTGGTATAAAGACTAGCTCAATAGTGTACTTGTTTCTTTTGAAGTTTGGGTGGGGGACCAAGAGAGTAGCTGAAATAGCCAGTGCATCAGCCTAGTCATTGAATTCTTTAGGAATGGTAGAGATGCTGAAAGCATCAAAGCTTTCAATTTGGTCCCAAACTAGATTGCGGTAGTGGCGCAATCTCTCATTCTTAGTTTGGTACAAGTTTTTTACCTGATAAACCACTAGTTTGACATCTTCTTTGGCATGAAGGAGCTTGATGTCTTTGTCTCGAGCAGCCCTCAATCCAAGCAACAGAGATTCATATTCAACTGTGTTATTAGTGTTGCTAAACTACAACTTGTAGGACAAGGAAAAAATATCCCCTTGAGGAGATATCAACACAACTCCAGCTCCTGAACCAGTGGAGGAGCAGCTGCCATCAAATTCAAGAATCTATACCTCATTTGATATTGATTTTTTTTTGTACTCTTCTTCATTCAGAGGTGGAGATCCTTACACATTGGTATTACACTCCACCAATTCTCCCACTAGTCCAACTAAATGCATTTCCAAGTTATCACCTATGGGGGCTTCATCAGAGGCCTCATGAACTTCATCCATGGATAGAAAGTAGTTACCCATGCCTGAAGACTCAAACAAAATTTGAGCTTCAGGTGTCAAGGTCTAGGTAACCACGTATTTTGCTTCCTTCTTAGGGAGCAGTCATAACACCTTTGACTATAATCCTTGTCTTGAATAATTCCATGATTAATTCACCGCCAACATCCCTACAGAAATTCCACCCAAGAAGGATGCCATATGATGCTGGGACATCGGCTACCAAGACAGTCATCTTGATCCTTTTGTCTAGAAAAGCTAAAAATACAAATTAGGCATCCTTAATTTGCCCCAACAGTGTTACTTGGTTGTTCTCCATGGAGAAGCATCTACCAAACGTCTTGGTCAATATGAGGTCAAGGGATTCAACCACTTTAGTAGGCATGATATTGTCTGAAGCTCTAGAATCAATGATGCAATTGTTTAGCTGACGTCTATTTATCAGCAATGAGACATAAAAAGGTTCAGTCCTACTAGGAGCAACAGGAGGGGTAATGACAAGATTGTTCCTAGTGGGTGCATTCTTGGGGGGATCATGTGTCACTTTGGGAATTGCATGTCCTACAAGGATGGCCTAGTTTTTAACACATTGAACTAGTTTGTCTAAGTGCTCAGGGTTGGACTACAGAAATTCAAATTCAGACATTTGAATTTTGGTCTTGTTTATATGGTCAATGATATCAAATGTTGGAAATGAACTAGGCACAGAGGATGGGAGTTCATCCTTTTGAGTTTTGGGAGGGGGAGAACTGCACTGTGAATTTGAAGTTAAAGGTGCAGAAACGTTTGGGGTGCTTAATTTTCTTGCAATCACTGGGTCCTTTGGCTGGAAAATAAGAGTGGACCCCCACTTAGCAATTAAAATTTCTAGTTGAGGTCGCTCTTCTACTTTCTCATTATCAACCAGTTGACCTAATTGATTATTGGACTAGGTGAATACAGCATATGATCCCTCAGCTACATTTTTCTTACTTCTGAATTTGTCTTGATAATTCAAGAAATTGATATTAGAGTCACCAGCTAATTCTTCTTCTTCCTCAGTGAAGAGATTAGCATCATCTTCAGGACTCAACTCAAGCTAGAATGAGAAATTAGATTTAGCTTCAAGATATCCAACCACAGAGTTAGTTGGAGGTGCTTTAATGGCAAGGTTATTCCTCTGAGGGGGAGGAAGATGATTGGTTTGCCCTTGGTTCTTGGCAGCATGACCTTGGTAAGACTGATTAGGGAATGTCATCCTTGGTATATCTCTATATGAAGAAGTAGATGACATCCCTTGTGCCATTTGTTTTCTGAGGGCTAAAAATTCATTTGCTAGCTTCTACACCATTGGATTAGTGGTGGCTGAAGGGAGTATTCAGAGGAAGAAGAAGATTTACCTCTATTTAGATCTCTCCTTATCTTTCCTACCAAGATAAGGTCATCTTCAACTTTAGTAGCCAAATCTTAGTAGCCTCAAGGTCTATGTGGCCAGCATGTCTTAGCAAAAAACTCACTTCAGGTAGTTATGAGTTGATGAAGAAACATTTGAGGTTTTCAGGTGTCGGCTAAGCAATAGCAAGAATTCAATTCCTCAGCTTCTCAAACTTTGTTATGAAATCCCTCATAGGTTTATGAGGTTCCTTCTTCATATGTGTGAGCTAGGCCAGCAAGGCATGTGCATCTTCTACAAGCTTGAACCTGGCTTCAAATTTAGCTTTGAGTGTGTCTCAATCAGTTACTGATCTAGCTTGCAGATGGTAGAACCAGTCTGTAGTAGCACCTTGTAGCATTTAAATGAAAATTCTAACTGCCCTATCCTCAAATTCCATGCCTATCATGCCATAGGCTATGTTGAAGGTTGTAATGTGTTCATCAAGGTGAACTCTCCCATCACCAAAGAATTTGGGGAAATTCTTCCTTGAACTACGTGGAAGCTCATGCAGAGGTGGAATCAAATTTAGTGGACCAAAAGAGTTACCCCGGGGGCCTTGAACTACCATGATTGGATTATGAAAAGTAGGGATAACAAATTTGGGTGGAGTATGGATAAGCAAAGCTTTGCTAATAGTAGAAAAAGTAGCTCTGCCTTGTGTTGGTGTCCTAGTACGGGTAGGAGGAACACTCCTGGATTGTTGAAATTGAAGTTAGGGAGAAAGTAAGTCAAAATTTTCTTGTTGCACCAACTCAAAGACAAGGTCAACAACACCTTGAACTCTCTAGCTTCTGGCATAGCATGGAGTTGTCAGATTGTGAAACAAAAATGGAAAAGGATTGGTCTTACTTCAACTTGAAGCTTGAGGCTTCAAATTTCTTGTCCTTCCCCAGTGGAGTCGCCAAAAACTGTTGGGTGAATATTTTGTCAACCAGCTAATTGGTGAGCAAAATAGGTCTCTTCAACCACAGCATAGGGAGATTGGTCGGCTAGGTGTGCAGATTTACTACATCAACAAGGGACAAATAGAGGTTCCCTTTGAATATGCAGGGGCTATATACTATATATATAAGTAGAAAATAACACTCAAGGGTAGGATATACCATCCATCTCTCTTTTTTAGAGATGATGTTAACAAATAGAGGAGAAAATCCTGGTGAAAACACTGAAGGCACTTCTCTTCTTTTAGAAGTGTTCTTGCAAGGGACAGCAGGAGTCCTTTTAGGTAGGATAAGTAACTAGTAATAGAGTATAGAGTAACTAGCAATCTAAGATGTAGCACAAAGTCTCCACCTTGACTGCTCAAGAGTGAAATACGAAGAACAATGGGGGCACAAAGTCATCCCAAGGTCCTTTACATAGAAAGAAACTAAAAACACACAATGAAAACAATTATGTCAGCATAAAGTCTGAAAGTAACTAGTTTTAGGACACCTTCCTGATTACTTCCACTAGTTCTGCTTGTTAAATCAAATAAACAAGAATGTTTCTAGGAAACAGACATAGGAACAATTTCCTAAAGTAGTATAAGCTATAACAGCACAAAGTTTGCAAGTAACTTGCTTTCTCATTCAATCAAATAAATATGAACAACAATCTGAGCTCAAAGTCTCAGTAATGCCTTTCAATTTGGGTAGAGTTTTGCTTTTGGTAAAGGGAAGATCTCCCAAAAATGATACAAGAGATTACATTATATAGAGGCCAAGGAAGGCTTGGTACTTTGTCCCATGGAGCATCCCATGCTGTGCATTAATGCCTTGGATGCATTTTTGGTCATGTCAGGGAGGGCCATGCTGGAACAGGGTGGCTGCCTTAACTATGGCATGTTGATTCATCTCAAATGTCTTCTCCTAAGCCTAAGTCACTTATTCTATCACCTGCTATCTGCACAGCTATCCATTTTGCCTTTACTCCAAAGGGGACAAACAAGTTGTGCTTTCAATGTTTGTAGGCCCAAATATCTACTTGATAAACTGTTCCACCTACTGGAAATAACTCTGACATATATTTCCCTCTTTGTCTCTTCCTGTTGTGATTCGAGCCCTTAGGTTACCTTTTCCCTTTTCCAATTTTCTTTGTTCATTTTCTAGATGGTTCTTCCTTTCAGTCTTGGCCTTCAGTCCTTTGAATGCATTTGGGTCTACCTTTAAGTCTACAAGGATCAATGGCTATTTCATTGCCACAAATTTGATGTCTACAGGCCCGTTATCCTCCTTAACAATTCCTTCATGTCTTTCTTGCTTGCTATGGCCACTTTCCACTGTGACACAAGTGAGGACATGTGGCAGCATCTGTAGCTTTGAAATAAGCTTATCAGAATAAGCTTTGAAACTTGCTAAAAACCTGAAGCATAGATGCAGACACTTGTCATGCTCTGCTGAGTTAGAATGGGACATGTGGCAAGTTTCACTACTTTGAAACATACTAGAGACTGTGTCTCAGCATATGACACTTGATAGCTTATGCCTTCCACTACTATTTGAGGCTTGATCTTTCCCAAAGGGAACTTGCCCTTTAGGGTCTCAAAAAATGGTTCATTTTTTTAGTGTCGATTGTCCTCTGCGAGGGTACCTACCCTTCGGGATCATCCAGGTTCATTTTTTGAGTGTCAATTGTCCTCTGCGAGGGTACCTACCCTTCGGGATCATCCAGGTGGCCTTCGGGTTTTAATTCTTTCAGAAGACTATTGATCCTTTATTTTCTTCAGACAAAATGTTTGAAGGAATTCCTTCAGACAATTTGTCTAAAGGAAATCTTTCCTTAGCTCTATGTCTTTGTATTGGGTGTGCTCCGTCTTTGACACGTGGCACATTCTACTACTTTTAACAAGTGACACGTGGCGTCTTCTGCCAGAATAGGCGAGGACACTTAGCAACATCCATCTAACTTATAGGGGCTTTTAGAAACCTTTGAGAGTCTTATGAGAGGTGACACGTGGTGGCTTCTGCTGATCTTTAGAAACACTTACAAAAACATTCAAGACTCATTTGGATTCACACGGATGATGACACTTGGTGTGTTCTATTTTTTCCTGCAACCTACCTGGGGTCCACCACAGTCCTTACTCAATAACTGTGAATGTTGACACTTGGCAGCCTCCACCTATTCTTACTAGAGACACATGGCAACTTTTGCTCAATTTTAGCAATCACACAGAGGATGACACTTGGAGCGCTCCACTTATTCTTTTAGCAACTTACTCAGTGCCTGCCACAGTCTTTACTTGATAATGAAACCAAAGGAAGATACAGTGACTGTTGACACTTGGTAGCCTTCACCGATCTTTACAGATGACACGTGGTACATTCCACTATTTTGAGAAAAAGACATTGAAACATTTCACAGCTGCCACTTGTTGCCTTCTGCAGAACTCTACAAGGGACACATGGCAGGTTCCATTCTTTGGTCTTTTTCTTTTGCACACCCCTTTGAACTGTTTGATTGAACTGATCGATTGAACCAAGCCTAGAAATGTATAAGTTCTAAAAACTTGCTCTTTCAAAGGAATTTACCTATTAAAGCTGTCGAAACCTTTGAACCTGTTAATTTCAATCATGTTGAGTCCGTAGATTTCTTCCTGCGAAGTCCATAGAAATTGAGAATCTTGAAAAATGAGGAATTTGAATGCTTAGGACAAATTTTGAAAAGGGAAGAGACAATTTTGGGTCTGTGTAGGGCCAAATAGTCCATAGGTTGTCCCAAAGATGAGTGACATTTTTTGGGAACAACACAACTAATTTTGGATCAAGCCCTAGAATATTTACATAAGGTCATGCGAATCTATTAGAGAATTCACAAAACAAAAGTGTAAATATGTCTTTTTCTTCTTAAGTAAGTGATATGGCAAGTTTAATAATTTTAGGATCTTCTTCGGTGCCTATGTTCATAGAAATAATTTCTTCAACAACTAGAGTTGATCCATATTTGTAATTTAGGGCTGGTATAGGAATACAGAAATCTTCCTCAAACTGTGTTTGATTGGATATAGAAGCTGAATTGATATTGTTATGTATAATCTCATTTTGTTTCTTTCATTTTTAACTCTATCATAGGTAAGTTAGTTTAGAATAAGATTTGATTTGATTTCTTATCTTATTTATTTTTCTAGATTTCTTTGATACATTTTAGCACGTCGGGTATCAAAACATTAGGATCCACCAAGTAAGGGTGGGAAATGATGGAGTCAAAACCAAATTGATTTCTTGAGCCACCCATATGATGATCGAGATAGCCATCAACTCAGTTTAATCTATTCAATGATATGATCACTATGTACACTCACTCTCACAAGTTGTCACCAAGTTCATGCATTGGTTTGCATACCTAACAAAGTGTATTTATTCCTTTCTTTTCTCTTTACTCAATTTTATACTCAGTTACTTTATTCAACATAGTCTTTTGCTTTTGATAATCTCTTAAGTAAGGACTGATTTTTGCATGCTTCATTACAGTTCATTGCTTTGGATCATGTTTCACATACGTTGACCTAGATTCACATACTCATACTCAACTATATGGGATTCAATTTTGAGGTAAGTCCAGATACTCTTCTTTTTCCTTTATACTAGTCATTTTGCTTTATTATATTTCTAACATAAAAGGGGGGGGGGCAAATATAATCACCTAAAAGTAGTGATTGGATGCTAAGAGTGTCACTTGAGTTAACCTATTCGTAGCTTATTCCTAGACCCATCCTAGAGTGTCAAACACATTTTTCCATCCATTATGTAGACCAAAAACATCTACAGTCAACCACAACATAGTCCCATGATAACTTTCTCTGATCCCAACTCAACTTAACTAGTACTCTGACAAGTAGACATTAGCACCACATTTAGGATGCTACGTATACATGGAACTAGTGTCCCCAATTGGGCACTATTGTCCTTAACCCTAACTCTCCTGAAAAAATACTTTTTCAAATGTGTGCCCCTCCTAAGGTCAGCCTAAGCACATTTTCTTATCTGCATAAGATACAAAGCTCTATAAATATAAGTCTAATTGACCTCTATTCACTAGATAAAAAATAAATGCAAATGCCTATTCAAACCAAAGACAAGTTGAGCAAAAATAAGGCTTTTGATCCATATTCTACCCTACTTCTACATACTACCATCTAAAAAATCACTAATCCTAGTTTTTAAACATTTCAAAGCTCAAACACATTCAAGGCATCCAATTCCACTCTCAATCTAACATTCAATTGCACTTGCATCAAGCACTAGGTGGGAAAACTACATAAGGATTGATCCCTCTTCAAAGTATTGATATGTAGGCAACTCTCTTCATAGTGGGGTGTTGAGGATGTTTAGCCTATCTTAGTAATGAATACACAATTATTATTTATTCCATAATTGTAAGGATAATTAGGGTTTGCACACTAAATCAGGTTTTATAGGCACAACACAAAGTTCTAAATTTTATACATACAAGAGTAGGACCTAAAAACATAGGCACATATACTCCTAGAAAATAGGAATAGTCTTGCAAAGGGGTCACTAGCACCACTTTGAGGACACTACATTAACATGGCACTACTGTCCATATGGGGTGTTATTGTCTAGTGAGTAAACAAATTTCAAAATTGTTTTGATGATACTCAAACTTATCTAGAACCCAATTTTCATAACCCAAATCATTTGGGATAGTCACTTTCTAGATAAGTCTATATTTATGCATATTTATTATTATTATTAGAAAGACAAAATAGGTCAAAATACATAGCAAATCAGTGTTTAATTATTGCATATTATTTAACTGATTTATACATCTCAGTCCTTTAATCTAAACATAGGATTTACATAGTCAAACCCTAAAAGGTTAAATCAACAAATTTGTGTACATCCAACATGCCTACATTAGAACACTTCATATCTCTATGGAAAATCCATTCTAGACATGTCTTATTTTCTAACCTTCACCACATTTAAACATCTCCTCCATGCATCAGCTAGCACCGAGTCACACTCATAAGAAAAAGAAGTGAATGAAGCAAGGAATTTCTTATGCCACATACAATTTATTCATCAATAGGTTCAATAGATTCTCTCTCATTCCCAATAAAGGTACATTTAGTGCCAAAATGTGTATGGCACACCTTATGCATTATGCATTGGAAATAAGATTTAGTTTCACCTTTATAAGGGGCACTTCAAGGGTTCACACTGAAAGATCAAGCCTATGTGTTATGGTCCTTATGTCGTTATCTAAAAAGATAGTGAGAATGTATTTTTTCTTTCTTAGTCTCCCTACTTTGTCATACGCCTAGTATACAATGTGGAGCTCTTTAAACTTTACTTCCCCCACTTCTTGATCTAGTAGTGATAAAACATTCTTCTAACTTGGATCCTAAACACTTATGCCACACAAGTAAGGACCAAATTCTTGAAGTGACATACATGCACATCTACCATGGCACACATAAAATTTTCAATGTGGTCAAAGCAAGGTAGTATGCTAATTAATCCAATTGATTTAATTACCAACAACTTCAAGTTAAGTTCCTAAAACTACATAAGGATGCAACATAGACCATTGTTATTCAATAAAGGGTGAATGATCCATGTACATCCACATAACCATGCACACTCCTCATTTATGCACCTACAAAGATTGTGCATAAATCATCTTGGAGTCCTTTGTGTCACATCTCTTACATGTCAACACAAATCTCATGACACTTTTGCACATATCCCCTTGCACCTAGTAGGACACTTGTACACTACCACTTTATCATGCAACAATTCACTTATGTGCAAATCCTCTTGCATCTATAAAAACCCTTAAAACATCTCACACTCCTTGCATAAATTTTATCTTTGTGAATCATCCACAAGTCCTTCCAAATGGCACTTCTTAGTTATACGACACGTTAGGGAATATATCTAAGTAAGTATTTGATGGATGAATTTAGCTGCTTCACACCTATAGGAATTTTAACCATCATGCTAGGGGAAGATGAAATGACTTGTAACTGTATACATAAAATATTTTTAATTTTTATTACTTACTGACACTTTCTATTGCAATGACCTATCAAGATTCAATATCCCTTTGTGCACGCCTTAAAGGGTGGACAGAGATTTGGTGTTTTGTAAGATATGTTGTTATCAATGTCATGATCATATCATTCCTACTATTAGTCCAACTTCCTTAGAGTGTCTATCCATTTACCTCCTAGGATGTCTCCTTGAAATCCTGAATCCCTAAAATATGACTAAGTCTGAAATCCAATAGAACCTTTCAAAACTTAGAATTTGCGTTATAACTCCCAGAGGTACAATACCATTCTCAAACAACCTGAATGTATGTATCTATGTAAAACTTAAATTATAAGAAACTGGATGTCCATGCCTAAATGTTAACTTAAAATTATATATATATATATATATATATATATATTGTTAAAATAGGGAATATATATATATATATATATATATATATATTCCCTATTTTAACACCTTTTCCATATTATCCTACAACATCATCCAGGTTGATACCGTTTTCCATCTTATCCTACAATATCGGCTGGACAAATAAAGTCTTAAGGTATCAGTTAGTTAGATATCGTTCTGTGTCAATTGACTCATTTTGAACTACATCAAGCTGACCAATGGTGTTAGCTTAACTTTCAAGATGGATTATGATCATTGACCACTATAAATACAAGTCACCCTTTCATTCTAATAGATCATATGCACTCATTTCACTAGAATTTTACTTGTGCTTCTACCCTAAGCTACATTTGGAGGAGTTATTGCTTAGAGTCTTGTCTTCAAGGAAGATTATCTTGTGAAGTCTTGGAGATTCACTGGATTCTTTTTAGCCTAGATCTTGATTCAATCTTTGAAGTTTTCACAACCATAACAATCTCTTGCAAAGCACCATTGGCCAAGGGGGAGATTGAGGCTTGATGGGTTCTTCATGAAGGAAAGTATATTATAACTCTAACTCTTTCATTTAGTAGATAGAAGTTGTTTATTTCTTAGTAAATGAATGTGTGTATCCTTGTTTAAAATTTCTCTACACTTATACATACTGTGATTATATGATTGTTTGAACTTGCCATCTATTCACCTTAGGTAGCCTAGGCCCCCATTTGCCTACAGTGGCTTATTACCTATTTTGATATGTTTCTAACCCTTCCCCCTTACTTACATTGATTGTTTACAATATTAGACTACTTACAAACAAAGATCTAGTTAGAGCTACATCATTATGTTTTTGGTCTAAAGGCTTTGGAACCCTTTCCTTTGACATTGTGCTGCAGGAGCTCCTCTTGCTAGGTTTGTGGATCCATTTGGTCACTTCTCAAATCATTTAGTATCATTGGGTTTTCTTTGATTAACCTTCTCCAAGTTCAGAGCTTTAGAGATAAGATAGTTGTAGGTTGATCCTAACCCATTACATACGGTGATTGTTCTCTTTGTCACTGTAGGTAGTTCTAACTACCTCTTGTATTATGTGTATAAATATGTAACTTATGCATCCATTCAAGGGTCAATGAAATTCACAATTGTAGAGATAGATAGCATGCCCTGAGCATCTAACCTTTCTCATATGCATTGTATTCACACCTCAAGTCTAGGAAAAGAAAAGGAAGCATTTCCCTTTCTGACCATAAGAACCTAAATTCTAGCCTTGTTGTAGCATTATACATCTTTGTACTCTTTCCTATTCATTCACATTGAATAGAGGTTTCATTTCTTGTAAATATTAGATTTCCACTTCACGTGATTGTGTGTTTGTTTATTTTATCCCAATTAACACAACACACACTTTTTGTAATTACACAACTTAACTCTATAATCACGCAACATAACTCTAAGCACCCAATTATCCCCTACGTACAAGATCCTAGGCCCCATGGCACATGTCATTAATAGCCTTAAATTTGTTACTTAATCTCTTGAGGCTTAGTAGAAAATTTGGTGATGTTTATCATAGCAACAAGGCCAATGTTCCAAACAAAAATAAATTGTTGAAAATAATAGAGTGATTAAGGCGCCTACAAATCCAACCCAACCAAGCTGTAAACTAAGCTAACAACTTTTGACAATTGATAATTCAAGTCATTCAGGGCTCTAGCAAAAAAACTAAAAAACATTGCCCATAATACTAGAGTATTGAGAGTAAGCAAACTTTGGCATTGTTGTCTACAAAATTGGAAGGTGCATTAAGAAAAATTATAGAAGAGAAGTTATGTTTTTAAAGATGCAAAAAATGGTGAGGAAGTGACTGTACCCTCATCCAAATTGCCTTATCAAATACTATCCAAACCTACCCTATGAAATTAAGGGAGAGGGCCTAATGCTTGAGTGGGTACCCATACTAGATATAGTTTTTTAGAGAGTAAAAGAGTCAATAATTGTTTACATTTTATTGAAAAATAGGTGTACAATTTGCATATGTTTGTACAACTTTGATCAAATAGTAGTACAAATCAGCGAATCATGTGATGAGAGAGCAGTGTCACAAGATTAAGATACTCAATGCACAAGTTTTGATCACACTTATTTTTTAGTGTATTTCAAAATATATATTTTTTTCTATATTAAAATATGCTATGATCATATATATTTTTTAATATATTTTAAATTTCTTAATTTAAATCAATTCAAAATATGACTTTCCCTCCATTTAAATACACGAAACTTTCAAATACATCAATTGAAAGCGTATAACTTACTTATTAAATAGCCAAATTAAGAAGCATGACTATTGCCTCCTCTCCCCTAATATGTGCAGTAAAATGATAAACAAAATTGCATTATTAATTAATTGAGCACAGTTTCAATATGCCAGTAAAATCAGGGGTAACTCCAAAGAGAGAAAATTAGAAAACCAACCCAAAATACTTATGACTGAAAACTTACATGATGCCCATTGTCTCTGGCAAGTTAACCAGATTTCCAGCCTCTTTCCTGTTCTTGCGGGGATGATGCGTGGGAATTGTTACTCTATAAGATTCATGCCTGGAATTTACCTTAAAAATTCTTATTCTTGGAAAAGATGCCCATAGTTTTTGCAATCAAAAAAATCACAAGAAAAATTTGTGAGATGTTGAGCTTTGGAAAATGTCAAAATGAAGAATGAATTAATAAACGCACAATGCCATCTCCGTTGAAGGAGGCGCTGCACTTTCTGCTTACTACACACAATCCCCCTCTACACTCTTCTACATACCTTCAATTATTGCACGCCTGTACTGCCAAGAATACCCTTTCAGAAGGTAACTTAATCCACTCTCTCATCACTCACAGAGGATTTATATTTGCTGCACGTACTTTTTTCCAAAATAATCTTCTCAACATGTATGCAAAGTGCGGTAGTTTAGTGGTTGCTCGTAAAGTTTTTGACAACATCACAGAACGAGATGTCTTCTCATGGAATGTGATCATTACATCTTATCAAAGACATGGGGTTCCCGAAGAGGCATTGAAACTGTTCCAACAAATGCAACAAGCAGGTGTTCAACCCAATCAGTTCACCTTTGCCAGCATCCTCCCATCCTGTGCTAAAATGGGGACTTTGGAAGTGGGTATGGATATCCACCAAAGCATAATCGTAAGTGGTTTTTTTCCAGATGTTGTCGTTGCTAGTTCTCTGATAAACATGTATGCAAAATGTGGAAGCATACGGAAGGCACGGAAACTGTTTGACAAAATGCCTCGGAGAGATGTTGTCTCGTGGACTGCGATGATTGCAGCCTATGCACAAAATGGTGTCCTTGACGAGGCTTTAAGCATTTTCAAACAAATGCCTCAACGAGATGCGGTCTCATGGACTGCAATGATTGCAGGATATGTACAAAATAGTCTTGTTGAAAAGGCCTTGGAGACGTTTAAGCAAATGCATTTAGCATGTGTAAAGCCAATCTCCACAACCTTTGCCAGCATCCTCCCAGCCTGTGGCAAAATGGGAGCGTTGGAACAGGGTATGAACATCCATCAAAGCATAATCGAAGGAGGTTTTTTCTCAGAGGTTGTAGCTGTGAGCGCCCTAATAGACATGTATGCAAAATGTGGAAGCATACGGAAGGCACGGAAACTGTTTGACAAAATGCCTCAAAGAAATATAGTCTCATGGAATACAATGGTTTCAGGATATGCACAAAATGGGTTTGCTGAAAAGGCCTTGGAGACTTTTGAGCAAATGCAATTGACTGGTGTAAAGCCAGACTCCAGAACCTTTGCCAGCATCCTCCCAGCATGTGCCAAAATGGGAGCTTTGGAACAGGGTATGGCCATCCATCAAAGTATAATAGAAAGCAGTTTTTCGCCAGATGTTGTAGTTGCGAGTGCTCTGATAGATATGTATGCAAAATGTGGAAGCATGCAGAAGGCACGGAACCTGTTTGAAAACATTCCTGAAATAAATATGTTCTCATGGAATACAATGATTGCAGGATATGTACAAAATGGGTATGTTGAAAAGGCTTTGGAGACTTTTACGCAAATGAAATTGGCAGGTGTAAACTCAGACTCCACAACCTTTGCCAGCATCCTCCCAGCATTAGCTAAAATGGGATCTATGGAACAAGGTATGGTGTTTCATCAAAGAATAATCAAAAGTGGGCTTTTATCAGATGTCTTGGTTGCAAATGCCCTGATAGACATGTATGCAAAATGTGGAAGCATACAAAAGGCACGCGAATTGTTTAACAAAATGTCTGAACGAGATGTGGTCTCATTGAATGTGATGATTGCGGGATATGCAATGCATGGCTATGGCAAAGATGCTATCAAACTCTTTGAACACATGAAGCACTCTCAAAGATACCCTACCTATGTAAGCTTTGTTTGTGTTTTGTTTGCATGCAGCCATGTAGGTTTAGTGGACGAGGGTTGTAAATACTTCAATGGTATGAATGATTTTTATTGCATTATGCCTACAGTGGATCATTATGTATGCATGGTTGACCTTCTTTCCCGTGCTGGCTATCTTGAAGAAGCTCTAAACTTTATCATCAAAATGCCAATTAAACCTGTGGTGGTGGTGTGGACGTGTTTGCTTGGTGCTTGTAGATCCCATAAGAATATACGGCTAGGAGTATTTACAGCAACGCTCCTTTTTGAACTGGATCCTAAAAATGCTGTGCCTTATGTTATTTTGTCAGACATCTATGCAGAAGTGGGCAGTTGGGAAGATGTTCAACAGGTAAGGAAATTGATGAAAGATAGAGGAATTCAAAAGATACCTGGATTTAGCTGGATTGAAGTCCATAAAATAGCACATGTTTTTTGTATAGGAGACAGATCACAGCCACAAATGCAGGAGATCTATGCAAAGTAAAAGAAAATTGTTTTGTGATCAAGGCAGCAGGGTATTTTACAGATTCAAAACATGTACTTATTCTTCTGCTACCATACTGAGAAGTTGGCAATTGCATTTGGATTGTTAAACGCATCCTCAGGAATAATATTAGAGTCATCAAAAACCTTTTGAGTATGGGCAACGAAGTTTATCTCCAAGATTTTTGAATGAGAAATTGTTGTGAGAGATGAGCACCAGTTCCATCATTTTAAACAGTGACAATATTCTTGTGGAGATTATTGATGAGATAAGTGAAACAAGCTGTAAACATAGGCTTGCACTATAACAAGGTGCATCGTGTCAGACTTGCAGCGATAAGACAGAATCAGGTTTTATTTTCAGTTTCTGAGTGTTTGGAGAGTTAAACCATGCTGTTACTTCTTAAAATCATATGTATAGTATGCATCATGACCTATATGCACTGATAAGGTATTTGTACCATCAAGGTGTCATAACGTTGAACTCTTTATCAGGAAGCCTGCACATTTCTGGAATTAAATGCTGGAGGCGGTGGAGAATGGGAAAAGCTAGAGGAGTTGAACAGTTGAAGGAAATGGAAAGTTCCTCGGCCAGCAGGATATGGAAGAGAAGGGATTACAATCAATCCTATTCTTGGAAACAATGAGGAGAGCATCCCCTCATTGTTCTTTACTCCAACCTCTGCAATCTTATATGGTCCCTTTGTATGTGAGGTCTGCCATGGGATAAAATTACATGTACTATATTGTGTATGCAAATTTGTATATGCACATGTGGATTTTGTCTTCTTTATGGTCACACATTTTTAATGCCGCTTCACATCCTTTTGAAGGATGTTTCCAAGACAAGTTGCATTTGGAGATAGGTTTGGGCTGAGTAGAGCTGGGCCATGTGGATTTTGTCTCCTCTATGGTCACACATTTTTAATGTCGGTTCACATCCCTTTGAAGGATGTCTCCAAAATAAGTTGCATTTGGAGATAGGTTTGGGCCGAGTAAACCTGGGCCATGTGGATTTTGTCTCCTCTATGGTCTCACAAATTTCTAATGCCACTTCACATCCTTTTGAAGGATGTCTCCAAGAATTGAATTGAAAGATTTTAATAACGTCCACGAGACTGCAGCAGCCTATGGAACCCATCAATCTCACACATCCTCTTCAAAACGGGACCTCAGTCACAAAGCGCTCCCTAAGTTCCCTGAACTTCCTTCTTGAGATCTTCCCTTCGGCTGTGAAGTTTGATCACGAGGTTTGCCGTATTACCCAGTCTTGTCGCTTCAAACAGTGTGTCTAGGTTGGCGATTTTCAAAGTTTCACCATAGCTGCATCATATGTCTTTGTATGCCTCGCACTCCAAGGGGAAGTGTCGTTTCATCTCCACCACGCCTTTGTTGCAAAATAGGCATATTCTCTCCTCCCAATCCTCTTTAGGAGTTAGCCATCTACCCGTTTCACACCTAAGATGGTGAGAGCTCATCCTAAGTTGGGCAATCAGCATTTTCGCTTTCCACTTAATGTCTGCTCTTATATAGGTTTTTTCTTCAAAATCACCTGTGGGGTTGAATTCTTTGAGGTAGTATTCCTTTTTACGGCCCATTTGTTTTGTCCACATGATGCACTTGAATTTTCTTCTTACATATTTTTTTATTTCTTCATTAGTATTTGGCCACTCATGCATGCTAATATCCCACCTTTTTACCCATTTGTCATTTTGCTTCCTCCAAGTGTTATTTCTTCTAGTTAGCTCTTCCTCCATAATTAGTCTAGGCCACCTGTGCTTCTTCATGTTTTGAATCTTCTTGAGGTAGCTTAGTAACCGTATCATCGCCGATGCCTCTAGAGGGAAGGACCCCGTTTCAACAAGTAGGATCTCATACGGCACCGAATTCTTGACTTTGAGACTGCTTATGATGAAGTGTTTCTGGATTCTCTCTATCTATTTTCATTTTTGATCTGACATACTGCTGCCCCAAATTTCACACCCGTGGAGAATCATTAGGATAACCAACAAATCGAAGAGTGTTCTCTTGGTCTTCTAATCCCATAACTCCGCAATCCTGCACCTATTTTGAAGAGAGTACAACGCTTTCCATCTTCCTTGGATTCTCTTTGCTCTACACGTTTCCCAACGGAGCTTGTGGTGAAAATCAAGCCCGAGGTATTTGTACTCCTCAACTATCTCTAACAGGCTGCCTTCAAAGGTAAAGGTATAGTGTTTCTTTTTTCTTTTTAGAGAGAAGATCATTACTTTGGTTTTGCTTGTGTTCACCTGCATTCCAACCTCTTGACAAAAAGTTTCAAGTGCTCTCAAATGTTCCCTCAAGCTGCTGGCTGTTCTGGCAATTAAAATGAGGTCATCCGCATAAAAAAGTAGTTTTATAACATACTTAGCTAGTTGAATCCCCTCCCCACTGTCTTTATTTAACCATTCTTCTAATTTATCAATGTACAGTCCAAATAAAGTTGGTGAAAGTGGGCAGCCCTGCTTGACGCCTATATCGTTGTCAAAACACTCTGACATTCCATCACTAGTTCTGATTTTACCCTTTACTTGCTCATATAATCTATGGACAGCAACTCTAAGCTCATCCGAAACCCCCAGCTCCTTCATCCTATTCCAAAGTTTGTCAAGAGGGACCATGTCAAAGGCTTTTTTGAAGTCGACAAAGCAACAAAATGCCTTGTCTCCTTGAGTGTTCCATATTTTTTCAATCAAGAACTTAAGTGTAGCTCCATAATCAATAGTAGAGTGCTTTGATCTAAATCCAGCATGTCCCTTAGCTCTTTTTCCTTTTTTTTCTGCCCACCTGTTGATTTTGCGCTCTATCATGCTTCTGAAGAGTTTACCCAGAAGGGGATTAACCATGATAGTACGATAATTTGACGGGTTATTGGTATTCCTACTTTTGAAGATAGGGATAACCACACTAGTCGTCCACTCTTTCGGGAAGCCCTCTTGGATGACCCTATTGAAGATGTGTTTGATATGAGGTGTCAATACTTTAGCACCCCACTTTAAGTACTCCGCTTGCAACCATCAATAATCTGAGCTTTCCCACTTGCTAATTATTTTATGCCTTGAATGACGTCTTCAGTGTTGAAAAGTTTAGTATTTGCGTAGATTACTGGGGGTCTATATTTATCTTGGTCCCTCTCATATAGCAACTTCGCATACTCAAGCCATTGGTTTCCGGTGATATTGTTTTATGTTTGTTTCTTCTTTTGACGTAGCTCTTTCCAAAAGCTTTTAGGGCTATTTTTTTCGAGGGCAATCAGCTCTATTCTTCTGTTGTTTACATACTTCTCTTTCTTATTCCATAGCATATTTGCGTACCCCTTCTTATGCTCTTTGTCCATACCTCTCTTTCGCAGATTTCTTTTTGCTATCTTGCATTCCTTGTCGAACCATGGGTTTGCCGGGAAAGTATTTCTTATTCCTCTCTTGGATCTAGCTCTTTTACAACCATTTAAGGCCTTGTGCATTAGGGGAATCAGCATGTTCTCTATGAGAAATTGATTCTTTATGTTAGCTATTTTTTCTTCGTGATCTCTGAGCAATTGTTTGATTGTGGCTCTAAAGATTTCTTGATTCTCATGATTTAGAAGGATTTTACCTTGGGGAGTATCCTTCTTTTGACCAAAGTGGACTTGTTCTTCCTGTTGTTTCCTTATGAGAATGTGAAATTTAATATGAATTGGATTATGGTCTGATTTCAGCGCTAATACATTGTCCCCAATCATAACCTCCATCAACTTCGAGGTGTAGCTCTGCGAACAAATGACATAATCTACTACACTTTGGCCATTGTACGTTTTACATGTGATTTTTCTTGATTCGGGCCATGCGCTCATAATGTTGCAGATGACCATGTTGTAAGAGCTACAAAGCCCTAAGAGTTCAGCCCCAAAGTGTGAGATTGCACCTTTGCTATCTTGTGAGATCCTATCCCAAAGGTAGTCATTCTCTTCCTCTAACCATAGGGGGTTATCTTTCTCTATGTTGTTTTTCAGATTGAGAGCTTGATTATTTGCAGTTCTTGCATTAAAGTCTCCAATTATCACTATTTCTCCCATGTTACTAAAAATAGAAATGTCTTTTTTTAGAGTTGCAAATGGATCTTCACGGTCTAGATTCCTTTTCTTATAAAATTTTGATCCCTTTGGAGCAAAGTAGCATGCTGCCATCCTTGTTGTGACTTGATTTTCTATAATTTTAAGCCATATGAACTGCTTGTTTGGATCTTCTTTCTCCACTTTTACGAAACTGTCCCATTCCTCTTTAATTAAGACTGCCACTCCACCGTGTCCCTTGCCACTATCAGTTCTTTCATTCGACACTGACTTCTTTTTATACTGTTCAAAATCTGGAATCCTGCACCCATCATGTTCATGAGTCTCGATAAGGATGATGACATATTTTCCCTTTGCTAACATCATGTTCAAGATAAATTGCATTTGGAAATAGGTTTGGGCCAAGTAGAGATGGGCCATGTAGATTTTGTCTCCTTTGTGGTCACACATTTCTAATGGCGCTTCATATCCTTTTAAAAGATGTCTCTAAAATGAGTTGTATTTAGAGATAGGTTTGGGCTGAGTAAAGCTGGAGAGGTTATCCGTGGAGGTTGGATAATACTATGTGCTCTTTTAATTGTCTTCTTAACACCTAGGGTTACCGAGACATTAGTAGATTTAATGAAGTTGGTAAGGTAAGTCTTAGAAATATATATGGTTTTCATGAATCTACAGGCATGCTTATTCTATTATGATGATTGGCTTGTACGTGTTGGTACAACTCATAACAGTAAGGTGAGAAGTGTCTCCTAACTATCATGGTAGTCTCCATCTGTACAAGAATTTTCTTGACACTTTGTGCCGCTA
The DNA here is from genome assembly GCA_037957365.1 of Torreya grandis. Taxonomy (NCBI): domain Eukaryota; kingdom Viridiplantae; phylum Streptophyta; class Pinopsida; order Cupressales; family Taxaceae; genus Torreya; species Torreya grandis. The sequence continues at coordinate 1,779,461 of JARHVA010000836.1, read as the reverse complement.
GCATCAAACAGATGTTGAAAGCAAGGAGTAATCAAAAGGATTGGTAAGATTGGTCTACATGTTTTTTGAAGATTTTTCTAAGACTTAAGGGAAGGAGACCAATTATTAGATAGGGTCTAATAATTATGATTGTAGGTGATCTTTTTATTTTATTATTATATATTAATAATTATTTAATTATATATATTTGTTTATTAACAAAATCTATATATTTTATTAGGGTCTTTTCATTATTTAAATAAATAATATTAAAAATATAAAATATTATATAAATATTACAAACAAATAAATATTGCAATTAAAAAAATATTATGCATTATATTAAAAAAATGAGTGACATTTAAAAACATTAATATCATTTTCATAAAAATGAATATCTTTTTAAAAATTGAATACACTTTTAAAAAAAATTGCATCCTTTGGTGATATTTTAAAAGTGTAAATAATTAAAAAACACCAACTTAATTAAATATTTTGAGTTCCAAAAAAAAAATGATTGTAAGTTATAAAAGATGAAATATAAAACCTCTGATGTTATATAATATTGTAACTGGGCCACTTATATATTATTATATCTTATCATATTTAAAATTCAAATGTTTAGTTCCAACATATGCCTTCACCAACCTCCATTAATTGACCTCACCCACAAAAATGAATGCAAATACAATATCTCAATCTCACCATTCATAGACAATTCAAAATTCAAATTATCTTGTTTAGATATAATTTGTCTATAAATGACATAAAATTGTAGAGCAACAAATGTTTGATTTGCAGTGTCAAATTTGAATTAAACTGAAAGCAGGATTCAACATTCAAGCAAACTTAAGTTATTTAGAGGATCACGTTCCAAGTAAGAATTATATAATCCCTAAAGAAACAAATGTCTCTCCCTACCTTTTCGAATACCTCCTTCCTCCAAACAACCATAGAACCTATTTGAAAGTTCTCGAGTATGCAGCGTTTCATAGAGGAATTTCTATCGGTGAAATGGAGGGATGAAAATTATTGTTATTGTGCCTTTTATGTTCATGTTTTTTTTTTTTTTTAATAATTTTTTGTGCATTCACATCTGACTAAGGTATGTTAATGGAGTGATGAAATGTCACATAGGTGTGTTCCCTGTAATTGAACTTACATCTATGTGTTTTTAATTTTCGCGGCCTTGTTATTGTTATGGTGCTTTTTATGCTCTTAGTGTTTTTACATGCCTTCACATCTGATACGATGTTTACTGGTATATTCATGGTGTCTATCAAGGTATCATTCAAATAAATGTTTTTGTTTTTGTATTAACCCATATTATTTTTTGAATTCTATAGTCATGTTGGAAAACACTTGTGCCATTAATATGTAAGGAAGTTCCATGTTGGAAGATGATAGTGTTCTTAATATGCAATGATCATTTTCGAAGACCCTTGGCAGCCTTTTCTTATTAACGTGGCATGTTAATGCTGCCATGTGCGCCACCTTCAACCTATTCACCATGTCAAAGGGATAAAACATTACCCACAACTAAACCTAGAACATCGATATGTTTCCATTCCCATCTGACTCCAAACTTATTGGTATTTTAATGGAAGCCCTGGAGGTTTTTTGAATTCATGTCATTGTGTGCTTTATATGTGTGTCACATTTCTATTTCCCTCCACAACATGGGTTGGATCACTGAACAATAACTAATATGTAGACGGAAGCCCCAAGGTTTTCATTCACTACTAGGAACATTCAAAGTCACCCTATAATAGCGGATATTCTTTACAAACTCATTTATTACAGGGTGACTTTGAGTGCTCCGTCTAATCAACAAGCATATGTTCTCACCGGTAAGTTCGAGAAGGTCATAAAAGAATTATTAGCCATTTTTCCAATAATGTGGCATGTGAATGTCACCATGCACCATCTTCAACCTATTCACTATGTTGGAGGAATGAAAAGTTACCCACACATGAATCCACAACGTCGGCATGTTTTCATTCACCCCTGACTCAACATTTGATAGTATTTTAGTGGAAGCACATGGGGTTTTCATTCACATACCAATAGATGTTATTGTCTTTGTATTAAACCTAATTGTTATGTGGATGAAAGACTTAGCATTTACTAGTATATGGATGGAAGCCTTGAAAGTTTTCATTCACATACTGGTAAAAGTTATTGTGTTTGTATCAAAATTACGGTTTTTATTCACATAACAACATATGTAATTATTTTTGTATTTAACCAAATTATTTTTTTAATTCATATTTTTATGTGTTTTATATTTGTGACACATTATTATTTCCCTATATTAACATTACAGGAATGAAACTTTGTCTACCTTAAAAAACCTGATAACGTTTAATGAGTTATTGAAAATTTACAATGATGTGGATGGAAGTCCCAACAAATTTAATTCACATACGCATACACGTTATTATTTTTTTAATAAAATTTATTTTTTCATTCTTATTCTAGTAAATGTTGACTAAGGTGTATCAAACCAAACCCTTTTCTCAATTCTTATTGTTCTGTTATTGATATGTTCATGTCAATTATTATTGTTGTGTTATTTATTCACATTTTAAAAATTACATATTTTTTTACCATAAGTGTTGATAAATTATTGAACATTTTCTACTATGTGGATGAAAAACTTGAAAATTGTATTCACATACGAATAAATGTTATTGTTTTGGTATCAAAACTTAGACTTTTTTTAATACCATTTTTACATTTCTTATATCTACAATGCATTTATATTTCCCTACCTGCAATATTTATATTATATATTAGTTTGACAAGGCCAAGGTTTATTGATGCCTCCTTCAACGAATTTGGTGGACTCACCTACGAATGTAGACTTAAACCACATAGTTAAAATTTTTGACCAATACTAATTTTCAAACGAACAAATTATATTATCATTGGCTTAAATTTTTTTGAAAGGCACAACACAAAATTAATATGGATCATTAATATAAAATGAAGGGCCATGTTGAAAGACAAGTGTCTCTGTACGATTGAACATTTACTGGTACGTGGATGGAAGCCATGAAGGTTGGCATTCACATACTAGTAAATATTATTGTCTTTTTATCAAAACTAATAATTTCATTAACATACCAGTAAATGTTGAGTCAGATGTTTCAAACAAAATCCTTCTATCAAATTATGTCATTGTGTTTTTCATATATTATTGTGATTTCATGTTGTGTTATTCATTCACATATTCAACATTACAAATATTCTTTCCCATAGTTGTTGATTTTTTTTCCATTATATTGTTAATTACTTATATAATTTGTTTTCTATTGTAGTTCAACATGAGGAATGCAAATAAGACACATTATGTTAGAAGATGACTACGTGCAATAATTAAGAATAGAGCAATCAAAATTTCTGAAGTTTTTGATGAAGAGGTTAACTAAGATGAAAAATCCAATGCAAAGCAGGTAGATAATGAAGTTGTTGCAAACCAACCCCCTTCCAACTAGGTAGAGAAGGAAGGCAACATAAATGTTACTACCACTACATAGAAGTCATTGTAGTCTGAGTGGACAAAGGAAGATATGAAAAGTGCAATGAGAGATACTGCAAAAGAAAGTGAGATACTGCAGTGGTGCAAGGACTTAATGGACATGGGGCATGGGTTGGACATCTTGCATTTGAAGGCACATGTTTCTCACATATGTGAAAGTAGACCCAACCCTTTCAATGATGTGGTCACCGACAAGTCATGGTGGAAAGACTTCAAAAATAAGCACCCTAATTTGTCTATGAGAACATCAAAAGGATTTGACAAAGATAGGGTTGTGGTGCTAAGGTTGTCCATAATGATAGTTTTTTATGATAACTTGAGAAATTTGTATGCCCAAAAACTTATGGGCCACAAAAAATATGGAACTATGATGAAACAAAGGTGCAAGATCGAAGGAATTGTGGCATGTGAGTCATCACCAAAAAAGGGGCAAGGAATGTGCCACAAATAATCTATAAGAGTAGAGAATGGATCACTATCTTAACATGTGTAAATGTAGTTGGCTAGAGTATCTTGGGGTTCTACATCTTCAAAGCAAAAAATAAATTGTAGAATTACATTTCAAATTGTGAACTAGGTGCATGTATGGTTGCCCAAGCCCATGCATGGATGATGAAAGATTTGTTTATGAATTGGATGCATCATTTGTTGAGATCTGTCCAAGGAGGAGTTTCACATGTTAATAGACATCTTCTCATATTTTATGGGCATGGAAATCATGTTGCACTTTCAATGATTGAAGAGGTTAGAGCTTTGGGGATAAACCTATTTGCATTGCCTACACACATTAGCCAAAAATTGTAGCCATTGGATGTAAGTGTGTTTGATCTATTTAAGGCATGCTCTAAGAGTGAGAGGATGTCATAGATGGATACACATCATGGTTATAAGATAAATAGACATGAATTGGCCACTTTGGGCAGCAAAATATTAAAGATGGCATAAAATCCCAAGAATATAATATCAGGATTTTGAAGGATAGGGTTTAGGAAGTCAATATCGAATGGCATGACTCCAAGTGCACCATTCCATGTCGAAGAGGACAAATTTAGTGTCAGTAAAAATAGAATGAGGTTGATAGGGCTAAATGAGGAAGACATTAAAGCTACTATGCATAAGATGGAGTAAATGCGACATGATAATGTTATTGAAGGTGAAGAAGCTAAAACAACAAATGTTGAAGGTGTTATAGGTCAAACAACAAATGCAAATGAAACAAATATTGAAGGTGTTGAAGATGTCGAAAATGCAACATTCAGTTTCAACCAAGATTATTTAAGTTTGCTTATGCAAGAAATACCACCAAAATGGTTGAGGGAGGGAGCATCAAATCTTGGCTTCAATTGTGAATTAATGGACAAATATATCTCTATGTCAATGACATCACCACAACCTTCTATCCAAATAGAAATAATTTATTACTATGCACTAGGTGGATAATGGAGCATAGAATATGAAATAGTTGATTTAGATGCCGATGAGAAAATAACATGAAATGTAGCCAAAGATCTAGATTACAATCAAAATAAAATAAATGAACAATAAATTGATTTACTGAAATTCTTATTTTTGATAGAAAGACAATAACTGTAATCTTATTTAATGAAATTTTTATTTTTGATAGAAAGACACTAACATTTACTAGTTGAATGAAAACCTTCATGGCTTCCATCCATATAGTAGTAAATGTTCAGTCTTGCGAACACAATTGTTTTTCAATATGGCCCTTCATTTTATATTAATGACCTATATTAATTTTGTGTCATGCCTTAATTCACAAAATTTTAAGCCAATGATAATATAATGTGTTCGTTTGAAAATTATTATTGGTCAAATTTTAAAACTAGATAGTCTAAGTTTTATGTTCTATACAAAGACAATAACATTAATATTTTGATACAATTACAATAACATTTACTAGTATGTGAATGAAAACCTTCAAGACTTCCATCCACATACCGGTAAATGTGAAGTCTTCCATCCCAATTTCAAATCCTTCTCTATTCAAACATGCATTTGTGGATATATCAATAAATGTTTAGTCTTCCATCCCAAATTCATATCCATTTTCATCCAAACAAGTATTTCTATGTGAGAACACATAGTGGGTGCTTGCAGAAGCCATAGAAAGTTGGAGGAAGGGATATAGAAGTGAATGGAAAAAACATCAACAACACTTATGGAAAATATTATTTTTAATTTTAAAAATATGAATGAATGACAAAACATTAATTCACAGGAACATATGAATAACTTTCAGGGTTTCCATCCACATAGCATAAAATGTTTGGTAATTGATCAACAACATCGAAAATAATATTTGTAATTTTGAAAAGGTTAAGAGTAATCCAACAACATTAATTGACAGGGACATATCAATAACATAGCAACATGAATTCAAAACATGGTTTAGTTTGATATATTTGAGTTAACATTTACTATAATGAGAATGAAAGTATAAATTTTGATTATAAAAATAACATTTACTTGTATGCGAATGAAAATCTACATGACTTCCATCCATATATTTTTAAATGTTCAGTGTCATAATAAACATTTGCAGGTTATTCAAGGTATGCAACATTTCATCCCTCTAACGTTTATGTAGGGAAATAATAATGCATCATAGATATAAAGCATAGAGCAACACAAATTCATAAAATAATTTAGTTTGATACAAAAAAATTAAATTCATTGTTATGTGAATAAAAATATTATTTTTTATATAAAGACAATAACAATTAATAGTATGTGAATGAAAAAATTCAAGGCTTCCATCCACATGCTAGTAAATGTTAAGTCTTCAAACCCTTTTTGTGTAGGGGATAAAAATACAACACATATATAAAGCACATAATGGCATGCATTTAGAAAACCTCTAGGGCTTTCATTAAAATACTAGCAAATTTGGAGTCAAATGTGAATGAAAATATGTTGATGATGTGGTTTCATCTATGGGTAATGTTTCATTCCTTTAAGATGGTGAACAAGTTAAATATGGCACACATGACAACATTAACATACCACATTAATGGAAAAAATGCACGAAGGGTCTTTGAAAATAGACATTACATATTACGAACATTACCATCTTCTACCATGAAATTTATTTGAATATTAATTAACAAGCATATTTCAACATGTCCATAGAATTCATAAAATGATATAGGATGATAAATAATAATAACATTTACTGGTATGCGAATGAATAACTTAATGATCACTATGAACATACCATTAAACACTAAATCAGATGTAAATCCATACAAAAAGACCATGAGCATATAAGACACAATAACAATAAAAGAAACACAGACATAAAATAACATAGTTGTGGGTTTAGCTACATGCAACACACATGTGTGTAATGTTTCATCACTCCATTAACATACCACTAAATGTTTAGTCAAATGTGAAGACACTTAAAAAAAACCATAGACATAGAAGGCACAATAACAATATTTTTTATTCCTCCATTCTATCGATGAAAATTTCTCTATGAAACATTGCATGCACAAGAGCTTTCGGGTAGGTTCCATGGCTGTTTGGGATGAGGAGGTATACAAAAATATGGGGAGAGATATTTGTTAGTGTAATATTTTAGCACTCCATTAACATATCACTAAAGTTTACTCAAATGTAAAGGTACATCAAAAAAATCCTTGAACATAGAAAACACTATAACAATAATAGCCACACGATAATATAAATAAAATAGTTATCGGTTTATTTACATGAAACACGCTTATGCATAATGTTTCATCTCTCCATTAACATACCACTAAACATTTACTCATATGTGAAGGAACACAAAAAAAAGCATGAACATAGAAGGAATGATAAAAAGAAAAACTATGTGAAAATAAAAATAACATAAATATGATTATAAATTTGATTGTATTTATCATCGAACTCAATTGGAAAAATAAAAAACTGTCAAATATGAGTAATCTACAAAAATGTTGAGACCTAGAAATTGTTAGTTTCTATTGCATGGGGTAAAACTGCATATTTTTAGTTTTAAAAATGATTTTAATCAAATATTTGGATTCCTCTCAAAAAATTGAGTAAAAAAAAAAGTGCATCTAATTTCGAGTTCGTATGCAAACATTATGACCATTTGAAGTTGGCAGACTTATTTTCTAGTCGATCTTTGGAGCCTGATTGTTCATCTTTAGAGCCAAAATTGGTGACCTCTGAAGCTAGACTAGTGACCTTCAGAACTAAGGGAAATGAATAATTTTTTGACTCTTGAATTTAATTTGGCATTTCAATTGAGTTCTTGGCATATTATAATGCTAGAAAAGGATAAATGTAGGGCTTAGAAAAGGTAGAGAGAATCAACAAGTTGCATGGGATGATGAGAGGACATGAAGCATTTGGCTTCAGTTTTTGACTCTTGGACTTATTAAACATTTAAGAGGTATTCTTATGTATATATATGAACCTATAGAGTTCATTCAAGATGAGAGATGGGTCTGAGGAGACCATCAGGAGAGATCAAAACAAGTGTAGTGAGATATATTTTACTTAGATACACATTGCATATGTGCAAGTTTGAGTCTTTGTTCTTGTTTTCTCATTGTTTCTTAGCTATAGGTGACTATTTTAAAGACTACACAGCTGAAATAAGTTGAATTCAGTAGTTTTCCCTTTCTTGAGAAGCAAATATTCAGGTGAATATTTCAAAGATCATTAAGAGTATGGGAGCCCATGAGGTTATTTTCCTTGTAAGTCTTAAAGGTGGAAAAACTTGTAAATTAAAGAACATAGTGGAGATTAAGAAGCATGGCTTAACTCTTTTTCGAGTTTGATCACATTGATTATCTCACATTGTGATTTTTGTGTTTGTTTCCTTTACTTACATGTTCGCATTCCTTTCAACTAGGATAATACACAAACATATAAGAGAGCTCAAGACTCAGCCCTATGATTAAATAACTTCACATTTTTTATTGCACTTGTATGAAATCATGCTAATTGTAGTCATGTATGGAGTAGTAACATGTTTAGAGTGTGGAGATATTATTTTATATATTTTATATGATAGTATTAAGAGTTGGAATACATATTAAAAAAATATTTTAGGTGTTTTATATGGCATAGAACTTAAGAGGAACACCTTGATTTGAAAGGGTCCATGTTGGTGAAACTTAGAGTGGAATATCCATCTAGTTTATGGATTAGATTGATATCAAAGCAGGTTATATTTTTTATCATAAAAATTATGCGAACATATTTTCATAAATTTTATTTTTGTTTGTGTTCCATTATGGTCATTTTTGTGGTGACCATTGTGCAAATGTCTCTCATTATCCAGATATCAAGTGCTAGTGGAGAGATTATCTTGATTCATTGGCAGCAAGGTGGGTTCAAATTACATTATTATTGTTATTGATGAAATACATTTTGGACTTCTATAATGTGATGGTATTTACCCAAAATATTTGATGGACCAGCCATCCAAGCGACATGAAAAAAGATGAAAATTTAGCTTGGAAGAAATTAATCTTCCAAAGAAAGAAAGGTTAAGAGAGTTGCCATGTCTAACATAGATTTGAGCATAGTTTCCTTCTTACAGTAGGGTATGATTATATTGAGAAAATAAAATACTCCAAAAGTAACACTATAAAGCTTGAAGAAGAATGTGTTTACTTGGATATGCCTCATTTTATTTTTATTTGAAAATTGATGTCTCTTTGAGCCTTCCATTGTGAATCAAAGAAGGTATTTTATACCTTTCATTATAGATCCTTAATTTTATTGGCAAAGAGGATTGGGATAAAGATGTTGCTATATATGAAGGAGAGAGTATCAATAAGGGGAGAGCAAAAAAATCTAAATGACATTTGAATAAGTGGGGTGAGGATTCCTCACCACTTGAATTTATTAAATTGTGGGACTAAAAGCCTTCAAATTTGAGAGTTGAATATATATATTAGAGCCTAAAAATTTATTATCCAAGAGTTGATCAAATTGGAACCTGAGCATGGTACTTTCCAAACGATGATCATATTGAAACCTGAAATGGGTATTGTCCAAGAGGATGATAAGATGAGTTTCTCACTTGGGTGATAGAAGGTAAATATTCATATTATTTTTATAGATTTAATGGGACTCAAAATCCATTAGAATTTAGGCATGTGATCAGAAATTTGATCATGTTTATCATCTAACTCAGTTGGTAAAACAACTAGTCATCAAATATGAGTAATCTATAAAAAGGTTGAGACCTAAAAACTACTAGTTTATGTGTACTGGATAAAAATACATATTTTTTGTTTCAAAAATAAATTTAATTACTTATTTGGATTCCTCCCAAAAATTAGACAAGTTATAAAAAAAAACATTTAATTTTGAGTTCTTATGCAAAAGTTATGATATTTTGAGGCTGGCAGACTTGTTTTCTAGTTGATCTTAGGAGCCCAACTATTCATCTCCAAAGCCAAAACTAGTGACCTCCAAAGCTAGAGAATATGTAGAATTTTTGATGTTTTAATTCACTTTAGTGGTTCAGTTGTGTTCTTGGAAAATTATAAGGCTACCAAGGACAAATATAGGTCTTAGAAGAGGTAGAGAGAATCATAAAGTTGTATGGGAAGATGAAAGGACATGAAGAGTTTAGCTTTATTTTATGAATCTTAGACTTATTGAATGTCTAAGAGGTATTCCTATGTATAAATATGAACCTAGAGAGTTCATTCAATAGGAGAAAGAGGTCTGAAGAGACCATCACGAGAGATCAAAAATAATAAGTGTAGTGAGATGTATTTTACTTGAATCCGCATTGTATATGCACAAGTTTGAGTCTTTGTTATTTCTTTCTCATTATTGTTTAACTTTAGTGATTAATTTGAAGACTACACAACTGAAAGAGGATGAATTTAGTAGTTTTTCATTTTTTGAAAACCAAATATTCAACCAAATATTTTAGAGATAATTATGAGTATGGGAGCCTATGAAGTTATTTTCCTTGTAAGACTAAGAGGTGGGAAAGCTTGTAAATTGTAAAACATAGTATAGATGAAAAAGCATGGCTTCAATCTTGTTAGAGTTTTCTCACATTAATTTTCTCTAGGGTATGTCTTGTGTTATATATATTTGTGGTTGTTGTGTTTGTTTCCTTTACTTACATGCTTACATTCCATGTAACTAGACTAATATACACATTTAAGAGAGTTAAAGACTCAACCCTGTGATTAAATAACTTCACATTTAGTATTACAATTCTATGCAAACATGTTAATTACAACATGTATGGAGTCTTAACATATTTAGAATGTGGAGGTATTTTTTTATATGTTGTATATGATAGTCTTAAGAGTTAGAATACATATTAAAATAACATTTAGGTGTTTTTTATGGCATAAAACTTGAGAGAAACACTTTGAATTGAAAGGATCCATGTTGGAGAAACTTAGAGTAGAATATCCACCTAGTTTACAGATCAGATTGGTATTAGAGTAGGTTATTTTTTACTGTAAAAGGTTTTCTAACATATTAATGACCCATACTAGTTTTTGTTCATGCCTTATTTCAAAGATATTTAAACCAATGATAAAATAATCTGTTCATTTAAAAATTATTATTGGTCATTCCTTACAAATTAATTGGTCCCTTTTGTCCCAATGATCAATCGCACCAAAAAAATAATGAAAAGGGGGCATGCCAATGAAAACATCATCGTATGACTCCCTACAACATATATTTTCCTCCCAAATGACATATTTAGACTTTAAAAATGTTAAACTATCTAAATCCAAAATTGTAGGCTAGGAGGTGGAATAATATGGAATATGTGCGACCCCAAAGTTAGGGGTCCCAAATACTAGTCCCCTTCCCCTAATATGTTAATAAATTCACATTCTCTCTTAAATTTAAATTTATTTCAATTTGTTTGATTTTTGTTTAATATAACATTTATAAGCGTAATTAAAAATATATATTTTAATATATTGTAATCTTATATGTGTGTGGTGTTTGAAGACATTGAAACTAACCCAAAAAAAAAATAAAAAATGAACATCCCTTATTTCAGAGTTCATAGTAGAAAACTAAAACAATTTATTACATGTACATTGGTTTTGCGTGACCTACCATAACCCCCATGACCATATTTACGCATATGTAACCCTTATCTAGGGTAATTACCCCTAAAAGATTTTACAGGGAAGATTATTGTCCTAGAGAAACCTTCATGCAGTTTGGGGTGTATCAATATGCAAACCATAGTGAAATATTATATCTATATGATGGAAAACACCTTCCCAATAGGACCACCTAGGTGTTCTTATCCTATCTAAGAGACTCATATTTTTTAAAGTATGGATATAGGTTGGGGTAGATTATTTACCCTTTAATTGTATTTGGGATACTTGGGAATATATCCTAAAAGGGAGTCATTTATGGTTCACACCACATCCTTTTTTAAGCCAAGGTTTGTAATAAAGAAAATGTATTTATTTTAGCCAACTTAATTAAAGACACAATCTGAATTAGTTAAGCAGTTTAAAAATAAACTTATAGTTGATGAAATTGTAATATGATTTTGTATTTAATAGTTTTCATGTAAACGAAGAGCCCATTGTAGTATTATTCCTAATTAAATCGTTATACCATGATTTATAGTTTGGGGAATCCTTGTACTATGTGTCTTCATTTAACACATAACCATAGAATACTAAAATCAAATTTAATTTTTATAATCTTCATTAAGATCATAAATGACTATTGTGTTTTAAATTATAATGTCTACTTATTCTTACATCTCATAATTAGCCACTTAGTGATTTAAACCTCTCAAATATTAATCACTTATCAATTGGTTTTGACGTAAGGAAAGTATGCCACTTAATAATAGTTGTATGATTTGTGTTTCAATTTAATTTTCATGATTTGTTCTTATAGGAACATCAAGTTGTTTATGGTAATAATATACAAGTTCAAAAACTATTATCAAATGCCACTAAGACCTTAACAAAATTTTAAAACCAAGTATGATTTGTAATTTTTCATGAGATGATCAATCATAATGTTATGCCAATTGAATAGTTAAGTTCTATGAAGTATTAATGGCTCTATGTGATAACGTAGTGGATAAAAATATAGCATTAAAAAATGTAGTGGTAAAAACGTAGTATGATAAAAATGTCGCATGGATAAAACATAATGAGGAAAAATGTAGTGGTATTAGAATGTCACAAAAATATCACGAAGAGCATAATTAAGACATTTTAGTGATTCTCACATTGTTTATTTATTGTCTAGTTCATTTTGGTGATAGTAGTTAACATTTCATGGTGGAAAGGTAATGCACCAAATTTTCAAGTGTTGGCCCCTAAATTTTGACTAAGTGTTATCCTATTTTGCTGTGGGATCAACACAACATAAAAGGATCATGGTGCGTAGTTGACAGGTGCAGAATCACCATGGCGTGGAACCTACTAGGTGCAAGAATATAACAATGTAAGAGGAAAATAGTATAAGAGGACAATGGCGTGGAAGGACCAACATGAGAATACCCAGTTAGAGGAGAAAAAGTCATGAGGAACCCAAGAATATAGGACTCAGAATGGAAGCAGAAAACTAGGGGAGTGTGTGGGAAGCAGTTTGAAGAATGATTTATATGGGTCACTCTGAACTTATTGATTAGAAGTTTTGTACTAGTCCATGAGGAAAGGAACACATGGCCACATAAATATATCATAGAGAAAGGATCCAGGGGGCACTGAGGCCCAGGTCTTTAGAAAGAACCAGTTGTAAATGCCTTGACTCTCAGTCTATTGTGAGTTCGTGCACCAATTATTTAGGACATAAATGATTATAACACTTGGTCAAGGAAAAACAATTATAAATACCCATACTGTAATCTATTGTGATGATAGATCCTTTTTGAAGAATATTATGATGAATCTTTACCTATTCTAGAATGATATTATAATGCCCTTTTACTTAAAGCATAATATATGAGATAACAAGTTGGATTAAACATGTGTTATGAAGAATGATGGTGTGGACTATGTAGACTTATATATGCATAATACCATATATTCTTTTCTTTTCTAGTTAACTAATGTGGCTAGAAGAAGCTGGTGATTTGCGTAGTAATAATAATTGAACCTAGAACAAGAATCAAGGTAATCTATTTATGTATCTTCCCTATTAAAATCACTTAAGAGAAGGATATAAACATTTCATTAGCACTGTGCACCAAAACTTATGGGAATCGGTATTCTACTACATGCTTCGGGTAAGTATGCAAGACCTAAACCTCGCATGAAAGGGTCAGCATGCTAGCTCATTAGGCTAGACTTCAACACCAGAGCTAGAACTAACCAAAATAACCCAACATTTTGGTTCTATTACCAAGTCTCAAAGCACTTGAAGCATAGTTATGGAAGATGTATGAGCAAATTACTCTTGAGAATATTGAAGAATGGGTTGATAGTGTTGAAGATAATTTTGTTGTTCCATACATTGGACTAGGAATCTCCACAAGGTAGTGGGTAGAGAAAAATATCTACAGTGCATTGTATGAAACCTTCTTTTTGGAGGTCCCAAGTATTTTACATATTTGGTTGATAGCATATGCTTAAGGACGATCAAGGAATCTTGGATGAAGATAGTCTTAGATGCTAGAATGGCAAAGGGTTTTAGCATGACTTGGAGTTTCGTGGACACGAGCAGTCAACTTTTGGTGGAAAGGAATTCTGAACATCTATATCTTGGAATATACTATAACAACTTACTCATGTCTTGAAGAAGACAAGTTTCAATTCCTTAAAAAATCACATGGACATTATAGTAAGATTTTTGTTTTTGAAATAAAGAAGCTATTTATTGATCTGGGAATTGAAACTATATAAATGGAGAGATAAATCATTTTATGCATGAGCCACATATTTGGAAGGGGAGAATAGGTGGTAAAAGATTGTGGGTTAAAATTAGTCTCTATCTAGTGTGCATTATAGAAAGGAAAGTATGATAAAGTTTGGTAAAGGATAATAGGGATCAATGTCACATGAAGAGAATGAGAGAACTCAAGGAGTGTTGTTAAGATCTGTAAGGAGACAAAAACACATGAGGACCCCATCAATTTTGAGCCACATTCTATGCCACTTCTATCTTATGTTAGGAATCGAGGAACCAAGTTTAAACCAACTGGGCTCCCCTACCATACTGCACACTCATGATATTATGTTAGATAAAGTATACATATGTAATTAGGACATAGATAGTGAGGAATTAGATACTGAACTAGTAAAGGATACTGGAGTTGAGCTACTTGACGCACCTATAATCCTAACACTTTCTTTCCATCTTCAAGGGAATTTTTTGGCACAACTTAGAATTCCTAGTGGACCTAGCCCTCAAAGACAAAGTACAAGCCCAACCTTAGTTAACCAACCAGGTTATATGCCAAGCACTACTACTAGAGGTGCTGGAGGAGGACTAGGTAGTGGCACAAGAGGAAGTGGACTCCCTCCTCAAGGGACTGGAGCTAGAAGTTCCCAAAAACCACCCAAAAAAACACCTCAACTGACTATGGTCTACTATGAAATGATGCTTCACTTGCTAGAGTATCGAGGGGTGGAAAATGC
Source organism: Torreya grandis (assembly GCA_037957365.1). NCBI lineage: Eukaryota > Viridiplantae > Streptophyta > Pinopsida > Cupressales > Taxaceae > Torreya > Torreya grandis. Next base: position 1,764,338 of record JARHVA010000836.1, on the reverse strand, counting down.
AGTATAACATGTCCATAAATGCAAACTAATTTGGAGAGTGTGAGATATCACATCTTCTGAATGTAAAGCCACATAGTTTGCAACTATGCTTTTAGAGTGCATGCATAAATGGTACCAAAAATTTAACCCTCAACAAGCAGTGGTCAACTTTGATCAACTCAAAATAGCCTTCCTTTAGGAGTTTAACATTCCTGAATTTGAGTAGTAGAGTATAATAATGTTAAAGGAAATCAAGCAAGGACTTACAAAGAGAGTACATGAGTATGACACAAGATGTAAGACCTTGTTGTCTAAATTTTCATTTGAGATTAATGCTACCCATCATGCATAATGATTTGTGGGAGGAATTTTACTACCCTTTCGACGAACCTTGTCACAATGGACCTTTACTAGCCTATATGAGGCTTTAAAAGTTGCTCTTCACATAGTTGGAATAATCGAGACCAAGATTAGTCCCTTTATGGAGGCCTAGATAGCTTCAATGGCATCATATCTTAAAAATTTAATAGCTAACTATGCACATGAAACATGTAGTGGTGTTTGGTGCATATACTACAAATTTGAAGGACATACACTGAGTAATTTCCCATGCAAAAACATCTATGCGGTACTTAAACAAACATGTGAAATATGTCATGAGGACCATGGTGTGCATTCTTGTCCTCTTCTATAGTGAGATACATAAACTAAAGTATCTGAATATTGCAAAATTTGTGATGCCTATACTCATGACACTAATGACTACTGATTGATTGGTGATATTCATGAAGCTCGAGTGTGTGGAACGTGCCAAACCTCCATTAAAAATAATAAGGACAATGGTGGTTATTAAGGATGAGGGAGAGGATGAGGATGAGGAGGTGGTTGTTTCCCACCAAGGACATATTACAAATGTGGATCTTTAGAACACTATCAAAGGGATTGTCTAGATTATCTGACATGCACATTTTACAAGAAGGACGACCAGCTGGAAGAATGTTCCAATTTATACATGGCTATCACCAAAGAATGGAATGAAAAGGGTGTTGGTATAATTCAAATTGATAAACCACACTAACACCATGCCTAACCATCTCTATAGTGTAATAAGTAAACATTACCACTCACAGTGGGGGACAAACCTAGTCGACATTTAATCTTATCGAGAAAGTGCAATGGGAAGAACCATGAGTGAGGAAGTATCCTAATTTTTAGAAATAGAAGGATGTCCTCCAAGAGATGATGGTGCTTGTATGAGAACTTTAGGGAGAGATTTAGTTTCTAAAAGACAAGGACATCATGTAGCATGTTGCTATGTAAAGAGAAGTTGAGCCTCAACATATGGCATGGGATGACTTTCAGAAACTATGAAAGCATATGTTGAATGAGGATATTTTCACACATCTCAACATATGGCTTAAAAATCAAGCCCACATACCAAGTGAGGTTTATCCTCAATTCACCAGATAGAGTGAATAACACCATTTAAATCATGATCGATGATAGGACACTCCTAGTTCCTCAGTTCCCCTAAAAGATAACAAAATATTAGTCAATGCGACCATTAATGGATGGGTAATCCAGGACATATTGGTAGACATCGGTGCAAAAGTGAATTTACTCACGAAGGATGCTTGGTGAAAGATGGCCAGTTCATCACTACATCCTTCCCCTCACATCTTATTTATGGAAAGTAAAACTTGCATGTTACCCATTGAGGTCCTCAAGAACACTACAGTTGATATACCTAGAGTATCATTCAAGGTATACTTTGAAGTTTTAGAACTGGCGAAATATGATGAGTACCCATCTCTATCGGGAAGACAATGGTACTATGAGAACAATATGGACTTGAGCTTTAAAAAGTGCTACATTAGTTTTAACAAAACTGATCAACGTGTAGTGATACCAATAGATCAAGCAAAAGGACCCCCTTATATAGAGCCCATAAATGTTTATGAAGACATCAACCACATATATAATGTCACTGCTAGAAGTGATGAACAACATGATCCCACCCCAAATGGTGTTCTTTGATGGATCAATAACTAGTTGATTTCTGACACTACAAGCAATGCTTGTAACTGTTAGGCCCATGGTGACTATGATCTCACTGGGAGGATGTGTAACACAATCAACAATCAAGAGAAATCCCCATGCCAACTTTTGAAACATCACAAGTTTGTTCACCTTACTGGTTAGTAATGAGAGGGCCACTAATAGGACCACTGATGGAAATACTTGATAAATCCCCATGGTTCCAAGGAAAAATGGAGGTACGTGATTTATCTAGAGCCTTAAATAATTTTATGAGATCAAAAATGACTAGATGAGATCATTAGATCACCTTTTTGATGGCACCCCTATAAGGTGGTATCATACCCATAAAGAGGAACTTTTGTACTGGGATCAAGTATGTTCTACCCTACATCATAGATTCCATTATGATAATAAGGTTATGGGAACAATTAGTTATAGTGGCATGCAAGTCTTGAACCTCACATTGAAGCTTGTGAGATAATATGGAGAAATGAGGAAACATACTTACGAGAGTACCTATGGGTACATGCATTCTATGGAACTTTATGCACATGGGCATGGGCATGGTATATTCATGAAGAGTGACACATGGGTACTAGGTTATGGCAGTTACTAAAGGAGAGTATGAACTTGACACTCTCTTATTCATCAACAAAGATGGACTTGAGCCTTACTCTTTAGACCATGTGTGAAGTAGTTATCAAAGACCCAAGTCCCATAGAGGATCTCCTAAAGAATATCCATCAGGATCCTGAGGAACCTTTGCATTTATTTAATGAGCCTTCAACACATCAAGTTCCTATGCCTACACCAGTCCCTAATGAAGACCGATGTGAAGAGATTCACTTGGGAAAGTAAAAGCTTGTCTTCCAAGTAGACGAAGGTGAAGGATCTACTTCACTCAAACCCATGTCCAACCATTTAGATATTTCTAAAAATGTTGGTACATGAACTATTTAGGACACAAGTGATAATATGGACAACCCCTATCACAAGCCTATTCAAACTATTCAATGCAACATTGGCATGGAATAAGAGGCAAAAAATGGCTATGGTAGGAAACTATTGGACCAATATAGAGATTTCAAAAATCTTTAAATTACTAAAAGAATATCAAGATGTATTCCCAGGAAACTATAGTGAGATGAAATGTGTCCACCCATCTTTGGGGAAGATGCACATCAAGCTAATGGATGGAAATTAACTAGTTAAAAAATGCCCATATAGGATGAATCCTAATCTTTGAACATGTATTAAAGAGGATATTGATAGTATGTTGTGTGCCAGAGTGATCACCCTATAGATGAATTAAAGTGGGTTAGTCTTATGGTGATTAGTATCAAGAAGGATGGATGCATCTGTATTTGTGTGGACTATAGAGTGATTAATGCATCTTGTGTGACAGATCCATTTCTAATGACATTTATAGAGGAAATATTTGAAGGTGTTGCTAGACATAGAGTGTATAATTTTATAGATGGCTTCTTGGGGCACCATTAGTTCTATATAGCTAAAGAAGACCAACCCAAGATAACATTCACCACTGAATGGGGATCATTTACATATACTATTATGCATTTTGATTAAAAAATGCTCCAGCAATGTTCTCATGCACAACAATTGAGGCCTTTAAGGATTTCATCCACAAGTTCCTCTAAGTATACTTGGATGATTGGATGGTATATGGTTTAGTCAAGGACCATTGTGTTAATCTCAGACTCATGCTTGAGTATTGATGGGTATTACAAATCTCCTTAAACTTGAAGAAGTGCTTATTTATGACACCTTTTAGTTTTTTGATAATACATATTACTTTCAAGGAAGGACTCTTATTAGACTTAACAAAGGTATCGATGATTCTTTGCCTCCCAGCACTCAAGAATTAGTGTGAGGTCCATACCTTTCTAGGCCACACAGGGTATTATAAGAAGTTCATTCATGGTAATGCAAAGATTGTCATGCCTTTTGAAGAACTTATCAAATAAAATGAACATTTTATATGGAATTGCTCTTATAAGGAGGCCTTTAAAATACTTGAAGAAAAGCTATTTATAGCTCCTATTCTGTAGTTCCCTGATTGGACAAAGCCATTTCATGTCCATGCTGATGCATCTGGCATGGCCATTGGTGTCATCCTTGTACAATCGAGTGAAGGTCACCTAGATCATCCAATTTAATTTTCCATCAAAAAGCTAACACTAGCTGAAAGAAACTATACCACTATAGAGTTCAAAGCTTTTTCAATGGTCTACACTTTGTAGAAGTTTAGGCAGTTCCTTCTATCCACTCCTTTTATTTTCTATACAGATCATGAGGCTTTAAAGTACCTTGTTATCAAACCCATACTACATGGATGAATTTATTTATGGATTATATTGTTCTAATAGTTCCAATTCTTAGTTATGGTAAAACCTACAAGTATGGACCTAATGACCTATCCTGGATTGAGAGTAGAGAACCACCGCATGCCATAAAAGATTATCTTCTTGATGTATAGATTTCCACATAACACATGTACCTTAAGGGTTGGAAGACATTGTAGCCTTTTTGGCCACTAGAACTGTGCTCAAATCACTCACCTCCTAGGAAAAAAAGCAACTTACAGTTCATGTCGTACCCTTCCATGTCATAACTGGTGATCTTTACAAAATGGCCTATGATGAAGTCCTTCGACTTTGTGTAATGCAACATGATCATTTTGAGGTACTTTAATAAGTTCATGAGCATGTTACTGAAGGGTAATATGCTGTAGAAGCGACCACATGAAAGGTTTTGTTAGCAGGACTATGGTGGCCAACTCTATTCCAAGATGCTAAAGTATGTGTTAGGCAATGTGACATTTATTAGCACATAGGAAAACCTAACCAAAGAGATTCTATGCCTTTACAACCCATCCCTTCTTAGGAACCCTTTGAGAATCGGGCTATTGATTTTGCTGGTCCCCTCACTCTAGTAGGGTGACAAATAGGTTCTTGGTACATTATTGTGGCAACTAACTACCTTACATGTTGGGCTGAAGCTATGCCAATGAAGGATCGTACTGCTACTATTGCTACATGTTTCATCTTGGAGAACATGATAACTCAATTTGGATGTCCCTTAAGTTTCACTAGTGATCATGGTACCCACTTTTTGAATGAAACAATATGCACCTTAATGGTATGCACCTTACTAGTCGATTTCATAATCATGCACCACAAAATAACACCTTATCACCTACAAGCTAATGGAACTATTGAGGCTTTCAATAAGATCCTAGATACAACTTTAATGAAAATATGCAATATTGGTCATACTGATTGGGATGATAACACCACTCAACTTGGTGTATGGCAAAGAAGTAGTCTTACTAGTAGAGTTCTTGGTGCCATATCATGTGCATAGGACAACTAGATGAAGAGGCATCCTTGAAAGTGCATTCAGACACTTTAATGCAATTGGATGAGACCCAGTTCCTTGCTCATTAAAGCTAGGATGTAGAAAAAAATATTTTCTCCACGGATGAAGGCCCTATTGTATGACTCTAAGTTCGTGTACCACCTTGCAAAGCTCTGCATCTATTGGGATGGCTTGTTTATAATACATAACATTTAACCTACCAAGGCATGTTGGTTACAAAAGATGGATGGTCAATTCCTCCCAAGGCATTATAATAGAAGTCAGCTTCGGCTATCTTTCACTTTAGAATAGCTAGAGTTTTGTAGTCAATAAGGCTTATTCCATTAGATTAAGATTTATTGCTTTCAATAAAAATGTTGCCTTTGTTATGCATAAATCTTCATTATTGTAAATTTTTTTTCAAGTTCTTGTTGTTTTCATGGAGGGACATGAAACATTTTAGTGTGTGGTAAGAAGTCATGCATAAAAAGGTAAATATGAAAAACACATAAGTCACTTAGGCACATGAGATATATGGGCACGTAAGTTATATGGGCATGCAAGGTGTAATGGCACTCAAGGTACTAAGGGCACGTGAGCCATTAAAGGCACTAATGGGTAAGGTTCCTTACATAAGTTATAAATTTAAAAGAAAAAACTATCTCCAACCACATAAAAAGTATAGGATACAATTGTCACCCACTTCCAAGAAATGCACGAGATGGGATGTGCCATCAATGTGATGAGGATAGTTATGGAAAGAAGCATGCCAATGTTGTGATGGAAAAATATTGTTAAGGCATTAATTACAAAAGGCAAGGATCTAAACATGATGGTTGTTAAAAGATCTGTATTAAATTCCATAAAGTGATGGGTGACAGAGGGACATTAATGAAGGTAAACCACTCTTAGAGCCTATAAATAAGCAAGTTAAACTCATTTCGCACTTTACTTTGAGTTTAAATTCAATTTATAAGAATCAAGAATAAGTGACTACTAGAGCCAAAGATCAAGTGACCTCACTAGAGCCAAGCCAATCAAATCCTAAGTGAAGCGAATAGTTTTTATATCTTTAATAAACCACGTAGGTCATTGACTAGTTGAGAAGAGAGTTTCAAAGTCTAGTTTATTGGGAAAACCAACAGTTTAAGAAGTTGTAGGTTGTAGGTCCACCAATAATAGCGTGCTTAAGCTCAAAAATCCAAAGCAGTAATCAACAACCACATATTCTTTTGAAAACATGGGATGGTCATACATTAACCTTTGAGCTTCTCTAAGGGTAATAAAGCCTAAGAAAAAGGACAAAAGACTTGAAAAATTACCAACAATACTAGAAGAAGAGGTGAGCAGAGTGAACTGGGTTCCCATTAGGGAAGAAGCTCTAGAGGAACAAGCGTAGTGCCCAAAAAAAAGTACACAGCGTGAAAAAAGAAGAGGAACAATGCAAAAAATAAGAGAAGGAAATAATGGTGTAAAAAAGAAAGCAGGCATAGATGTCTGTGACATAGAAGTCCCAAGTGTTTCAACCACCATATCTATTAATAGAAGAGATGTAATACTTAGATTCAGTATTGCATGTAGAGAACTGGGTCTCCAAGGTCTCAACTTGTACTATGTTTTATTACAATCATCACCAACATGAGAATGAAGTTAAGCTCCAAAATGACTACCCAGTCAAAACCACCAACACAAAGAACTAAATGGTCTATGACCTAACAATCTTCAACCAGATGGATGCTACAAGAATATTCTAGCTCTTTAACTTGCCATATTTTGGTAATCCCACAGAGGTGGTACAGTTCTTCCTTTCACACATCCATAAGGACTATATCTACTTCATTGGGCACAACATGAAAATCACCCTTGAAAGGATTAGTAAAGTCATGTGACTATAGTGTTCAGGGTTAAGTGTGATTGATGACTTGGATGACACTAAGGAGATACAAAAGACCACCATGACACTAATGTATCAAAAATAGGGGCATACCATGTACATCAAGAACCTACAAGATCCCACCCTCTGAGTTATGGTATAGATCATTTCAACCAAGATCAAAGGGACCAATCATTGGACAGAGGTAGACATGGTGTACCTCTACATTGTTCATCAGGTCTCACAGGGACTAAAGTACAACTCAACCCTATAATTTGTCCACAAGATAATTTAAGACATAGAGAAGACCCATTAGATGCCTAAGTACAGGTTCTCATGGGGGATAATCCTCCTCTTAATGGTCTTCAATAAGATCAGAGTGTTAGATTATAGTTTAAGAGCATTAAAGTGGGTATATCCTCCCACACACAGGTCCCCCATCGAGCGCTATAAGGCATTCACATGCCACAAGCACATCACCCACTCATATAAGATATAGATGAGGTATTGGTTTGATGGGATGAAGGAATAATTTGGGAATGATTGGTGCATCCCAAAGGACTTGCCCCTCTTAGCTGTAGAACAAGCTTAGTTTGCTATAAAGCAACATTTCTCCCTTGTGAAGATCCAAATGAACCCATATAGAGAGCTTTCAACATGGCTTAAGCTGCCTTATGCCTCCTCTATGAGGTACTTTATATACTCCATCAATCAGATATATGATGTGTAACCTATCATTTTGTACGCTGAGAGGATAGACCCAGAGATTCACATTCTCTAAAAACTATATGTATATCCAAGAAAGAAGGCCTATGTAGAGAGATGGAAATAGACTTGACCGACATCCAGGGCAAGCATAATTTGGTCAAGGAGTAAACTCATAAGTTGTTTTACATGATTCACCCCTAAAATAACCCACAAGGTAGAGACCCTAAGGAAAAAATCCCTCCCACACCATAGTTGAATAAGAAGTGATTGGATGTGGGCACAAGTACACATAGGCAACAAGCCCACCAAAAAAGATAAAAGACTGCCAAGGTGCAACCCTCAAGACCCACATCTTCCCATTCACCTCCACCTCGCCTTTCACCTTCACCACCTCATCCATCTCCATCCCCTCCCCACACTTCTCCATCTCCTCCCCACATTTCTCCATCCTCTTCACACTCTATGCCACTGAACTCTTTAATTCTCCAACCTTCTTTTCCTCAACCCACTCCCCCTCTTTCTCCACCCCCTTCTCCACCTCCTCCTCCACCATATCCACCTCCACTTCTCCACCTCCAACACCATCTCCCCCAGGTACTACTACTTCAAGAGATACCCAATATCATTCCCCAAGGCAAACACCCCAATAATAATTTCCTCAGGTGTAGATTTATAGCTTGGGTTCAGATTTTGAGAAAACTCCCTCCCCAGTGTGGGAGAAGGCCACCTCCAATGATTCCCTATTTTATGCCTAAACAAGTATAACAAGGAGGAGGATGGTGAATAAGATAATGAGATGGCCTTTGGTTTCCATGAGGAGGCTAAGCTTGAGTGAAACCCAAATAAAGGGAAGGGATCGATCGAGACATAAGGGCAGGATGATGAAGGAATGGTGAGCAATATGCATGAACATTACTAGTTTGACATTGAGGATAAAATACTCTATATTTGGCTGTAATTACATCCCAAGGAGATGAATCTTGAAACAAGGAAGCAAGTATCCTTCATACTTGAGATGTACAATGAGGAGCAGAAGTTTGAACTCCCACATGATAGTCTCTCTTTGGGTTTGGATGCTCTAACACTACCAAAATCATTGAGGGTAGATCTACATAAGCTCACCCCTCTTATAGAAATTTCCACATTTTTTACATTAGACATGGAGATTACATGCTAAAATATTTTTTTGGATTTTGAGATGCACATGGTTGAGAGGAAACATGCCAAGGTTGTAGGCATGTATAATAAAGTGTTTGCATAGAAACAAGTGTTCATCAAGGAAGTGGCCTCCATGAAACAAAATATCCAAGAGGCCACAAAGGCAAAATTAAGGGTCCTAACCCCTTTTCAAAATTTTTTAAGGAAGATCTAATACTATTAGATGGTGTACCTATTAATGGAGACACCATAGGAAAGCTGGAAACCTTAGTGAAATTACTGCTCAAGAAATTCAAGGAGTGACCCACACTAAGAGATGAGGGGTTAGAATTAGCTGAACAGTTCACCATGATTGTTGACATCTATAAGCATACCTTAGAGATATTTGGAGAAGTGATCCCCATTTTAGATGACATTTTTGTGCATCTCACATGCCCTAATAAAGTCTTGGATGCTTGGCTCTAAGCTGAAGAGGTCCTAAGGCAATACTCAATTGATGCTCCACTCTTAATAAAAGATTATGTTGAGTGCACCAAAACATTTAGAAATGTAGGGATGATGGAGGATGCCATTAATAAACATCATCAATAGCTAAATGTGAGTTTTATATCCTTCTAAGGATAGGTTGACAAGGAGGTCTCTACACTTGAAGATGTCTAGAAGGATGCCATCATAGCCCTAAATGAACAGGTGAAGAAGACCAATGAGACTCTGACCTAACTTGAGGATATAAAAGGATCAAAGGAGGCCATATAATGAATAAATAATGAGGTTCTCAAGGTATTATCCCATTGGGATAATCTGAAGAAGGAACGCGAGTAGAAGGGGCCTAAATTTTTGGAAGATGCTAACATGGATTAGTCCAGGATGGACTAAGAGTGTAGTGTGGGGTGATGTTGGCCCCTAAATTTTGACTAAGTGTTGTCCCATTTTGGCACATGACCAACATGACATGTAAGGACCATGACATGGGAGGACCATGGTGTGTAGCTGATAGGTGTAGAAGCACTATGGTGCAAAAATTGCTATATGCAAGAGGACAATGGTGTAGAAGGACTAGCACAAGAGGAACTAGTAAGAGGAGAATAAGTCATGAGAAACCCAAGAACATAGGACTCATAATGGAAATGAAAGACTAGGGGAACATGTGGGAAGTGGGAAGTAATTAGAAGAATGATTCATACGGTCACTCTGAACTTATTGATTGAAAGTTTTTTACCAACCCACAAGGAAATGAATACATGGCCGCATAAATATAGCATAGAGTGAGGATCTAGGGGGTGCTGAGGCTTGGGTCTTTAGGAAGAACTAGTTTTAAGTGCCATGACTCTTAGTCTGTTGAGAGTTCATACACTAATTCTTCAAGCCATAAATGATTGTAACACTTGGTCAAGGCAAAAAAAGTATAAATACCCCTATTGCAATCTATTGTAATGATGGATCCTTTTTAGAGAATATTTTGATGAATCTTTACCTATTTTGGAATGATATTGTATCACCCTTTTACTTAAATCACAATATAGGAGATAACAGGTTGGATTAAATGTGTGTTATGAAGAACAATGATATGGAATGTGTAGATTTATATATGCATAATACCATATATTCTTTTCTTTTCTAGTTAACTAATGCTACTAGAAGATGATGGTGATTTGTGTAGTAATAATAATCAAACCCAGAATGTGAATCAAGGTAATATATTTGTGCATCTTCCCTATTTAAATCACTTAAGAAAAGGATATGGACATTTCATTAGCACTATGCATGAAAACCTACAGGAACTAGTCTTCCTCTACATGTTTTGGGTGAGTATGTGAGACCTAAACCTCACATGAAAGGGCCAACATGCTAGCTCATTGGGATAGACTTCATCATCAGAGCTGGAACTAACTAAAAGAACTCAACAACAAGAAAAACAACAAGGGAAAATGTGAATTCATGAGTTTGGACCTTTAGTGGAAAGTTGTGTCATCTTCTATGTGAGTGTACCCTTTACTATGTTTTGTTTTTATATGATGTTTTATCTTCACTACATTTTTTCTTTCTACATTTTGTTAGACTACGTTTTTAATAGCTACATTTTAGTATACTAATTTTTTGATGGATACTGTATTAGAAAATTATCAATATGAGTGGAAGTAGCTTGAGTGTATGTTGACACTCTAATATCAATTTAGAATCTTGCATTATTTTATTTAAAATAATAATAACAATATGCAATAAGTGATCTACACTATTTAAACTGATTCTCCCTCCTTTTTATAAGCTTTTAGTTTACAACATATAAGAAAATTATGCAACTAATTTTTTTTTAAAAGTATTCTTGCATCTTAGTTGTGACAAGTAAAATACCAATCAAAGGTAATCTAACTTTATGAATTAATTCAATCTACATATTTATATAATAATTCTCAATTAAATGAACTTAGATAAGACATGTTTAACAAGTGGAGTAATAGATGTGTTTAATATTTTGGAATGAAAATGATTAAAATAAACAACACTTATGAAATCAAATTGTCTAAAAATAATAATTTTAAAACTTATTGTATGGCTATAATGTGCCAAAAAGAATTAAAAACATTAGCTCAAAAATAATTTCTTAACATGCCATTAAGTGATTGTATGGATGGAAATTTATCACATGCATAATGCCTTTTTAGAACTCATAAAGAACTCAAAAATTGTATTATAAAATTACTAGTACAACAATAAATAACTCACAAGTAATCAAATAGAACAACTTGTAATTAGTATACAAGTGGAACCATAAGTTCTATTCTCAATAACCTAGTCTTAAGAACTAGTTCAGGAATATAAAATCAAATACTAACTAATAATCATTAATGAACTGTTAACCTTATAACAACTTCATTCACTGAAATGTAAATAACAATTCAACTTCTAATAGTTAACCTTTTATCTACTTGGAGGCATACTCAACTTAACCAACTGAAATATTAAATCAATAATATAAATAGTGTTGAAATGAATAATAAATAACAATATAAAATTATCTTGTATATCAATTCAAATGATTATTGTTCATTCCTAAACATGCTATAATACAATAATAACTGGTAAAAAAATTAAATAATACAATAAACCATCTGACTTCATTGATATTCAACTAAGTAATATAACTTCTTTGCATGATTCTTTCTGATCCAACCTGTCTTATGAGCCCCCCAATTGGTGGCCCTTACCACCCCCAACCATCACCTGTGAGGTGGTGTCTAATTTTCAAGGTTTTGGGATAAAAGTGTGAGCAATAAGGTATAAGAGCCATCACTAATTTGTAACAATTAAGAAACATGCTATAATTGAAAATCAAGTACACAAGACCAACAAACAGACACATATTTGACACCTTTTATTATGAGGTTGAGGTGGTATTTAATTTTTGTAAAATATTTGACTAATTTTTTTGGTGATGGTTCCTGATGTCACTTGTCATTTGATATACTTTTTGGCATGAATTTATGATGTTATATGATGCAAATGTTGAAACATTAAATATAAATAGGATCACTTAGTTTTAATTATTAACTTATCATTTTTTAGTTTTAATTATTAACTTAACATTTTTTTATTAATATTTATTAAATAGTTATGTCATATTTTAATTTTTTTCATAAATAAATATTTAATTAATTTCAAAATAATAATAATTAATTACTAATTTCAAATTTCAAATTTGATGTTTTGAATGATGGAGCATTGAAAGAAAAGATAAGTAATATATGTATGAAAGTTCTGAATGTTAAGGAGTATATTAGCAATAAGATCAGCATAAAATTCACAATACCTCCACCAAAGAAAAGGGAAGTGACATAAAGTTCTGAATGTTGAAGAGTTTAATAGTAGTAATATCAATCGTAAACAACACAATACCTCCACTAAAGAGAAGAGAAGTGTCCTCAAAAAATTCCCCACTCATCAATGAAAAAGATATTGATAACATGGTTACAATATTTAACAATCTCATCTACAACATTCAATCATCGTTGTATTCTTTAATTATGAAACAAAATGAAAATAATAACATGTAAGTGGAATTTTATAGGAATATATGTGATTATATGAACTTGGTCAAGTTGAATCTGATTTTTATTCTAAATAAACTTGAAGATATTTATATGTAGGGTTAGGGATAATACTATAACTGCATTTGTTTTGACTATTTTTTTAAGTTGGTGAATATGGCCCAACTCGTCTTGTGTATATGCATAAATTAACCTTTTTACAATGTTATAATTATTTGGGATTGTGTCATTTATCTCCTTTTTTGCTTATAAAATTTACAAAATGTATGCATTATTCATAGCTATTCTTACTTGAATCTACCATCAGAGTATTGACATTCTTGGTGCCATGTTTCCTCTCCATCAATGCCAAATTCAATGAATTATCTACTTTGTTCTAGATTGAATATATTATAATGTTCTTCGATTTATAAAAATTGAGCAACATAAGATCTTACTTTGTAGGTATTTTTTAAAACACTAACTTAAAAATATGAAATGAAATATATTACTCGGTTATTGATGAAAAGGATTATTACCTCTTGTTGCTGATAGTAAACAAATAAACACATCAGACTCGGTGTAGAATAAAGCCTATAAAAAGGAAATAATGAAAAGATAATGATACAATAAAATACAAAAATTAATTAAACTTTATCATTGTCTACATTTATGAAAGGTGTGTTCTTAATAATTCTTCATTAATCAATTGTATTGAAGCAACAGAGTAATTTTCAATAATTCTCTTGAAAGCGTTGGCTTCACACTTTTTTGCTCATCCAAAAAACATTGTATCATCTATGAATTGTTAATGGGAGAAGGGCTTCATGTGTTTCAAATATTTGAGTTCTCTTATTTTTCCAAGTGAACCAACCTTGATTTATTGTTTTTTGATTGAAAATTTTAAACTCAATCTAAGCTTTATTGATTTATTAATTTACATTTTGAATTTTAACTTTAATCTTTGGTAGCTGATAATTTTCCTTCCAACCTCTATTTTTTTTCTCTAGAGTAAATTTAATCTCAATATTCAATTGCATAAAATTAATGGCCAATCAAAGTTTCAAAATAAAAATGATAGGTGACAATAATAACTTTTCTAAGAAGCCTACCAATCATGGCCTAACAAAATGGTTGGCTAAACATCCTTGTTATTAATGGAGAGGCATCTAAATGAACAAGTGAATGTATATAGTCTTTAATTATTATTTATCTTTCCAATCATTCTAGGATATGCCTGCCAAGTTCCCTAGAGAACCATGTCATGAATCCATGTTGAGCATATCCTAGAATATACATTGAAAAGGTATATTTGTCTATATATGTCATGGTGTTTTCTATGAATGGAGGAAATAAACTTTAGAAAAATATGTTATATCTAAGGCATTCTATGTGGCATAAATATACCAACATGTTTGAGGAATATCCACTTGTTTTATAATAATGAAATATGCTTTAGTTAAAAAATATAAATATGGTCATACAACCATAAAATTTAGGCCCAACAACCCATTATCATGTTCATGAGTCACTGCTAGCGACTAATATTTTTATAAATGAAATAACATTCTTAGCACATATTATAAGTATTGTTGAGTTTATTCTATTATCCTATAGTAAAAAAGCTAAAACACATAACTTTCTTCTTTATTTATAGTTAGCAATCGGCACACATTCAATATGTTTGCACTATTTTTTCAATATTTGTGGTTAACAGTTGGCACACAATCAATATGTTCATACACGATAAACACTACCTAATCATTAAAAATGCCAACATATAATTTTTGTAACTAGTGAAAAGCAATAATGAAAAGCTCAGATATTAAATGAGTGTTCTTTTCAATCGTATGTTTACGTTCACACTTATGTAATAATTTATTTTCATAAAGCAAGGTTTTGTAAAGTGATGGTTTTTGTAAAATGATGGAGTGTCAATCATCATGATCACTAAACCCATCTCAATTTTTTTGTACAAAGGGTTAAACAATAATATTTTTATATTTCTAGTGTAAATGATGGTGGAAAATGAGGTTTGTGTGTTTCTTCATACAACACAACAATGTGTTTTTTGGGGAAAAGACATTATGGTTCATGGTGAGCTTGATCATGGTGAAATATTGGGGAAGGGCATAGACATACAAAATATACAATTGTTGAAATATTTTAAGGTGAGTTAGGTGGTGATGGTGAGAGGCAATGAAAAGGTATTTCAGGTGATATCATACACCAAAGTGCCCTTATCATACACCACACCTATATTTAAGGTAGTTAGTGGATTTATATGACTTTCACCCATTACAAAGGAGTCTGCAGGTTACATACATTTTTATCTTTGATTGGTCATTTTATATTGTCAAAGGTTGATGAAGACATCATGAAAAAGTAATTTGATTGTGGCTAGCTTGCAACAATTTCTATGGATACTGTGTTTTCCAATCTACTTAAATGAAGACACAGATGAAGTTCAAAAGAGGGTGTCTAATTCATTTCTTAAGGGGTTTGAATCTTGAGGGGAAAATAAAGGAATGGTATTGAGCAGGTGGGTTCCTTAGTAAGAGATTCTATCGCACCCCTCTACATAGGTCTTTTTAACTCTTTGTGGGTGAAACTCATTGATGGATGGAATGGGTGCTAGATTGCCTATGATTACTTTGCCCATGCAAATGGATCAAGGATTGAATTCTCAACTTATTTTGGATGAATTGTAGGTAGGTGTTGAAGTGATCAGAGGAAATGATAGATCTATAAATATAATTTGGGAAGTTTTCAAAGTTACGAAGATGGTTATGGTTGAAGAAGAGGGAAAATGTGTGAGGTCCAACACTATAGAAATGGGGGATTTGACCATGAGTAGGAAATTAGACGGTGAGGGAAGCCAAGGATGTCAATATGTAAATGATGTGGTAAAACTACTCTATAGCTTAAAAATTTGTTAAGCCTTGTTTCCTTTAGGCTTGAAATTGTTACAAATGGTACAACTATATTTGCAACTAGTAGTTGTTACTGGGTTTTTTTAACTGGTTGATGTGGTAAAACTACTCCATAGCTTAAAAATTTGTTAAGCCTTGTTTCCTTTAGGCTTGAAATTGTTACAAATGGTGCAACTATATTTCCAACCAGTAGTTGTTACTGGGTTTTTTAAACTAGTTTTTGGGCCTTTAGGGTTCACATATCTTATATTATTGTACTTTGTGTGCAATCTGACATTGTTCACCAATAAAATATATTATGCAAATCCTAACATGTAAATATCAAGTTACATTAAATTTCTCATCTATGAATGCATTATGTTAAAATTTAAACCTCTAGAGATTCAAATTTGTGAACAATATAGGATTCGATGTTTCAATGAAAATAAATTTTTGATGTAGCTTTTCTGAACATCTCTTAATAATCATTGTGGAAGCCTTAAATCTCTCCAAATTCTAAAATTTAAAGCTCAGAAGCTTCAAATTTCTATTTAGTTCAATTTTCTCATGACTTAACCATAATAAAATATCAAACACAAATAAATGAACAACATACAATGCTTTGAAAAGGAGATTTCTCGAAAAAATTGTGATAAATATTTATTTGCATATCTTTGGTACTGAATCACAAAGTAATGGCAAAAATCGATACAAATAAATATTCCTCATTATCTCCAATATAAATACTTGTGGATTGTGGGAGTCTTAAATCTCAAAATTCAATGGCTACCTCTTATTCACACATGTTATGTGTTATCAACCTCCTTAAAATTTTCCATCTTTCTTCCAATTATCAATTGCGTCATACGTTACCTCCCTGAATCATATGTGACGTGTCATTGGATTTTTTTTGATACAATTTATGTTTCATCTCATACCTTTTATTTGTTGCTATTGTTTAAATTGTTCTAACGTTTGGCACTAAGTGTGTTGGGGACGGTGCTTTTATCCATTTCCATATGAGATAATTAAACCAAAGACACGTAAAACTTGATGGGAATATAATCTTTGCTCAAGGTGAGCTTAAGAATGACGTAATTCCGTGGCAGAGAAATAAAATCATCGCCAGGATTAACACAATTTATAAATTTAAATGTTAAAATGAATTTGTTTTTTTCCATAAATCTATTTTATTTAAAATGTTAAAATGAAATTTTTAATTAATATATTAAAATTAAAATGTTAAGGAGATGTTCAATCTCATTGGAGATAAAATTTTGTTAGACATTTCTATATTAATTATGGTTAATTATATTGATTTATTAGTGTCTCAAATTTAATTATATATTAATATTTTATAATTTAATGAAAAGTAAATTAATTTTCTTCATTTTAAATAAAAACTATTTATTATTAAATTTTGGTTACAAAATAAATAACTATAAACAAAATTTCTTTTTCGATGATGAATTAAATATCATTTTTCATTTAAATTATGTAATAATAGAGTAATGTTATATAAAATAATTTGAAAATTTGAAATTTAAATATAATTATATTTATAAGTTACCTTTCAATTTTCTCAATGCCTAATTTTGTGATGTGTAATGTGGGTTTATCACAAGAGCTTATATTTAGATTGTACTTAACAATCTTTTCACAAGGTGATATGTGATTTAAAAAAAGGAGTTAGTGAGTTTATTGTGCTATTTATCCTAGTTGAAAATGGTATAGGGATTTTTTTATAAAAATAATTTTGCATAAAGCCTACAATCATAGCAACCCACATGAGGATCCGTAGAGGCATTTGAAGCATTTAAACAATTTTGATTGAAACAAATTCATTCCAATTTTCCATCATCAAAAATTCATAAAAGGTGCAAGTTACATTAGAAGGGGTGTAATTTTTTATTTTAATAAAATTAATTGTTTTAAAGCGAAAGAATGTAAATTGATAGTCATTTTTTATTCAAAACTCATGATCTCTAATTCCATCTCATTTTTTTTACATAAAATATAAGTAACAATAATTTTATATTTCTGATAGAGTTGAAAGTATAAAATGAGGTGATTTGCTCCTTCAAACATTATGGGAATGAACTATATAGGGAGGATATATTTTGTTTTGTGAGAAGCTTGAACAATGGTAAAGTGGTAAGGAAGGACAAGGCCATACAACACATGAAAATAGTGAAATATTTCAAGATGAGTTAGGTAGTGATTGTGAAAAAAAATGATAGGATATTTCAAGTGATAGACATAAAAAAATTCAGATATATACAGGTGCAAAGTTTAGTGGCATGCCATATCTATCAGTGTAACCTATATCTTCCACTGAACTATTTTAGTTACCCAATACATGATTGAAACATGTGTCATATCAATAAAAATAAAAGTCAAACATCAAATGGACCCTCTAAAAATATAGAGAATCCACCACATGTCAATTTAAAAGAGTCTAAACTAACTATACAAAAATTGTGACTGCTTTAACTATATAAATCTAGATTAGACGACTCTAAAACTAATTAGACAAAAAATGGAAAGGCTTCCTCAATGAAAGATGCCTCTTAAATAATTGTTTTAACCAATGCAAGATGCCAATAAAAATAGATATGGATATGAATATTTCACTCTTTTCATATCAGATCTGTATGGCCTTGCCCTTCCTCACCACTTCACCATTGCTCAAGCTCACCATGAAATGAAATGTATCCTACCCTCACAGATCATTTCCATATCAATTGAAGGAACAAAACACCTCATTTTATACTTTCAAATCCACCAAAGATATCAGAGTATTGTGGCTTGATGCTTCGTACACAAAATGTAGGACAAGGTTAGAGGTCATAGGTTTCAAGTGAAGTATGATTGTCAATTTACACTCTTTCACTTTAAAACCCCTTGATTTACCAAAATAGAGTATTACATCCTTTTCGGCATAACTTGTAGTAGCTAGCATTTTCATCTAATTACTTTTAATCTCGTCTAAATTGACATGTGGTGCATTCTCTACGTTTGTAGAGGAGTCATTGGATATCTAAAACCTATTTTGATTGAGATGGTAAATGTTTCAATCATATATATTTTGTCCCTAAAATAATTCAGTGGAAGTTATGAATTACATTGACATATGTGACATGTCACTCAATTTTTCAAGTGTATTTATTTCGGCTTCTTTGAGTCCATCCCCTGAAATATCTTGTCCTTGCCACTCAACATCATCACCTAGCTCATCTTTAAATCTTTCACCATTTTCAAGTTTTGTATGGCCTTTCCCTTCCCCACCACATCATCATTTCTCAAGCTCACTATGAAATAAAATGTCTCATCCCCGCACAACTCATTGCCATAATGTATGAAATAACACATCAGCTCATTTTCTGCGTTCACCTCCACTATAAATAATAGATTATTATTTCTTAATGCTTTGTACACATAATATGAGATGTTCAAAAGTCATAAGTTTTGAACGAGGTATGACTGCAAATTTATATTCTTTTGTTTTACAAAATCTCTCTACACCAAAACATTAATTCATATCCCGTCTGATGTAACTAACACATATGCCGATTTATTATATTATATTATATTAAAAATTAATATATTCAATAATAATCATATATATATATATATGAATAATATTTATAATTATAAATATATAATATAATTATAGACATAATATTTTATATTTATAATTAATATATATAAATACAGACTCTAAAACTTTAATGTTTTATTCCATGTTAGTAATATTATAGTGTTTATTTTCAAGCCATGCATCATATGTGGAGCCATGCAATAATAAAATCAGATATCAGAACATACTCATCCACCCATAACCAATCAACCACATAATAATTTATAAAATTATGTGTATTTTCATCTCAACATTGCAACCAAATTTAACTTCCTCTTGTATCCGTTTGCATATGAGAATACTATTTTAATTAATGAAAAATTTGATAGATGAGACATAACTATATTTTATAATTCAATTCCATGTAAGAAGCTAGTATAATTTAAAATTTAAAACCATATTTTCCACTCCTAATCTCACTTAAAACATTGACTTTCATGGTATAAGTGTTGAAAATCAGACGACACTTAATAAGATTACTAGTTATAATCTAAAATAATTTTTTTAAAGGCTCTCATAACAAAGTGTTGCCTTCACATTGAGGTCATGTGTCTTCAAAACTTAATAGCTTAATTCTTGTGCGCCTCCACATGTTATGGGCCTTTCCTCCAAGCTCAACTTATGTAAGTGGACATCAAGCTTCCAAGAATGCACTTAAAAGGTAATAATAGTGGATGTTGAGCAATCAATTTTTTTGGGGATTGTTATCCCAATTTTTGAATTGTTGGATGTAAAATTGTCATAATGATTAGCAATCATTAATTTATCTGGATTTGTATTAATTAGTGATTTTGTCATGAGACGTATAATTTTTTCATTTTATAATTGAAATCATTTTTTTCCTTTTCCAAAAATATATTGAAATATTAATAATTAGTATAAGTCATCTTCATATTGTTAATTAGGTCCAAAAGTACATAAACACTAAGAATATTTTTAGGTGATGTAAAATTGCTTGATTATTCATATGCCCCTACATTAAACACTCAAGGTAAGAGTTTGTCTCACAAATTTACATTAGATGGTAAAACCACTCTTTTGAATTGAGTCATAAAGTTACAATGTCCCTTCCATCATATGAAGTATTTTCATATTTTCCAACCACATAATGAACCAAGAATTATCCTCCTCCAAGAAAATGCCCGCCAAACTATCTCCATTCCATCCCTCATTAATCTCCTATTTATCTCCACTACCTAATCTCAATACCTCCTATTTATCTATTACAACCTCATCCTTTGTTGTACATCCCTATATTGATAACCATATCAACTATTCCATCTTCTTAACTATAATAAATAACCTTTCAACCTCCATTGCCTATGTTTTGAGTAAGAGAAGGTCTTCCATCTCTTCTTTTATCAAAACATGTTTGTCAGAACACATGACAAGATTGCTCCTATGCTCATCATTTTTGTCTTTTCCCTTTAAGAGGCTTAGAGTGTACATCTACATATCCTTCTTAACATGCATGGTATTATATCTTCCATCATACAACATCTCACTATCAACTTGCCATGGCCTCCCCAACAAAACATGACATTCATTAAGACATCACATAATAACTTTTCATAATACCTATTAATCTTCATATCCACTTCACAACATTATCATACACTAATATCACTCTCCTCTCACTATTAGGTTTAGTGTACACATCAAATTCAACTTCAATACCATTTCAATGGACACTAAATCATCTGAACTTATACTACCAACCATAACATTGCAACACTTAACTCTTTATGCATTGTATTGCCTTCTAGAAAAATTTCTCCTTCGTCCAACTTCTTAAGTGATTATCCCCCATCTTCTACTCCAAAGTCTTAATCATATGCATCACTTACATTGTCCCTTATAAAAATAATCCCCTTCTTGTATCTTCTTCAACAATAATTGATCTTATTTGCATGATCCTCAACATCTCTATGATCTCATTTAACCTTCCTATCATATTACTTTCAAGTGGCATTGGTTTAGTAGGATCATCTATACATTCCTGAAAGTCTATCAAGAGTGTTATATGGTCATGGAATCTTTCTCTAAACAATTTGATAGTTCTAGGTAACACGTGCCACAACTTTTGGAGTGAATTTCAAGTCTAGATTGTGGAGACATATTTATGATAGATTATAAATGATATAAAAGCCTTATATTTCCACATTTTTTTTTACAAAGTTGACTATCTTAATCAATAACGCTTTGTTTACTATATTTTACATATATTTTAGATGCCTAATTATAATTAGTTCATTTATTATACTACATTTTCACTTTTGATTCCAATTTATACCACAAAAAATTAATAGACATGAGATTCCACTAAGAAAAAGTTCTAGTATTGGTTCAAAAAGGACTTCACATTGTCGAAAAATCACCTCTTAGTAGATTTAATCTACACTTAAAAAATAAAATGGAATCCAAAAAATGTCTCTAATACTTTTAAAATAAAGTTTTCTTTAAAATATAATACATCTTTTAATAATCATAATCTTTCTATTGTTGACATACTGTTAATGTGGATAATAGATATTTGAGTGCTCTATCTAATGATAGTATTGATAATGAACCTAGTAAGCTTATACAACCCTGTATCATTCAATTTGAGAAGTACCTCTTAGATAATATTCAATAGATTTCAAGTATGATAAATCTATTACAAGTTGCATGTTAATGTTTTTTTCATAATTTGATCATTTCTCAAGTACTTTCTTATCCTACTATTTCTTCTCTAGTTTATCAAATTATTTATAATTATATTATTTTCCAACTTACCAAAAAAAAATATTATATTATTGTTTTTCCTCCAAATTTGTAAAATTCTTTTAATCTTTTTTCTTCTCTCCTCCAAATTCTAAAATAGTTTATAATCTTGTTATTTCTCATCCAAATTATCAAATATCTTCTTATCCTATTATTTCTACTCCAATTTCCCAAATTTATTCTAATCTTATTTTTGTCCTTAAATTTACTAAATATCTCATTATCTTATTATTTCTCTTCTAATTTCCCAAAATTAGTGTACAAGTATGGTTTCTCCTCCAATTTCTCAATATTAATTCAATGTTATTATTTTTCCTCCAATTTCCTAATTATCTTTCAATATATCTCCTTCAATTTTCCAATTATAATCCAATCATATTATTTCTTCTCTAGTATATCAACTATTTTATAATCTATTTGTTTTCAAAAAAAAAATCTAATCATATTATTTCTTCTCCAATTTATCAAATATTTTATAATCCATTTGTTTTTCAAAAAAAAATCTAATCCTCTAATGTCTTAAATCTCTTCTAATCCTTCAATTTGTCAAACTCCTTCTAAAAACCAACATTATTTCATCACCTCCTAGCGAATGTTACGCCATCCATCCTTAGCATAATTGCAATCCTCTTTTCCTCCAATATCTACTATAATATAATTGCAATCCTCTTATCATATTATTTCTCCTCCAATTTCCTAAATTTATTCTAATCTTATTTTTGTCCTTCAATTTAATAAATATCTCATAATCTTATTGTTTCTCTTCTAATTTCCTAAAATTAATATACTAATATAGTTTCTCTTCCAATTTCTAAATACCAGTTTAATATTATTGTTTCTCCTCCAATTTCCTAATTATCCTTCAATATTAGTGTATCTCCTTCAATTTCCCAATTATCACCCAATCATATTGTTTCTCCTCCAATTTCTCAAATATTTTATAATCTATTTGTTTTCCAAAAAAAATCTAATCCTCTAATATATTAAATCTCTTTTAATCCTCCAATTTGTCAAAATCCTTCTATAAACCAACATTATTTCATCACCTCCTAGCAAATGTCACACCATCCATCCTTAGCATATTTTCAATCATCTTTTCGTCCAATATCTACTATAACATATGCCACTTCCCCACCTATATCTTCTACTCTATATTCATCCATACCTCAAAGGAATTAAATAGTTACTATGACACATAGAATTCAAAGTATGTAAAATAAAAACAATCCCATCATTTAAGGAATGCAAAGATCAAGTAAGAGGGTCACTTCTCATTATATTATTATTACCTCTTTTAATTTATTTAAAAAAGTTTTTAATTTTTTTTTAAAAATTTGAAGTATTTAATGGAAAATGAGATCCTTAGCATTATATTAAAGTCTTTTATGATTATTATTTATATTTTTCATATTATGATCAATTATTGATTAAGTTATTTTCTTTAATCTTTTAGTATTATGTTCTTTTATATAGATTTATATATTCTTTTAGATTTTTAGTGGATGATTTATTGAATCACTTTCAAATCAATATTGACACAAAAATCACATTTCCTAAATTTATTCAAATTAGGAAAAATATAAATAATTATATTTACAGTTATATTTATAGATTGAAAATAATAGTTACTAAAATTATTTATAAACCACTAGATATTAAACTCTAAAATGTATTTATTGATAAATTTCTTCCAATAATTACAGGAAAAGTTGTTTTCAATTCCTATCATTCCTTTTATGAAATTTTGTCATTTTTATAAATAATTTTAAACTAATATTTTAGATGCAAACATTTTTAAGTATACCACATGTTTGTTTATATATATTTCCCAATGGTTTAACTCTTATATCATGTAATTAGAGAATTTTTGTAAATGGAAACCAATGTAGAGGACCCATATGTTTTCTTTTCCACACTTAGAGTAGAGCTTAGAGATTTAGTGTTCTAGTAATGTTTATACAATCCTTTTGCTATCGCAGTATTGTTCGTGTTGGTGTAATTCGATTGTTTAGCATTTTGTATTGGTATTTTGTGTATTATTTTAATAAAATAGTAATTATCTATTTTGTTTTATTGATGAACTTGGGTCCCAATCAGAGAGTCTTTATTTTGATAAGATCAACTTTCATTGTTGCTTAGTATGTAACTCATCACAATATATTCTATTTTATAGTTTATACTTGTATTTAATATTAATTTGTTTGTGCTGGTGTAATTTGATTGTTTAGCATTTTGTATTGGTATTTTGTGTATTATTATAATAAAATAGTAATTATCTATTTTGTTTTATTGATGAACTTGGGTCCCAATCAGACAGTCTTTATTTTGATAAGATCAACTTTCATTGTTGCTTAGTATGTAAGTCATAAAAATATATTCTATTTTATAGTTTATACTTGTATTTAATTTGTTTATTAATTTGAAAAAAATGAAGTATTTAGGAGGAATGTATGTCTTGCTCAATGTTTAATTAATCCCTTGTTGTCTATATCATAATGCAAGAAAAAGAGAACCGCTTCAATTTTCATAAAAATATTTAACATTGTTGTTATTATAGATGTTTATAAAGAGAGTTATTGTTTGGTGTTAGTTTATCCCATATTTGTGAGAAAGTTGTTATAACCTATATTTTAAAGGATATAGGTTTTGAATAGATGTAACAAATTGTACTATATTAGTAGACTGTATTTGTGTTGACCTTATTGTTTAGAGCATTAGTAAAATCTTTAATACTCTCATTTTCAATCATTATAAAAAAAAAGCCTCTCATGTTTAAAAAATATGAATTTTGTAATTTTTATAAACTTATGTTGGCATTGAATAGTTCTTAGAATCTTTGTAAAATTTGATACACTATAAAAAATATTTATTTAATTTTTAATCTTAATTATTAGTCTTTAGAGTCCCATAGCTATAGGTCTAATGTGGGTGCTTGGTAAATAAAAAAAATAAGTACTCAAGTAGAAAAATTGAATTGATATAGTTTTAATTTTATAACAAATTATTTATAAAACATGTTTTTGTCACCAAAAGAACGTAGTTTACAGAAATGAAATTGAAAGAACCATATGCTTATACATCTAGATTTATTATGCACTCAGAATGAGTAATGTAATAATAATGTCATAAAACATTACATAAGGATTTAACTTGAGCACTAAATCATGTATTGACTTCATTGATATTAGAAAAAAAATAATTAAAACAAGATAAATAAATTGAGCATCAGTTTATGTAAGTCGATAACTAACTCAGATAAACAACTTTTTTAGTTATTTTACATAAATGAAAACTTGGAACCCCTACCTCTATCTTAATATAATATGATTCTTCGACTTATATCAATCTACTTCATATGTTATATCTTTGATGGAACCATTCTAGAGAAAACTACCAAATTTAATAATTCATTAATTTATTTTAGTTTTAGAAACAACTTGCTAAAATAAACTAGAGTGATAGTATCTTAGATATGGGGGTTGATAGTATTTTATATTATGTTTAGATTAACATATATAACTTGAAATAATCAAAACATGATTATTTATTATTTTTAATAACTCATTTATAACTTAAATTTATTCAACCTTCAAGGTTATACCTCAATGGTAAGCCATTACAACGGTGACCACTAGGTCACGGGTTCAAACCTTGATTGAATCATGAGCATCAGGTGGGGCACTAACATAAGCTTGAGGGATTAGTCCATTGGAGTCACCCTATGATAACATGTTGAAGTGTGTGCCAGGTCACTGGGTCTAACATGGTGATAATATCATGTCAGAAAAGTTACAGAACACCCTCGATTACCAAAAAAAATTAAATTTCTTTAGAAATTTTTTGTTGTTCTGAATTTGGTTTGCGAAGACACTCCAAAAATGGGCTTAAATTGATAGAATAACTAGATTTTTTTTGAAACTCAAAGTTTCAAGATCTAGAATTTTTCACAATAATTAATATATAAAGTCATTATTTTCATACTCCATCATGATAATTTTTAGTGGATCCATCTCCAGAGGCTTTTGGCAATTTTCTACACCTAATCTTCTATTTCACCCTGCAAGGTCATTTCAAAACCAAGTTACCAAAAATAGCTATAAGAATCTTTAAGTAAAACTTCAGGTTGATAGTGATTATTTTTACCTTTAAATTAACATAAAAATTTTATTTAACAATTTTAGATGTTTTTAATATTTTTATTAAATCAATTTCGAATCCATTTTATTCAAAAAATTGCTTAGCAGATCAATTTTCTACGTTAAAACCCGTTTAAAATGACGAGTTTTAATTGCTTAAATTGGTAAAGATTATTTTTATATATTCCTAGTGGTAACTTATAAATAATAAAATATATAATAACTTTCATAAATATTTTTCACCTCGTGGGAGTATTTTATCCATCACCATTTGATAGGCAATTTAACAAAATTATAAGTTGTTTGTGAGGTGTGCTAGTCCAGTCTAGATGCACCGTGGTTGGGTAGTTCCTCTTCGACATGAATGATTAAAATTAAATTGTGTAATCTTAGGTGGACCATGAGTGTATTTAAAATTATAATAATTAAGAGCTTGGTTTCTTACGCAGTCTTAATGTGCTTACAATTATAGTGGTAGAAACAAGGTGTTAACAAATTATTGATGGATCACACTCCATACTATTTGGGACAAGCTTTAGTTTTAGTTTTATTATTCCAAGATATACCTAATATCCCTTGATTATCAAATTTGAGTGTATTGATATACACCAATTTAGGTGTAGTCGACACAACATAGTCACATCTAGCTTGTCGAATGTCTTTATGCTTTTTATTTTCCAAAATAGATGGTAAGTGTCTACATTGCATATAACATACCTTGAGTGTGTTTATATAATTTTAAGGTTGTCTTTGATTGTGTATGTGTTTTTATTTTTATCCAAGTTTCCAAAAATTCAAGTCATGGACATAAAAAAACTCAAACATATATAGGTGCAAAGTTTGGTGACATGTCACATCTATCAATGTAACTTATATCTTCCACAAAACTATTTCAATTACCCAATAAATGATTTAAATGTTCATATCAATAAAAATAAAAGTCAAACATCAAATGTATCCTTTAAAAATATAGAGAATGCACCACATTTCAATTTAAATGAGTCTAAACTAACTATACAAAAATTATGACTGCTTTAACTATATAAATCTAGATTAGACGACTCTAAAACCAATTAGATAAAAAATGGAAAGGCTTCCTCAGTGAAATATATCTCTTATATAATTTTTTAACCAATGCACGATGCCATATTAAAATAGATATGGATATGAATATCTCACTATTTTTATACCAGATCTGTATGGCCTTGTCCTTCCTCACCACTTCACCATTGCTCAAGCTCACCATGAAATGAAATGTATCCTCCCCTCATAGATCATTTCCATATTATTTGAAGGAATAAATAACCTCATTTTATAATTTCAACTCCATCAAAGATATCATAGTATTGTGGCTTAATGCTTCATGCACAAAATGTGAGACATGGTTAGAGGTCATGGGTTTCGAGTGAAGTATGATTGTCAATTTACACTCTTTAGATTTAAAACCCCCTTTTTTTTTACCAAAATAGAATATTACATCTATTTTGGCATAACTTGTAGTAGCTAGCATTTTCATCTAATTACTTTTAGTCTCATCTAAATTGATATGTGGTACATTCTCTATGTTTATAGAGGAGTCATTGGATATCTAAAACCTATTTTGATTGAGATAGAAAATGTTTCAATAATATATTATGTCACTAAAACAATTTAGTGGAATTTATGAATTACATTGACATATGTGACATGTCACTAAAGTTTGCACGTGTATTTGTTTGGGCTTCTTTGAGTCCATCTCCTAAAATATGTTGTCATTGCCCCTCAATATCATCACCTAACTCACCTTTAAATATTTTACTATTTTCAATATCTGTATGACATTTCCCTTCCCCATAACATCATCATTTCTCAATCTCACTATGAAATAAAATGTCTCATCCTCGCATAACTCATTACCACATCATATGAAATAACACACCACCTCATTTTCCACCTTCACCTCGACTATAAATAACAAATTATTATTTATTAACGCTTTATACATATAATGCAAAATGTTCATCAATCATAAGTTTTGAGAAAGGTATGAATATATATTGATACTCTTTTGTTTTACAAAACCTCACTACACCAAAATATTGCTCCATGTCCCTTTTATCATAACTTACACCTACAGTTATTTACTATATTAAATTATATTATATTAATAATTAATATATTTAATAATCACACACACACACACAAACACACACATTACAATAATATTTATAGTTATAAATATGTAATATAATTATAGATATAATATATTATATTTATAATTAGTACATATAAATACAGACTTTGAAACCTCAATGTCTTATCCCATGTCAGTAACATTATAGTGTTGATTTCAGCCATGCATCAGATGTGGAGCCCTGCTACAATAAAATTAGATATCATGACATCCTCATCCACCCATGACAATAAAAAACAACCATTCAAATATGTCACCACCTTGCAAGCTACAAACCCCTTTGTAGTGGGTATAGGGTATGTAATTCCATTAGTTTCCTTGAATCCTGGTCTAGTGTAGAATATGGGCACTCTAGTGTATAATATCACTTGAAATACACTATCATTACCCCTCACCATCATCACACAAATAATCTTGAAATAATTCACCACTTGCATATTTTGTATAGCCTTATTTTTCCCATCTACTTCAACATTGCTCAAGCTCACCGTGAAATGAAATGCCTCCTCCCCATATAGTTTATTACCATTTTATATGAAGAAAGACACAATCTCATTTTCCACCATCACCACCATCATTTTTATAAGAGTATTATTTCTTAACCTTTCATGCACAAACACTAATATGGGATTGAAAGTCATGAGTTTTGAGTAAGGTACAATTATTGATTTAAACTCCACTTTATAAAACCCCACTTTATTAAAATAGAAAACTACATCCCTTTCGGTATAACATACACCTTTAGAACAACTGCTAATATATGAGCCCAAACTTATGATCAATTAATCACATGATAATTTATAAAATTATGTGTATTTTCATCTCAACATTGCAACCAAATCTATCTTCATCTTGTATCCCTTGCCATATCAGAATGCTATTTTAATTAATGAAAAATGTGATAGATGAGACATAACTATAGTTTAAAATTTAATTCCATATAAGAAGCTAATATAATTTAAAATTTAAAACCAAATTTTCCACTCCTAATCTCACTTAAAACATTAAATTGTCATTATATAATCATTGCATCTCATAAAGGGGAGTTCTTCTTGGGTTTGCACATGCCTCGAATAACAAAATGTTGCTTTCACATTGAGGTCATGTGTCTTCAAAAATTTGGGACAAATGTTTTCCAATTTTTTTAGTCATTTATTTTGATACTTTAAATAACTTAAATTCTTGTGTGCCTCCAAATGTTATGGGCCTTTCTTCCAATCTCAACTTATGTGGCTAGACATCAAGCTTCCAAGGATGCACTTAAAGTTAATAATATTTTCAATGTAACCAAGGATAAGGGTCATGTAAATGATAACTTTGTCTTTATAGTTTCCAACTACATATATATTAGATGAGACTAGAAATGTGTGTGTGTGTGTGTGTGTGTGTGTGTGTGTGTGTGTGTGTGTGTGTGTTTTCTCAAAAAAAGAAAAAATTAAATGTCATGCATTCACTCAATCTTCATATTATTATAATATAAAAAAGAATTACATATAATATTTTTTTTTATAAAATAAACATTATTTTTAATCTTTTATGGTTCCTATCCAAGCACCCACATTATTTTGGTAAGTCTTTTCTAACTCTAGGTTATCTTCTTTAAATCCTTTTCATCCCTTTTGTGTTTCATGGAGTGACACATGAATTCACTTTCATGTTGTAAAATGCTCAAAATGAGTAATTGATTTCTATTGGTTTATTACCTAAATTTTTGAATTATTGCATGCAAAACTATCACAGTGGTTAGTAACCACCAATTTACGTAAACCTACATTAACTAGTGATTTCATCATGAGACATATAATTCTCTAACCCCATGGCTAAAACCACTATTTTACTCTTCCAAGAGCATGTTCAAGTACAAATAATCAATGTAGTTCATCTTTGTGTTGTTAATTGGGCCTAAAAGTACACAAATTACTTGTTTGATTACTCATATGCCCTTGCAAGACTACTTGATTGCTCATATGCCCTTACAAGACTACTTGATTACTCATATGACCCAAAGGATATTTTAAAGATGATACAAGATTGCTTGATTACTCATATGCCCTTGCATTAGACACTCAAGGTAAGAGTTTGTCTCACAAATTTACGTTAGATGGTAAAACCATTATCTTGAATTGAGTCATAAAGCCACAATGTGCCCTTCCATCATATGAAGTGTTTTCATATTTTCCAACCACGTACTGAACTAAGAATTATCATCCTCCAAAAAATGCCTACCACACTATCTCCATTCAATCCCTCACCAATCTCCTATTGATCTCCCTTTCCTAATCTCAGTACCTCCTTCTATTTATCTATTGAAACTTCATCCTTTGTTGTACATCCCTATATTGATAACCATATCAACTATTCCATCTTCTTCTCAACTATAATAAATAACCCTTCAACCTCCATTGCCCATGTTTTGGGTAAGTGAGGGTCTTCCATCTCTTCCTTTATCAAATTTTTTTTGTCAACATGCATGAAAAGATGGCTCCTATGCTCATCCTTTTTGTCCTTTCCATTTAAGAGGCCTAGAATGTACATATACATATCCTTATTAACACTCACGATGTTATATATTCCATCATACAACATCTCACTATGAAATTGCCATGGCCTCCCCAACAAAACATGACATTAATCCATGGATAAGACATCACACAATAACTTTTCATAATACCTACTAATCTTCATATCCACTTCACAACATTCTCATATACTAATATTATTCTCCTCTCACAACCAATCCACCCTATATGGATTTGGGTTTAGTGTACATATCAAATTCAACTTCAATACCATTTCAGTAGACACTAAATCATTTGAACTTCCCATACCAACCACAACATTGAAACACTTAATTCTTTATGCATTGTGTTACCTTCTAGAAAAATTTCTCCTTCATCCAACTTCATAGGTGATTATCCCACATCTTCTACTCCAAACTCTTAATCATATGCATCACTCACATTGTCCCTTGGAAAAGTAATCCCCTTCTTGTATCTTCTTCAACAGTAATTGATCTTATTTGCATAACCCTTAACATCTCTATGATCTCATTTAACCTTCCTATCATATTACATTTTAGGTGGCATTTGTTTAGTAGGATGATCTATACATTCTTGAAAGTCTATTAAGAGCGTTTATATGGTCATGGAATCTTTCTCTAAATAATTTGATATTTATAGGTAACACGTGTCAAAAAATTTGGAGTGAATTTCAAGTCTATATTGTGGAGACATATTTATGATAGATTATAAATGAGACAAGATCCTTATATTTCCCCATTTCTTTACATATTTGGCTATCTTAATCAATAAGGCTTTGTTTACTATAGTTTAAATATATTTTGGATGCCTAATTATAGGTAATTAATTTATTATACTAAAATTTTGATTTTGACTCCAATTTATGTCACAAAAAATTAATAGACATGAGATTCCATTAAGAACAAGTTCTAGTATTGGTTTAAAAAAGACTGCACATTATTGAAAAATCACCTCTTAGTAGATTTAAGCTTTGCTTCAAAAATCAAATGGAATCCAAAAAATGTCTTTAATACTTATTAAAAAAAGTTTTAGTTACAATATAAAACATCTTTTAATAATTATATTCCTTCTATTGTTGAAATTTAATGTGGTTAATGGATATTTGAGTGCTCCATCGAATAATAGTATTGATAATGAACCTAGTGAGCCTATACAACCCTGTATCATTCAATTTGAGAAGTACCTCTTGATAATATTAAATAGATTTCAAGTATGATGAATATAATACAAGTTGCATGTTAATGTTTTCTTCATAATTTGATCATTTCTCAAGTACCTTATTATCTTACTATTTCTTCTCTAGTTTATCAAAATATTTATAATCATATTATTTTCCAACTTCCAAAAAAAATTATAACATTATTGTTTCTCCTCCAAATTCATAAAATTATTTAATATTTTTTTTCTCTTCTCCAAATTCTAAAATAGTTTTTATTCTTGTTATTTCTCATTCAAATTATCAAATATTTTCTTATCCTATTATTTCTCCTCCAATTTCCCAAATTTATTCTAATCTTATTTTTGTCCTTCAATTTACTAAATATCTCATAATCTTATTTTTTCTCTTCTAATTTCCAAAAATTAATATACTAATATAGTTTCTCTTCCAATTTCTCAATATTAGTTTAATATTATTTTTTCTCCTCCAATTTCCTAATTATCCTTCAATATTAGTGTATCTCCTTCAATTTACCAATTATCACCCAATCATATTATTTCTCCTTTAATTTCTCAAATGTTTTATAATCCATTTGTTTTCCAAAAAAAATCTAATCCTCTAATGTTTTAAATCTCTTCTAGTCCTCCAATTTGTCAAAATCCTTCTATAAACCAACATTATTTCATCACCTCCTAGAAAATGTCACACCATCCATCCTTAGCATATTTTCAATCATCTTTTCCTCCAATATCTACTATAACATATGCCACTTCCCCACCTATATCTTCTACTCTATATTCAGCCATACCTCAAAAGAAATAAATCGTTGCTATGATATAGAATTCAAAGTATGTAAAATTAAAACAATCCCATCATTTAAGGAATGCAAATATCAAGTAAGAGGGTCACTTCTTATGATATTATTATTACCCCTTTCATTTATTTCAAAAAATTACTAATCTTTTTTTTAACAGGTTATGTTTTTCTAAGTTTTAAATTATTTAATGGAAACAGGTTTTGTTTTTCTAAGTTTTAAATTATTTAATGGAAAATGAGATCCTTAATATTGTATTAGAGATTTTTATGATTATTATTTATATTTTTCATATCATAAAATAATATTGATTAAGTTATTTCCTATAATCCTTTAGTATTATGCTCTTCTATGTGGATCTATGCATTCTTTTACACTTTTAGTGGATGATTTATTGAATAACTTTCAAATCAATATTGACACAAAGGTCACATTTTTTAAATTAATTCAAATTAGGAAAAATACCAATAGATATATTAACAGTTATATTCATAGACTGAAAATAATGATTACTAAAATTATTTATGAGCCACTAGATATTAAACTTGAAAATGTGTTTATTGATAAATTTCCTCCAATAATTACAAAAAAAATTGTTTTCAATTCCTATCATTCCTTTTATTAATTTATGTCATTTTTATAAATAATTTTAAACTAATATTCTAAATGCAAACATTCTTATGTATGGTTATAATGCCCCTTATTCTTTCAATTATTTAAAATTTCTAAACAAATTAAATTTTAAAATTGGGATTAGTGATGGTGGGTTTCCAGTTTAGAATGAATCTAAGAATATGGTCAATGACATTTAAAATCCATCTATGAAGGTTGTCGTAATTTAAAAAATAAAAATAAGAAAGTTCACTAGACTTAATGAGATTCCTCGATAACTCTTGAAGAAATTACTTGAGTAGAATATGGTTATCTTACCTAATGTAAGATAATTAGATCCTTCAATATGCCAATATATTCTTATCCAAAAGAATTTTTTGATTATTATATAGCTCAATGACATTCAAAAAATATGTGCCTTACATTGAAGCATGAGATTCAAGATCTCAATGAGAGAAATCAAAATTAAATAGAGGGAGTAAATAATGTCACAAACAATTTAAATTGATCCATGGATCCTTCAAATCAACATTTATATGTTTTTTACAAATCCTCTTTTAAAAACCTAAATTTGGTACAAAACCATTTTCTATAGGGTCTTATCCCTAATTTAACATTTTTGACCTAATTGTGTATATTTCATATTTATAGGATTTATCTACACCCACATTAGTATCCATTTAGCCCTTGAGCCTTAAAATCACATATTACACTTATTAGAATATATTCATTAGCACCCTTGGATTAAATTTCATCTATTATCATGTTTCTCATCGAGATTAGAGCTTCTATTCATTCTACATTAGGATCGTAACCTACATGAGTTTTCCCTATTTACCTTTGTGGATCCTTTTTGTATTGATCATGAACCTTTAAATTTAGTTGTCCTCATTTCTAAATCCCACGTGCATATATTTTACTATGAAACTATATATATATATATATATATATATATATATATATATATATATATATATATATATATATATATATATACAAGTCATCTTGAGCCATTTACAAATACATACCTCAATAAGAGAAAATCATATTATCAAGGATCAATATAAAGAGCTGATCTAAGCATCAAACTTCATCAATCCTCATACTTCAAGTAGAGATTCATTGATTCATATATTAGACACTTGTGAAAAATCTATTCACATTGGTCTCTCATCATCCTTGTTTACTAATAATTTTTTTAATATTTCATGTAATTACATCATCACTTAGGGAATAAAAGGTTCACAACCCTTTCTTGAGATATTCCATTTAATCTCACATATAAATACATGGAGGTCTAAATCCTACGTCTAGGATACATATTTTTCAACATAGCTTATGCATCTATTATAAATTTCAATCTTGACCTAAATTTATTTTACATGACTTTTGTGTCTCCAAACAACGTTTATTCACTTATTTCATATTCACATGATTCATTATGAATCTGATCCTCCTATTTTACTATCAGTCACCTAGTATGATCCTCTTAGTTTATGTTAAATTAGCTAGATATCTTACTCATATGTCTCTAGGTCATCAAATTTTCATTCTTATCTCTTAAACATAAATTTTAAGCTCAAACAACTTCAATGATGAAACTGACATAAGGTTGATGTTATTGTCTCTCACACATCAATGACTATTTTTAAAATCTAATCAATCCCTCTAGGCTAACCCTTTTACCTAGAGTGTCAGTGGCATGAGATTTACCCAAATTGAATCATAAATACAAATCATGGTCAAGCTTGTAATATATATGGTTATTTTACCATGTTTTGATAAAATAATAAATAGAGGAATAAATAGATGCACTATCACACAAAGGAATAATCCATCTTTCATTCCATTTCCATTAGTCAACCTAATTGTATACAAGATTTGCTGCAAAACTACTCAGGTCACCTTGCCACAACCAAGATCATACAAGACATTGAAGAGTGGGAAAAAGTAAAGATTTGTCTACTAGGAATGGCATCATATTTTTTAAAAGATAATTTAATTAAGAAAGGTATACCCCCATTATTCATAAGGCACTAGAGCATGGACATGAATCTCCATCTATAGGCTATGTTGGATTCCATAAAACCTAAAAAAAACCTTCTCTATTTTTTATAGAAAAAGATGAAAGAAAACATTTTGAAATTTTTATTAGAGTATGACACCTAAAACACACTACTAATGAAATAAGGTCCAGAATGTTCCTTCTCTAGGACTTTACAACCAAATATTGTACCAAATCAAAAGAGGTAAATTTTGTCAATGAATTTTATTTCAGTGCTTCCCAACTCTAAAGGTAAGGATGAAGTCCTTTTCATGTTAGATTTATGGATTAAGATTCATCTCATTTCATTCCCACAATAAATCTGGTAGGAAATAATAGCCCTAAGGTTATCAAATTCTATTTCCAATATGTGTTTATGCTACATGGCATGCCAAAAAAAATCATTTATGATTTGGACAAAAATTTCAAAGTCAGATTTAGTAATAATTGTATCATAATTCAGGGGTTACTTACCATCCCCAAATTGATGGTTAAATAGAGGTGGTGAACAAGTGCTTAGAAGAGTATATGAGAATGTATGCAAGGGATAAGTAGGGCAAGTAGGTATAATGGTTATAGTTATTTGAGTATGAATACAACACCACATATCACTCAACCATCAAAATAACACCCTTTAAGGCTATATGTGAGTACAAGCCACTATCAACATTGGATTTGGTAATTCAAAGTTATAAGATACTAACATCAAAGGAAACATTGTAGGATATGAAAAACACTTTACAAATTGTAAGAGACAACTAGATATTAACTGTGAATAAGATGAAGTAACACAAAGATCAACACAAAATAGAGAGGACATTTAAAACTAGGAACATGATATTTTTTGGATATAGCCATATAAGCAGGGGACATTGAAGAACATAGGAAAGTAAAAGTTATAACACAAATATTATAGGACTTACAAGGTGAGAGTAAAGGTGCATGAAGTTACATATGCACTAAATATGTTGAACAAGGGAAGATTGCAATATGTCTTCCATGTATCTTGTTTGAAGTAGAAGATAATACTGCATACTGTGCCACAAACAAAAAATCCTATCACAGATGAAGAAAGGAATTTAGTTTTAGAACTAGAGTGCATTGTAAATGATGTAACAATATTAAACATGGTCGTTATTAATCCTAGGTATCTAGCTTAGGTGTCATCCTTTTGATTCATTTAATAAGTTATCCATTCCTGTAGGATTAGGAAAGGCCATTTTTGGAATGTGAGGTGAACAACCACTTTAGTTTATTTATTTTATTTTATTTTCTTGTTATTATTGAATCTTGAAATACAATATAATTTTTATTCCATCAATATTCTTTCTGGTATATCATTGGTATCAGAGACTGGATCTTTAATTTATCAATCTTTATCATTCTTCCCTCATTTATTTTAGACTCATGGCCTGTATTTGGTTGTCCTGAGGCATGTTAGCTATTTTGGTGGCATTTTGGTAGATGTGCAAGGCATTTGGCAAAGAAGATTGCTCAATTAAGGTGCATAGTCCACTTTCTACCTACAATTTGGTAAAATTTGATTGTATTTGCTAAATTATGGGTTGTTGACATTTATTAGACTACACAATTGGTTATATGTGTTCAATTTTGAATCATTTTTCACACTTTATAAAATGCATGTTGGAATATAATTGGTCGTATCAACTATTTTCTAGCATTAAGGGAGCAATATTTTTTGGTTTGAAGAATATGATTCCAATACTGGAATTAAATCAGCCAAATAAAAGGAGTGAGAGGTATTTTAAGATTTTCCATTTAAAAAACATAATATTCATTTTATTTTAAGCATTCATTTTCAAATTTTGAAAAGCATTTAAATTTGAAAATTTGAAAGCATTTAAATTTGGAACAATTTTTTTCATTTAAATTGTCTTGAGCAAGCTATACTCCAAGTTAAGTTGGAAAATGATAATATATTTTTTCAAATATAAGTAGAAATAAGGAGAGCTACTCTTTTACCCATTTGTCACTATTGATAAGTGCAAATATGAAAATCAAGAAAAAATGAGTATATTGATACATAAGAGGTTTTCTTATTGAACTGATGCTAATGATAAGGTAAATATGTTTCACATGTCACCTAGGTAGAATGCACCACTCTACTCTCACCTACCTTAAAACCTATTTTATGTACAGTCAAGTATGTATAAAGGGCTAGCTTTTTCCATGTACCAATGGGTATATAGAAAGGAAGATTATATAGAGAGGTTTGGTATATAGGTCTGTTGGTATTTAGAAAAGTGGACCGTTTTGGATTGATAAAGATCCAATTGGGATTAAAACCAAAACTCCAAACTCCAAACTCAAAGTAAAAACTCAAAACCATGCATCCAATCAAATCTATCATTGGCACAACATTGACTAAAAAAAACTTGATAGAATGGTCTCAAAATGTGGAGAACACACTCATCTCCAATGATTTATGGTTCAATGTTTGTGATGGAGAGAAAAAACTAGTTGAGCCAATAGGGAATACAAAGGATATTCAAACATGGAAGTAGAAAATCCAAAAATCATTGGCCTTGATGAAGTGCTCGGTCGATAAAGATGTGTTTTGTCATATTCAGGGTTACAGTATTCCATGGAAAGTATTTCACAAACTGAAGGAGCTATATGATTCCCACTCAAAATTAGAATTCATTCAGTTGAAATTAAATTTGTTTAACCTTGAGTTTAAAGATGGTGATGTGATGAGATTAAATTCATAAATACATGTCATCAAGCATGGTGTGGATTCCACAAGTGTCAAAATTGACTTCTGTATGACACCATTCATAAAATCCCTTAATCCCAACTATTCAACCTATTTGGAATATTTAAAAGTAAGAAATCAGTTGAAGAGTCTCATATTTGATCAATTGGTTAAAAAAAATGAAGAAAGAGAAAAGACCTTTAGAAGAAAAACTGAGTCCACAACAGGATAAAGTGTGTGTTGTGTCAAATTAAATTCTTACAAAACATCCAATAAGGCCACATCTTTCAAAAATGAAGGCAATAATAAGTATAAGAAGAATTAAAAGGAAAAATTCAAAAAAAATGAAAATCAAGGTGATTAAAAATAAAATGATAAATAAAACCTCTATTACGAATAGTGTGACAAAAAACTAAGCCATGAGACTCATGAATGTGGAACTCCATGGGAGAAAATTGAAGCAT
The DNA here is from genome assembly GCA_037957365.1 of Torreya grandis. Classification (NCBI taxonomy): domain Eukaryota; kingdom Viridiplantae; phylum Streptophyta; class Pinopsida; order Cupressales; family Taxaceae; genus Torreya; species Torreya grandis. The sequence goes on along the minus strand of JARHVA010000836.1, from coordinate 1,725,204 downwards.
ATCTTAAGAAAAAAGTGGAAAAATATAAGAAAATAAAAGAGTCAAACTTTGACCAATTCACCAGTGAATGTGTGTTTTCCAATACAAATGATGAAGCAATTGTTAGGTTGTGGAGCTAAAAGCTTCACTGATGCAAATAGAGGAGGAGGTTGCAAAGAGGTTGCTGAGTGTCACCGACACCGACGTCGGTCAGGCCAACTGACGTCGACAGGGTACAGACAGAGAAGCAATCGATATCAATTAGAAGTCAGCCAACGTTGATCACCTCCAAGCAGACAGGGACCGACGTTGGTCACATGTGCAGTTCAAAACTGCAAGTTTTACGGGCAGTTAGTTAACAAACCAAGTGTTTGCATGTCAAGAGCCAAATTTAGACTAGAAGCTATGGATCTAATTATTGTAATTAGGTGTCTAATTATTGTTTGCATGAGATCTATTTAAGAGACCCATGGGTTGTATTGTAAAGTGTTCTAGTTTGAGTTGAGCAAAGTTAGCTCCTTTTATGTGTGAGGTGAGCAAGGGTGTTCCTCCTAGTTCCACAACAGTACCAAGTGTGGGTGCTAGTTTTGGAGAATCAACAGGATTCTTCAGGGGTGTAGGATCTTGGTCAATAGGTGTGCATGGCTACGTTAGGAGATCTACATGGTAAGTAAGATCATTTATCTGTAGGTGTATGTGTGTGCATGATCCAGGTTTGTAGGTGTGCAGAACCAGATTGATTTATAGGTGTGCAAGATCAGGGAGGATAGCAACACTACAGGGAGCAGGATCAGGAGAGATCTACTTGGAGTATAGTGTGTACTCGTTGGAGAGCAAAGAGGAAGGCAAGGTAGTTCCTTCCATAAGTGAGATCATTTGGGTTACAGGTTGTTGCAGTTTAGGGGAGATCTACTTGAAGTATGATTGTGTACTTGTGGAGTGCATGGAGCACTTGTGGAGTGCGTGGAGCACTGGAGTACTGGTAGTAGTGGATACTGACTAGTTAGAGGTGAACACCAACTCTGTGTTTGAGTTGTGTGTTGGGATCGTAAGAGAGAGAGATTTGAGGAAAGAAGTACTGTACACTTGAGGTGTGGGAAGCCTCTGAGAGGTGGTGAAGAAGAAGTGGCATCTTCTTTATTGTATTCTTTTATGGATGAGTATTAATACAAGTTGTGTATTGTCTCTCATATTCTGTGTTATTCTGAATTCTAGTTACTTGTGATTCTGGTTTAATTCTGCATGTAAGTTGCTTGTATATGGTAATCAATTGTGCTTCCGTTATTTCCCAACAAAGTGGTATCAGAGCTAAGGTTGCAGGGAGCAGGTTTTGTGTTTGATTACAAGTCACTCTCAGGGGTTTTTGATTGAGTGGGAGTAGAGCAATGACATAAGAAAGTAAGCTAAGAATGGAGGAATTGAAAATCACGAATGGTCACTTACGGTCCTATGGAAAGAAAGAGCAGGGAAAAGAAAATTGTTGGTTTGTGGAAGATCAGCATGAAGGAACTGAAGAAGTAGATGCTGCAGGTGTTGTTGCACAGGATGCTCTGGGATGTTTCTTGGATAAAGTTGAATCTTGGTTAATAGATTCTGTTGCCTCTTTCCATGCAGCCCCAAGGAGAGGAGCTGGTGAGCCTTGTCAAAGAATTGGCAAAGGGGAAGTGAAGCTAAAATTGCAGGCAACCAACACATGGGTGTTGAAGGAGGTCATGCAGGTCCCAGTGTTGAAGATATGGCTAATTTCTTCAAAAAATTTGGGTGATGAGAGATCCACAAGAACTCTCACAGCAGATACACTTGAATTAGCTGGTGGTAAGAAAGCAGGTACTCTTTATCTACTTGCTTATATTACTGATTCTTCTTCTGTTGCAAAGACGTGGCTTTGTAGGCTTGGTCACATGAGCAAAAAGGAGATGCATGTTCTTAAGAGGAAGACAAATGTGTTTGATAGGCTTAAAAATTGGAAAGCCTTGGTGAATATGGAGGAGATGGCAGACAGAGATCAGTGGAGAAGGCTGAGTAACTCTGAGCAGAGCAGTTTGGATAGGGATTTGATTCAAAAAAAGCTCACGGGTAAAAAGTCCTCACTCACAGGAAAACACAGGTACCAACATCGATCAAGGGGAACCGACGTCGAACAGAAAGGTGTCGATGTCAATCATGTGCAGATCGAAGCTGGTGATGTCAGGCAGTCTAAGACCGACGTCGGTCAGGAGGACCGACGTCAACAATATGTAAGACTGACGTCAGTTAGGAGGACCGACATCGGAAATAGGAGACACCGACATCGGCAAGGTTAGTAGTCAGGACAGGCGCATGGAACCGACATCGGTTGGATGCAGACTGTGTGGTAACTGAGGTCAGTCAATGTAACAGATTTTGGGTGGATAACAAGCTGTCAAGGAGTCTCAAATGCCCATATGGAGGATTGAAGGTGGTAAGTAAGCCTCAAATTTGTTGTTCCTCTTCTTTATACTCGTTGCTTACTACAGAGCAGGAAGGATCTAGGAAACAGTGGGAGCATGGTAGGAATATGATGCAAAACCAAACGGGAGATTTGGTAGGGTTGCCAACCGGTATGAAAGCACATAGACAAATGGATACCTTAGTTAAAGAATAGAGAGAATGGACATGTGAGACGAAAGGCCAGGTCATATGGTCTTGAGGAAGCTGCAGGACAGTGGTATAGGTTTGACAGGTGGATGACAAAGCATGGCTTTAGTCAATGTCAGGGTAACTACTGTGTTTGTCTTACCAGGTGGATGATGATAGCTACATTATCCTGTTATTGTATGTGGATGGTATGCTAGCTAGCAGGTTTGTACATACAGGGTTTTGCTGAGCTAAGGGTAAGGTTAGTTCAGTGGCATGTCATGAGGAATTTGGAGCAGCAAAATTCTTTGGCATGGGAGACATGAAAGATCACAGGTTGATTTTGTCTCCAGTGGGAGCTGATGTGAATCAGGTGTTGGTGAGATTCAGGATGCAGAATCGGAGCACACCAAGGGCTGGACAGTACAGTGTCCAAAATCACATGAGGTCTGGTATAGACCTGAGTTTGCCCAAGCAGTGGGTGATGTCAGAGAGTTAGGAGCCAATTCGGAGAAGTGGGTTCTAAGGTATTTGAGAGGGACCAGCAGTAGGTATACATGCTATGCAGGGTCAGGACTTCACTACATGGGTCTGTAGGTTCAGATGTGGCAGGTTACCCAGATGACAGGAGGTGCACCACAGGTTGTGTGGTGGTTGGTCTTCAGGATTCATCTTGAAGAGGGATACAAGCCAAGAAATAGATTAGATGGGGTACAAGTATAGGTACAGTGTAGCTATTTATCTCCAAGTGGGAGATTGTTAGGTTGTGGAGCTAAAAGATTCACTGATGCAAACAGAGGAGGAGGTTGCAGAGAGGTTGCTAAGTGTCACAGACACTAGCGTCGATCAGGCCAACTGACGTCGGTAGGGTACAAACAGAGAAGCAACCGACGTCGGTCAGAAGTCGACCGGCGTTGATCACCTCCAGGTAGATAGGGACCGACGTCGGTCGCCTATGCAGTTCAGAACTGCAAGTTTTACGGGCAGTTAGTTAACGAACCAAGTGTTTGCATGTCAAGAGCCAAATTTAGACTAGAAGCTGTGGATCTAATTATTGTAATTAGGTGTCTAATTATTATTTGCATGAGATCTATTTAAGAGACTCATGGGTTGTATTGTAAAGTGTTCTAGTTTGAGTTGAGCAAAGTTAGCTCCTTCTGTGTGTGAGGTGAGCAAGGGTGTTCCTCTTAGTTCCATAACAGTACCAAGTGTGGGTGCTAGTTTTGGAGAATCAGCAAGATTCTTTAGGGGTGTAGGATCTTGGTCAGCAGGTGTGCATGGCTATGTTAGGAGATCTACATGGTAAGTAAGATCATTGATCTGCAGGTGTATGTGTGTGCATGATCCAGGTTTGCAGGCGTGTAGAACCAGATTGATTTGCAGGTGTGTAAGATTAGGGAGGACAACAACACTATAGGGAGCAGGATCAGGAGAGATCTACTTGGAGTACAGTGTGTACTCGTTGGAGAGCAAAGAGGAAGGCAAGGTAGTTCCTTCCATAAGTGAGATCATTTGGGTTGCAGGTTATTGTAGTTTAGGGGAGATCTACTTGAAGTACGATTGTGTACTTGTGGAGTGCGTGGAGCACTGGAGTACTGGCAGTAGTGGATACTGACTGGTTGGAGGTGAACACCAACTCTGTGTTTGAGTTGTGTGTTGGGACTATAAGAGAGAGAGCTTTGAGGAAAGAAGTACTATACACTTGAGGTGTGGGAAGCCTCTGAGAGGTGGTGAAGAAGAAGTGGCATCTTCTTTATTGTATTCTTTTCTAGATGAGTATTAATACAAGTTGTGTATTGTCTCTCATATTCTGTGTTATTTCTGAATTCTAGTTACTTGTGATTCTAGTTTAATTATGCATGTAAGTTGCTTGTATATGGTAATCAATTGTGCTTTTGTTATTTCCCAACAGCAAATAGTGTCTCAGTCAATTATTTTTAGTTCTATGCGTAGGTTATTGATATTTTTTCCACTCTACATATGACTTTCTGAAAAGACTTCTTTGAGGAGTTCAGTGAATAAAGTTGTGGTTTAGTATACCTCATAGATAGATCAAGTCTGCAACCACAAGGAAGTAGTACAATATGACTCAAGTGTCCAAGTCTCCCATATTTAAAACTCCAAAATATTCTCTACCTTCATTAATTGAAACAAAACTTGTTATCCCTAGTGCTCATAAGGTAACAAGGCCATTCGATTATGTTGGATAATGGTGATGTCACAATCAAGACAAAAAGTGACAATGCAGTCATATTTACTAGATATGAGGAAGGGAAACTACTCAAACTTAGGGGTGAGCCATCAAATTCAAGGAATTATGTTCATCTCATGGAAGATAAAATGTCTCCAGACATGTTGTGGCAGGCTATATTTAGGAACACTTAATATAACAACATTCATGTATTATAAAATAATGTTATCATTGGCATGCCTACATTACACATAAAATTAGATGAAAAGTATAAATCCTACATCTTATTTAAACATGTAAGAGAGTCATTCTTAAATTCACAATAGAATTGATAGAAAAATATAACTGGTTCATTTAGACTTGTGTTCTCCTCTAATCCTCTCCACTGGTGGTCATAAGTAGTTCATGTTGTTCATTGATCAATATAGTAAGATGACTTGGATATACTTTTTGGAAAAAAATTAGAAGCCTTTGATACTTTCCAAAAATTTCAAACCATGATTGAAAATGAAGATCAATCTCGCATTAAAACACTCAAGACATATAATGGTGATGGATACACTTAAAATAATTTGAATCCTATCTTGAGAAAAATGGGATCAAACACCATCTCATAGTTCCTCACTCTCTGCAACAAAATGGATTTGTAGAAAGGATGAACAGAACTATGATGAATATGGTTCATGCTATGTTATACCACAAAGGGGTAAATCTACACTTTTGGGTCAAAGCAACTAAAATAACAGTACACCTCTGTAACAGATCACCATCAATAGCTCTTGAATCTAAGACTTTGCATGAGATGTGGTGTGGTCATTTTCCTTTAGTGAGACATCTTCAAATTTTTGGATCCACTTGTTATGCATTGATTCAAAAGGAGAAGATAAATAAGTTGGACCATAGGAGTAAAAAATGCACCCACTTGGGATATTTTGTATCCTTCAAGACATACCGACTATATGATGAGAAAGAGAAGAAGTTTCGTGTCACAAGAGAAGTTGTCTTTTATGAAACTACAAAAGATAAAGAACACATTGATCAACGACTAAGTCAACTTGACAAGTATGTAAAGTTTTATGTCTACAAAGAGTGATTTGGATGTTCCAAATGATAAATGGGGCACACATAGTTGGGAATCCATTGATTCTCTATTATCTCATATCTATGAGATTGAAACCCCTCATGAAGGAGAGAGTGAAACTTCATCAGAAAATGAATAGGGCCACTAGAGCAAAGGGCAAAAAGTGATGAAACTTCATAGGATGAACTTGAATCACCTAAAACACATAAATAGATACCTAAGTGGGCCACTCAAACATTAAAAGATGTGAAACTTGATGAAGTTGGTAAAATAGACACTAAAAGTGCACATGTAGCTACATCACAATCAGTCAAGTCCTTTGAAGAAATTCAAGATAAGATTGAAAATCTCACCTTGAATGATTCTACAGAAGAAGAACTCAATGTTACATTTGATTTAAAATCAACATCTTTCAAACAATTTGAGAAGCTTGAATATTAGAGAAAAGAAATGAAAGATGAATATAATGTATTGGTAAAAAATGGGACTTGGAAATTGGTTGATCCTTCATATGGTTGCAAACCTATTGGATGTAAGTGGGTCTACCATAATAAATACAAGGTCGATGGCTCAATTGACAAGTACAAAAAAAGGCTTCTTTCAAAGAGATATGCTTAAAAATAAGGAATTGACTACAATGAAACCTTTGCACCTACAACAAAATAGACTACCATTCAAACCATGTTGGATTTGGCAACTCACAACAAATGGAAAGTTCAAAAAATGGATATCAAAACTACATTTCTTAGCAGCAACCTTAAGGAAATAATGTACATGAACAACTTGAAGGTTTTATAGTAAACGAACCAGAGTATAAGGTGTGAAAATTGGAAAAATTATTATATGGTTTGAAACAAGCCCTTCGAGCATGGTACACCAAAATAGCTAAGCACCTCATGAACATGAAATTCAAACATTTTGAGTTTAAAAATGCAACTACTTTCATCAAAATAATTGACAAAATAGTTGAAAAAATAGTTGTATTTGTGATGGTGTATGTTGATGATTTGCTCATCACATGGAATATTGAACAATACACTTTAGAGTTCAAATTAGAGTCAATGAATTTTTTTGAAATGATTGATTTGGGTTGCCTTCATTATTACTTAGAAATTGAAGTAATTCAAAAACCAACATATTTATTCATCACTCATCAAAAGTACACTGGTGACATTTAAAAAAAAAATTGAAATGAAAGATTATAAGCCCCTCAGCATGCCCATGGAACATAATCTCAAGTTGATATTCAAAGATTCAACAATTTTTGTTGATGCCACTAAATATAGACAACTCATTGGAAGTTTGATTTATGTGACCACAACTAGAACAAATATATCATTTATTGTTGGTGTCCTCTCAAGATTCATGCTATAACCTACGAACAATCATTAAATATCAAAAAAGTGTCCTCTGATGTCCCAAAATAACACAAAATTTTGGGCTCAAATACTCTAGGGCAAAAGACTTCAGATTGGTTGGATATTCAGATTCTAACTATGTTGGTGATCATGAATATGGAAAGTCCACTACAGATTTTCAAATAAAATTAGGAACAACAATTATCAATTAGAAATCCAAGAAGTAATCAATACTGACAATATTTTTAAAAGAAATAGAATATATGGCAGCTTCAGAGGCAACTAGAGATATTGTATGGCTCAGAAGGGTTCTTTCAAATTTACAGGAGCAACAGGTTTTCTCAGCACCTCTCATGGTTAATAATACTTATGCAATCCAAATGGCAAAAAAATCAGTCTTTCATGACCAAACCAAGCATATCAATACCAAATTTTATCTGATTTGGCACTATGTGAAAGATGGTAGTGTCAAGTTGTAACATTATCCTACAACAGAGCAACTGACAGACATCTTGAAAAAAGTGCTTGGATGAGAAAAAATTGAAAAGTTTAGAGGAATGTTTGGTTTGACAAAGACCCTTATAGATTGGGGGGATGTAAAAATATTGTACATAGTTGTTATATATCCTAAGTGTCAAGCTTAGGTGTCATGCTTTTGTTCCATACAATAAGTTTTCCATTTTTATAGGAATAATAAATGTCATTTTGGGAATGTGATGTGAACAATTACTTTGGCTTATTTATTGTAATTTTTTGTCTTGTTATCTTTGAATTGTGAATTATAATTTCATTGTCATTATGTTAATATCTTTTTTGACTTGTCAAAAGAAGAGTTTAGAAAGCTACAGAATTAGCTTGTTTGAAAGTTCAAGGTCAAGTGGAAGGGGCTACCAATAAAGAATGCAACTTTGAAGACAAAAAAGTTTGTATGAAAAAACTTAGACTTACAACATTGTTAAAAAAGAAAAATCTAAAACGACATTCGTTCTTAAGTTTTTAATGTAAAAATTTATTCTTATTCATATATTTGATTCATTTAAACATTATATAACATGTTGGTTAGAACTTCCTTTTATAATATGGTGGTCTTAGATTTCATCCCATATATCCTTCACGAATATTAAAATCTATAATGCAAAATTTTGCATGTAAGAAGCATATAAGAAATCATCCATGTTTTAGTACTACTTTAGATTGAATGAGCTTAACTTTAGAGTTTTTACTATCTTTGAGGACAAACCTCCTTAAAAGGGTTAGGTCATCCTATGTTATAGGATGTTTTCCTACAACAACTTATGCACAAACTATAACTATGTTTGTACATAATTTTAACTCATAAGTAGTAAACGTGCCATTTTTGAATCTTTTCTCCTTGTATGATTGAATGAAATATTCATGAGTTGCCCTAGGAATAATTGCAACATATAAGAGGGAAGACAACATATGCCAATCGAGCCCCCCAATAAATGAAAACGAGTAGAAGATGCCACACAAATACAAACAAACTCAAGCTCTGCCGCCCAGATATTCATACAAGGAGCCTGTCCCTGTCCCTGTCCCTGTCCCTGTGCCTGTGCCTGTGCCGGCTAATTGTGAGCTACAGATTTTTGCAATCGATAATGGGGTCGCACTACGGACAGTTTCAGCTTCAACATCTCCTCCCTTCTCAACAAGAATCCGAACAATCTCAAAATGTCCACCGTAAGCCGCACAGTGCAATGGCGTATGTCCTTCCACGTCTTTGGCCTCAATGTCCGCGCCCAACTCTAATAACTTCTTCATCAATTCCGCGTGCCCTTTGAAGGCCGCACAATGCAGTGCCGTCCACCCAAATTGATCGCTCCAATTCAATTTCACTCCTTTTTGCAGCCAATAAATCACCTTCTCCGCGTCTCCCGACCTCGCAGAGTCCAGCAATTCATCGCCATAATCTAACAGTTGTACGACGTCCATCTGCACCATAACAATAACAACAACCAGAGAGACCAGATTATGATCCAGCAAAGAGACGAGAGAAAACACTTAAGAATCATATTACTACTCACATGGCCATTTTGTAAGGCTAAATCGGAAGCTATCTGGCCGAGATTGTTCCGAACGTTTTTGTTTGCACAGAAATCTAACAGCAGCTCAGCTGTTGTTAGATGACCTCTGGAGGCCGCCCTAAACAAGGCAGTGCAGCCATCGAAAGAAACAGCGTCCACATCCGCACCGGCACCCAGCAATGATTCCACACACCGTGCATGCCCTTCTGCTGCTGCAATATGCAGAGCGCTCATCCCTTCCTTATCTCTGACGTCAGGATCCCTTTCCCTCTCCAACAGAAAATCAACGATACTCAGATGATTCAGAGCTGAGGCCAAATGCAAGGGATTCCATCCCTGGGAATCCTTCAACGCTCGCAACTCCAAATTGTCCGATCCGTTTCCGTCCAACAGAGCCTCCACGGCATCAAATTTTCCTGAGCACACGGCGTCGTGGAAAGGAGTTTGTCCCGTAAAGCTTTGAGCGGCCTTATCCGCCCCAGCGTCCAACAGCAATTTCATGATCTCGATATTTCCTTTGCCGGCAGCGATGTGCAGAGCCGTTCTTCCGCTCTCTTTATCTCCCTCGTTAACGTAACTTTTCAGGTCGCTGTATTTCGCCATTTTCAACAGCTTATGTTCGTCTGCTGTGTCGACGACATGTTTCAACAGGAAACCCCCCATGTAAATTACCCTGAGCCGCTCATCCCAAGTGCCTTGAACTTGGCGAGCTGCAAACCACTCTTTGGGCACGCGGAGGGAAGGCGTCCTGTTAAGGGCGGGCATGGCTTTAATGAGAATGACATCTTTGCTCAGAGGGAAATGTGTGGGCAGGTCGTTGGTGGGCTTAAGAATGACGTCGAAACAGTAATCGGCCTGCGGATCGATAAAACCGTTGGGAGGATTCACAGCGAATTTCTGCGGACTGGTGGTCTTTACTTTGAATGCTACGGAAATGGTTTGCATGAGGTTTCTGAGGTGGATCGTGGTTTTGCATTTTCTCTGCAATTCAAACTCCACTCTCACCTCTCTTTCTTCTACTTCTATCAATTTCTCCATATTTCACCAAAAACATGTTTGCTATACCCTCCGTAAAACCATTTGTATAAAGTTGCAGAGGGTATGTTGAAATACCAACAAAGAAATAAATAAATACGTAAATGATCGAACCAGGTCAATGGATTAGAAAATAAATAAGAGGGGATTTGTAAATCTCGTCGTTTGGGCCATGGATTTGTCTTTCATCATGCCATGGCATCGTGATTATCTTTGGCCATCATAATAATCGCTATGTGGGTTTTTCTTGCTACGGTCATGGTTATTGTTTATTACGTCTTATTGTTAGTATTAGGGCACACAAGTCAACACACGATAGGCGGGAAAAGTTGATTACCACCGGAAACTTTTAGGGATCTAAAACAAGGGTCATAAGTTTCGATCAAGAAGGCAACTAAAATTGTACTCATATGCTTCTAACGGATCATAAACATATTATACATTTTGAGGAAAAATGAAATTAATAAGAAATACACATAAGAGAGAGAAAACCAGGGAAGAAAAGGGGAAATAAGAGGAAGGAACAATAGAAATAGAGAATTAAAGAGTTGGGAACAAAAATATATAATCAAAAGTGTTGAGAGTAAAAAAAGACTTAACATGTGCTTACAAGAGCTTAATTTGGATATATAATCAATAAATATAAAAATATGCTAGCGTCACAACAATTATTTAGTCTTGTACAAAAATTATGTGTTTACATAATGCTAAATTTTGATGTGTGTGTGTGGATACTTATCAAATTAAAACCAATAATGTGGATAAATATAAGTTGAAGTCATCTCACCACCTATTGAGAGTTATTAAATTCGATATGGAAAAAAATAATGAATTGAAATCCAAAAGCATAAAGAGATATCAACTGATCCCATAGTGGAAGACTCGAAATAGGGTATTTTTAGGGTCTATATTTCACCAATTGGATATTTTTGACAAATTTATTAAATTTAAGACTCACCAATGAACATTTTCTGAAAAAATGTTTTCCAAAATTTCCTTTAAAGTTATTAAAATTAACAAAATGTACATGTAATAGTAGTAAATTCTATGTTTATCCTTAGAATTTGCCTACCGTACATATGTTTCATAGTCTTTGATATAAAAATATTCTCCTACAATTAGATACTTCTAAAAAGAATCTCATTCCTTAAAAAATACCCTGGCCACTTGGGAAGATTCTCAAACTAACATCCACGTTCATGTATTTGGGATATGAAACCATGCGCCCATGAGAGTGTCACCTTGGTAAGATGGTAAAAACTATGTACAACCGATCTAGGAGGATCCGAGACACCAAATCTTAATGCATTTATTAGGTGTCGCTTATCTAGCCTTGCACTAACCACAACAGCTTATTTATCAATTTAAACACCCACCTACAAAAGAAAAATACCCAATTCATCTTCTGTGTTACCACACAACTCTCACAATTTAGCACTACAAACCTTGTAGGATAGTTTCATAGGTATTTGAAGTGTTTTAGGGGCTCATCATGAATCCCCACACAAATTTATCTACGTGAACTTATAGAGAAAAAAATGATATTTATGAAAAGGTATGATAGTCCACAATCGGAGCATACCCATAAAATTTAGGTCATGTCGAGATAACTAGCTTATTTTGGAACTTACGACATCTCCTTGTGCATTATTCAACTCAAGTTGACACAAGTCATTAAGGAAAGATTGGGCACTTCACACAACTCCACATAAACTTATGTGGCTAACATAGTCTTTGTATCTCAACGACACTCTTAGAGATGCTTTGCATCCTTGTGTGCTTCCACAATACTAAGACAAATCATTGCGATAATGGGTGGCACTCGTACAAGCCCTATTGTATCCTTTTGAACTTCCACATTGTCAATGTGAACATTGTGCAACACTCTAGCTCTACACATGACTCAACACCTTTGTAGCATCTAGTGTCAAAGCATACAGACATGCGACATCTTTGCATGCTTTTGTAATACCTTCTAACATAAAACGTATCAGTTTAACTCAATGCATGACTCAGCATCCATGTACTATAACTCTTCTACCGCGTGACATGATAGGTGGCATTCTTCATACCTGCACCATGTCAAGGATCCTATCAACAACACAACACTAATAAAAATGTAACCATCATACTCGTAAGGAAGTTGAACTGTCACATGAGTAGAAAATGAACCATTCTTGTAAGTGTCTACTTTTATAACCATCTATTACAATTATTTCCTTGTAATGATATATATTGTAACACATCTAGAGATATAGACTCATCAAAGACTCGTAGAGAAACTAAGTGAGTGGCCATTGATCTCTTTCCTGATCATCTATGTCTACAATATCATAAAAACTTATATGCCTTGAACATCTGATATCAGATGATCTCTCCCAGACTAGGTAAATTGGTTAGGATATTTATCCCAAGGTCTGATTATAGGAACCTACATTCCTTGCCATGTTTGATAACACCGCAGATTAGATGAATCAGTCAGAATGTTTATCCCTCGCTGAGCATAAGAAATTGCATTCTCCATTGCATGCATATGTAATTTTACCTATTCTTTCCTTTGAATAGAAGTGTCAGAATTCTACCAAACTCCCTATGTTTAATGTGTAATGGTTGTTCCACATCCATCTTAGATTCCATTACATGTTCCACAATTTTGTAGCTCTATTTTAAATTTGATTCAACATATAACCACCTTAAATCCATTTAAGTAACCTTTGTCCACTAAGTCTTTTATTATGACCTAGATCAGTGGTATTAGAGCATACACTCTTCATATCATTTTTGAGTAATATTTATGCGTATGCTCCTTTTTCTTCCCTATTATAGTCATAGGCAAAGTGATCAAGAAGGCAAACAACTCCTAGATGAGTTGAAGCATAATAGTGTCCCACTTTTTAATACAAAGAGGATAGTAAAAATTGAAAATGTGCACACTAATTAATTTTTATAGGCAATAGTGACTAAACTGTATAAAATGTAAAAATACTGTAAGAGAGCAGAGAAAGTTTTATAGAGCATTTATATTTGCTCTACAGAGCTTTTATGCATGGAAGTTACCATCATACGTTATGTTTATTTTAATAATTTTATTTTTGGGTTTTGTGCTTTTATTTTTATGCAGACAAGTTACCATTATGATTCATTACACCACTTTGCATATATTTTACTTATTTAAATGTATTTTTTTAATTTTATGGCATGAATTCAAATTAAATATTAAAAATTTAACACCTTGGATAATATATATTAAATTAAAAATGAGTTACATGTTATTTAATACCTTTCCAATCAAATTAAGCTATTTTAATATTTTGGGTGATATGTCTATTATATTTTTTTCTTTGTGTTTTTGTGTATGTTTTTTTCTAATGCATGAATACATAATTTATAATGTGTGTGTGTGTGTGTGTGTGTGTGTGAGTGTGTAATATTTTTTATCTTTTATATATTCTAATTATATTATGTCAATTAGATTATTATTTTTTTGTTTTATAGATTAAAATTATAGAATTAATTTTTCCATTTTTTTTGAATTTTAAAAATATAAAATAATATAGTAAAAAAAATATAATGCAAAAGATGTGTTCATCCAATGTTATATAGATAAAAATAGGATATTTTAATATAATTTAAATCATTCCAGTATAGTTTTGTGTAGGTGCAAAGTTAAGAACTTATAAGGTAGGAAATAAAAGGAATAGACAGAGCAAGAGGTAAAGAAAGTTTATTGCTGAAGACAAAACTATTTTTTTATTAAGATGTGAACTATATAAAAAGAAGAAAAATTGAGGTTGCGAGTATGAGTCTTGATGTTGAATCTGATCAAACTATCTATGTGAATGAGGAAGCCTTTGTACTTGGTATGTGTACTTGTTTAAAAACTTCATGATTTACTTCCATTAATAAACCATGGGACTTAATCGTACATTTTACTATAAAAATAGGACTAGTAATTTACATTTGATGCCATCTAATAAATCATTTTTTAAATAGTTATTGAAGAAGATATATAAGAACCTACCAATATTGATATGACTAGAGAAGATATAGAAGAAAGGTCTGTTAATATTAATTTAACTGATGACCATGAATGTGCTCTATCTCTTGAATCACATGCATAACTTATTGAGAAAATGTGGAAATGACTTCCTAAGAAAAATGTGAAACATATAATGAATATGGATATTAGGAATTTGAGAAAATATCCATAAAATATAAGGCAACCTCAAAGGACAATCGATATATATTCTAACCAAATATTTATGATCTACTTTAATGTTTGAATGAAATTGGTCATGCTCAATTGTTGATTTCTATTGTAAATAAATCTAGGATGTAGGATTGTCTAGAGGTATTAGGAGTGGCTTTCAAAAAAATTAAGATAAAAATCCTTGAAAAAGAAGTAATGGGAAATGTGTCTGGGGGGTTAGATTTAGTGGGTAAAAATACTCATTTGGTTGACAAGAACATGTCACATAGAGTGATGTTGAGCTCAACTATAACTGAAAAAAATCAAAATTTTGACATGTCAGTGCTATGTCAAATGTGTTAGGTGTTTCTAGAAAGACAATTACTAGATATATGAAGATGAAGAAAGGTCATATATGCTAATAGTGTAGAAAGTAATTGGTCTCTAATGATTAGGGCTCCTCATTTTGATAATATTGAGGAGGGTGTTTGAAGGTTAGTTTTTTATTTATGGAATCATAATACACAAGTTTTTTCAAGTGTCAGGAATGTTCTTAAACATAGGATTTCTATTAAATATTATGAATACCATGCTAAACATTGGATTGATATAACACAACACGAGATGAATGTCAAATTTTATGTATAAACTTTACATGTTAAGATTGGGAAATGAATGTATAAGATTTTGAAACCGTGGTATGTGAAGCAAAATAAAGTCCTCAAAACATATGACTTAGTTAAAGATTATGATTAGAGTATGTCAAGTTTAATTGGAAAATTTATTCTGATAATCAATTATGTTTGTTGTTGAGCATGGGTAAGTGCACAAAGTTAGGGGACAAAAAGAGGCCTACCCATGGACAGGATTTTCTTGAAATTTCATAAATGTGAATTTTTGTAGATAATTTGAGATGGCTACACTCAAAATTTTAATATGGATAAGAACATGAATTGTAACATTTCGAGTCTAGTTTCCAAAACACTTTTTTTTTTGAAAAATGGATAATTATAACTAGGTCAAACATCTAAAATTTGAAGATAAACTCCTATTTATTTGTAAGAAGACGACCGTGTGGCCCACCATTTTTTGAACATCATTTAATACTGTTTGAAACCTTTTTATGAATATTTAGATAAAATCTTCTAGTTTGCAACCTATATTTTTAAATATTTTTTAACCTATACTTATTTAATTAATTTTATAAGTAAATAGATCTTGAAAACTGACAAAAAAATAGATAGCTAGCCATACACCATGAAATAGGAAAGCATGCTTCTTGTCATTTGTCATGGTAATAATTGTTTAATTTTTTTTTGTTAAAACTCATAGTGTATTTAGTGATGGAAGTTGAAATTTGTTGTTTTCTATCAAAACTCTTGGACTCGGTTGTAGATTGGAAGGTCCAGGCGTTTAGCTTGGGAATCCAAACCATCTCCAAGCCAAAAGGCTTGGTTTTATTAATTTAAATTTTAATAACACTATGTGATATAATGCATACACATTATAACACATACACATTATTTATTCATAACACTAGAAAACAAACTTTTTCTATGGGTACACTTTTTTTGGCTTATATCTATGTTCTTGAGCTCCCTAATAGTGTTGTATCATGATAATTTCAATTTTAAAGTGAAGTGTATCATGATAGGGGAAAGGTCCCTAACTTTGGATAGTGAATTAAGGTGTTGTGGTATCACATTAGACTTTAAAATTTTTACCCATTTTAATATATCGACTTATCTACTTATAATTAAAGTTTTAAAGTCTAACCCATTATACATATTAAGATATAACTACTTTTATCATGAGAGTTTATAAAATGTATTTTTAAAACTATGACTAAACCTTCACATTTAGATTACCAATCTAGTTGTGAATTAAAATATCAATACTTGAGTCTTACTTGTCAAGATGTGATTGGTTCATTTAAATTTTATA
The DNA here is from genome assembly GCA_037957365.1 of Torreya grandis. Lineage (NCBI taxonomy): Eukaryota > Viridiplantae > Streptophyta > Pinopsida > Cupressales > Taxaceae > Torreya > Torreya grandis. Next base: position 1,708,787 of record JARHVA010000836.1, on the reverse strand, counting down.
GAGTAAATGTTGAACAAGTCAACTTATAGTGCATTTTAATAATTATACACACCAATACATGTTCCATCAATGGAGTACACCTTAAAAAAAAATCATTTTTGGCTATTGGTAGGTTCAGGTAACTACTTGAACCTTTCCCCTAGATATAAACTACCATAAAAAGGATGCAATTTATTTTGATAGGCTCTATGGCCTTAGTTAATAGGTTATGTGAAGATATTGAAAATGTTTGAATGTGATAATGTAATGAGAATATTTAATGTGTAGCCTAATCCAAGCATGAGACATCGATACTTAGTTCAAGACTAATGTGTCAACCCCAATGTCATAAAAAAATATAAATATAAAAGTCAAACATGGTTGAATATAAAGGAAATTGGGTTTGTTTTGAGATCCTTCAACCTAATTTCATGACTATAAAATGTGATTTGGGGGTTGATCATCTCCAATTTCATCAAATATTAAAGCAAAGAAACATTAAATGTAAGTTTTACATGTATAGGATGTGGTTTTGAGCTCAATTAACTTGAATGGACCATCATATAATGAATGCAAATGTTAGTTGGTTTAATTATGGAGGCAATTTGGGTCAAAATGATCCACATGAACCTATTTTAAATTATATACATGATGTGATTTGGAGTGAATTTAACCCTTGAATGTAATCATATATAATGTTCACCAAAGAGTTGATTGATTCAATCAATGAGGCATTTGATGTCAATTCGAACAACTTCAAAGTAACTAAAAGAGCATGTGATATGATTTGGGGCTAAATTAAATATGATTTTGTCATGAATTGATCTAATTAATTAATTGGTGGAATTAAGGACACAATTTGGGTAAAGTTGAACCCTTACACCAGATTTATGGCCTGAACAATTGTATAGTCTATGCAACATATGGCTTAACTAATCTTAATTTTATCAAAAATGCAAACATAAAGACAATTATGGCCAATTTGAACCTATTGAACCTAAATACAAGGATATTATGTGATTAAAGGGGATTAATTAACTCACATTTCATGACATGCTAACTCTAAACCCTAATTTTATCATAAATATAGTTCCCTTGAACCCTAATTTCATCACATGTATACAAACATGTTACACTAAATCCTAAACCCTAATTATATGACAATTACAACCCCTAAGTTCCCTAATTTCATCACTTATGCATTTTCATGAAGTTAATTGGGGCTAATGTGAACCTGTTGAACCTAGTTTTGTGAGTATATGATGTGATTTGGGGCTAAACCAGCTCATATTGCCTTACATATTGAGCCAATTAGGCAATTGGTACAATCATAAACTATAAATCCTTATTTTATGATAGATGTAAACTTGAAGGATATTGAAGCCAATCTAAACCCATTTAACATGTACATAGAGTCCATAATGTGATTTGGAGTGAGATTAACCCTGATGTCATCATATTTAATGAACTAAAGAATTGATTCATTCAATCAAGGAGGCATTTGAGGCCAATTTGAACCCTTTCAACCTAACTACAAGATCAAGATATTATTTAGGTCAAAATTAATTTTGATTCTATCATGAGTTGATCCAATTAATTAATTGGTACAACTAGGGATGTGATTTGGGTAAAATTAAGCCCCTAGACCAAATTTATGACTCAATCAATTGTATAATATATGTAACACATGGCTTAATTGACCATAATTTTATCATAAATATAAACATGAAGGAAATTAAGGCTAATTTGAACCTAAATGCAAGTCTATAATGTGAATAACAGGGCTAAATTAGCCCATGTTTAATGACATGTGTTAGCCTTAAACCCTAATTTTATCACAAATTGAATGTAATTTAGAATAATTGAATGTAGTTTGGACTAATTAAATTTAATTTGAACTAATTTAAAATCTAATTTGGGATAATTGAATCTAATTCGGATAAATTAAATCTAACTTGGACTAATTGAATCTATTTTGGACTAATTGACATCAACCAAGGGGCAAATTGAACCTAATTTGGAGTAATTTAATCTAGTTTGGACCTCATTGAACCTAATGTGGACATGAATTAAATAAATGGGATAATTAAAGGGGTAAATGCATCGTATGATAGTCTTGTTGCATAGTTATATGGGATGAAACTATAGAGTAAATAATGCATGCATGTTATAACATGTACATGTTATTTACAATATAGACAAAACTCAATTTTTAGAAACTATTTTTAACCCAAATCGAGAATTATGTCCCCATAAACATTCTTTGTATATTCTCTACGTACTTTTAAAGTAATTTTTTTATCCCCACCTTTGAAAATATATCAATTATCTAATGGGTGATGGATCATGTTCAAAGAAGAGAAAGAAGTTGAAGAACAAACAACCAGAGTAGATAGAAGAGTTGAGATAAAAACATAAGGTATGAATGCAATTAATTTATTTTAGAAAAAGTATAAACACTAATCATGATGAGCCAAATGCTGTAGATAATGAGTCAATTGATAATAATGAATTGAATAATGATGATATTGATAATAATGAAATTAACAATAGTGAATTAGATAATGTTGAAGTTCACATTCAAAGTATAAAGTTTTTGATTTTGTTGATGATGAGTCTATGCATGATGCTTTACCCCCCATAATGAAGAAAATTTCATGGAAATAAATAATGAAAAAAATTTCATGAAAACATATAATGAAGAAATAAATAATGAATAAAATTTCTTCCCACCATTAAAAAATGAAGTTAATACTGATTTTGAAATACCATCTCAACAAATTCCACCATTAACAACACCTCCAAGAATTTTTCTTAGAAAAAAAAAGTACTTAATGGAAGTCGATGAAAATATTTTGAAACCAATAGTGGAAGGCTAGCTCTATAAATTTGGGATAGTTTATTTCATAAATTAGAGTATAATAGTCAATGATGTCAATTATTTGTTTTTTTGATGAAACTAATTAAGATGAGACCTACAATGTACACATTACGACTAAAACATCTAACATGGATGATGAAAATAATGAAATTATTGAAAATCTACATGATGCATATTATATTAAAGGTTTGAAATCATGAAATAAAGATTGTAATGATGACCAATGTATAATTAAAACTTGTGCAATAAGTAGTCAAATAGGGAAAAAATGATTAATTTCCAAAACAAGCTGAGTACTTGATATAAACATAAAAATATTAATGAAAGTAATTAGAAGATGTGAAAGACTTAATGAACCCAATACCAATGATAATTGGGAATTCTCTAGTAGATTTACATGAAAGGACAAGGCTATAGTTGATTCTCTCAAAGAGTTACTTGCACAATTTTGGAAAGACAATACAAGAGTTTCACCCAATACAAGAGATGTAGTGAAAAGAAGAGTTAGTTATCGTAACCTTGAATGACATCCAAAAAATTTATTGGCTATGACTCAAACACAATTATATGCTAAGTTTTTGGAAAAACATCCACATATTTATATTAGTCAAAGATTTTTTGAGATGGCCAAACATTTTTATGTAAAAATAAATCACACACACACCACTTGTTATTGTAAGCAACGTGTTGAATTTTCAATGCACTATGATGTATTTTTCCATATTTTTTTTAATTGCATACTAATTTTTTTTTATAAGAGTGTGGCATATAAGTTTCAACAAAATCAGCTAGGGAATTTATTCCATTTTTTTGTGAAATACCACATGGACAATCTTTTATAAGAAAACATGTTTGGATGGAAATTGTAGCATTTGCGATGGATTGCCAAAATTAAAAAATTATATCCATGAGGAGAATAAAATTACAATTAGATAGGAATTAGTTAGTTTGAGCAAATACAAATCTATGACTTATCAAGTAAAATATGGAAAAGAATCTAAAAGGTGTGAGCTTGTTACAAAATATATACTTGCTTCAAAATTCATAGTCAAATTCAAGGAGATTATTTATGAGTATGCAAGGCACACACATAGGGATAGATGGTTGGATGAACATTTAAATCTAATCAAGGACACATTCCAACTTGATTTTATTATTTTAGTAGTTGAATTTTCTAGAAATAACACATTCAAACCACAAATTAAAGTTCAATTGCACTATTACAACTCATCACAAGTTGTCAAATTTATGCATATAGCATTCATGCATGTACTTGATAGTAAAACTCAAGATTGAAAAATATTAAGGGAGTACCATTTATATATTAGTGATGATCGATCACATTGTATAGAGTATGAGCAAATTTATTTTGAGAAATTTTATGGATATTTGACTCAGAGGAACATTACTTTCAATCAACATTATATTTGGTCAAACAATTGAACATCCCAATTCAGGAATGCACTGATGTTTTATTGGTTGATCAAGATGCATGTTACCACTAGATTATAACATGTTTGGAGTTTCGCTAAGGATGTCCATGGAAAAGGGGAGCATGATAGTGTTGGAGCATGTGTAAAAAGAGTAATTGCAAGGGAGGAGTTCAAATTTAAAGAGGATGTTAATTTGATTGATGAAAAAATCATGGTCAAATGGTTTAATGAGAACATGTGCCATGGTGCTCAAGTAAATTATACTGTTTGTATACATTTTTTGTTAATGGATGAAGAACACTTGGAAAACTATGAGTATTATATGACTTTAATGAATTCAAGTGAGATCCACTCATTTTGTAGCTCAAATGTAAGTTCTTGGACTATTCATATAAGACAAATGGCATGTTTTTATTCTGAATTCATGGAATTTATTTGGAATGAGTATAAGTCATAAGAGTGGGTGGATGAGTAAATTTATAGACCTCTAATTCCGATCAACACATATTAAGTTCCACCAGCATTACAACTTACAAATTTGACATCATCACATGACTTTGACCATGTATCTAATCTTGTGCATTCAGTGAGAATATTAATCATTATGTACTATTTATTCTCATTATCTATATTGATAATGTCATCAATTTTTTTAATGATATAGGGCATGTTTTTACAATTATTAAAGATGAGGACAATGAAGAGGGAACATATTACTACATATGTCAGTGTGTCGACGGAAAGAAAAAATTAACTTCCCTAGTCATAGATGGAGAAAAACATTGACTATCCAACTGGATCTATGGTAGTCACTCGAACTTGGCTTTGATGATATCCTATAAAAAATTTAGATGTATGGTTATTTGAAGACTTTGAAATACATAGGAAGATAATGAACTATTCAAATTTGGTTCATCCAATGAATATTAAATTAAAAAATATCATGGGAGGCTATTAAATAGGAATTTATGAAAAGTTCATGAGTTAGACCATGAAGCTATTCTTGATACTATCAAGATTAGAGCAGATCCTAGTGGTTTGTTAGATTGATATGTGTAGGTATGTTTACTTGTAAAATGTAGATGTAATCAATTCTACCAACTATTTTTAATTTTTTAGGTATTACATGCATAAATTTTATTTTTAATTACTTAATAATATTTTTTTTTAAGTTAGTGGGGCCAAATAAGCTTCCAATTTCACGCAATTAGCACCATTAGTAAATAATTTCATATTCTTAAAGGTACGAAAATATTACTAAAAGTACTTGGTGTTTTTACGCTTTTAAACAATAGTGAAATGCACTTCTAAGGACTTGGATGTCTTGTTCATTGGAGCACATGTAATTTTCCTATATAGACATGTTCATAATTATGGATTTTCACTTGGGCATGCCAAATATATAAATGCCAGTTAGAGCTCAAGAAGTTGTCTCTTCACAACCAAAAAGTTGCATTTCGGACCTATTACTGTAATTTTTGCCATGGATTGCTCTCTAGCTTTTTTTATTGATTTGAAGTACACCCTTTGGAGAAGTGGTTTGAAGGATTCTCCTTTCAATTGATACAATGGAAACAACCCTTAGGTTGTGGGTGACCTTATGTGAGGGGTGAGTCTATAGAGGGTTAGTTCCCTTAGCAAATCACCTAGATTAAACCTACTTTATTCCTTGATGAGAAAAGAGGAAAGAAGGAAACTGAAAATCAAACTTGAGGTGATACACCAATGATCTTATGTCCCCTATACTTGATTCTTGACAACATAATAGAACTAAACAAGGACTGAATTTATTTACACACTCTATAAACTAGGTTCCTCATACATAAATATTTCATATTTAGGTCATGATATATGCATATGAATTGAAGGGATAGTTGAAAGGCTCTATAAAAAACACAATTAGATAATATCCACAACAAATAAATAGCATAATCAACTTCAGCACAACATATTATCTGTATAAGATCAACCCACTTATAACAAGGTGAAGGACAATGGACATACAAGATGGGGAATGACTTCCACCACATATGTAGATCAACATAGTACTAGAATCACACAAGAATAAAATTATAAATAAGGTAAAATCAGTCTTATATTAATTCAAAGGCTTGAAAACCAACAATATAAGTGGGAAAAATCTTGTCGTGCCCATTGGAGGGATACCAAAAGAGGCATTCTTAGCTCATTTTATAAGAGAATGATAATAGAAGCACTACTAAGCTATATAAATTCCTCTATTACAATGTGAATTATCCTATTCAAGAGAAATAAAATTGAAAATTAGGACATCATTCCTTCTCCAATGCCTTAAAACCTATCATAATGATAACCTCTAAGGAGGAAATGGGCGTAGCAGTCAAGGAGGGATCACTTACTATTTTAGTCTTATTAGTGGCTTGATAGATGATAGGTGTGATATAACTATTATATTTATTGCTCTATCCTATTGAAACCCCTACTTATAGCCTTAACTCACCTCATATCCACTTCTTGTGCATGTAAGTGGGTAATTTCATGTTTGACTTGACTGATCACTACTTCACTCCATGAGAGTTACCTCTCATAGACAATTTTCAATGCCACTTTTATGTCTTGATCATGGATAACTTATATGAATGAGCACCTAATGGATAGTCACATGCTGTTATGATCACCTTTCCCATGCTTTAAATCTCCTTTTGGGTCTTAAATGACTATAACCTCCATCATGGTCATACTTGACCAATACATGAGCATATTCAAATTAAAATTCATCTTATAGCTAACTTAGTGAATTTCAATAGAGGTAAAAGGGATGGTGTCCATTGAGAGGTTTGAACTTGAATTTTCAATCCTGATCACCTTCATTTTGTACTTTTATTCTCTTAACATTCTTATTGAGTGATTTGACTCATGATTTACATATTTTTGAGGAACCTTCTCAACTTCAAGAAGCTCTTGAATGCTAAATGTAACTTGCTTTGGAGGATTAAACCACCATTTAATTATTTTATTTATAGGATTTATATCTATCTTACATATTCTATAAATCTTTCCTCACTACTCATGAAGCTTGTGAAATCATTCACTTACATTCAACTATACTCTTGATCTCACTCTTAGAATAGTCAAAGCTACTCTAACATTATCAATGGCTTTGAGAACTCCCTGTTGAAACCATTACAATCCTTCCTTGGTTGTGCAAATTATTTATCATTTCAAAGTTCCTAAAATATGATTATAAACCTAAGATCAAAACATACATTATTTTCATAAGATGGAAGAGGTTAGAGAGGCTCTTGAAGAGCATGGTAACATCCTTGGAACTATAATTATCACTCTTTTCCTTGGTGAGACCTAAAACATTGATTTATAGTCTGTTTAACCTCCCATATATTATTATGAAAATCACTTGATAGGACTTTAAGGTCAATATAAATCATAGGTTTATGAATTGATTCTTGAGGACTTACAACCTTCTCTCATAACATTGAAACCTTGTATGGAACCTTAGACAACTTGTTATTTTATTCTCAACACAGCCCCAAGATCATTAATTTTATTTCAAACCTATTTAGGTATTCATATACCTTGATTGGAATACCTATAACATTGATTCAGAGCTTCTTAATCCTTGGTGAGGCCATATTTGCTGCCCACTCACTCAATTAGGCATAAAATAAGGTTGTTTGTACACAGTGAACTATATATCTTTCATATTTTGGCCTAAAAATATTTAAAACAACTTAATTACCTTGATATAACCTTGTATCACATAGAAATAAATTTTAAAAACATTTGGATCACTACAACTTGAGTTATAGCACTTTTAGCTTCCTTGAAGACAGATTTTCACCATTTTTACATGTGTAGGTGTATATTTTTGATTTTATCTATCTCCTCAAGTAATTTATAGACATGATACCTATTTTAAAAGTTATAAAATGTAAAAATAGACATTTATTCCAAATTCCATAGGTTTTGGAGATCTAAATATTAAATTATTATCTTTTTTATGCACTTAGGATCTCATAGGGCAACAAACATGCTAGTTTAGTAAATTTTTTATATCTTGAGTTATAAAGACATTAAAGACCTAATTAATTTTAAATTGGGACTATATTGAATCCTTAAATCCTATAAAATATATATTTTTCTCCATAAATAATAAAAACATCAAAACCCATCCTTTTTTATGACCTGTAGACTCTTTCTTCAAGTTTGAAACATCTTTTGAAACTTGGCAATTTGAGCTCCTATAGACCTGTATCTATGTTTGAAGGATATTTTAAGGTAGAGAGGATTTAATTTGGCCTATTTAAGTACATTCACCCAAATTAAGACAATTTAATTTCATGAATACCTTCCACTCAAGGAGGAATAATTTTAACATGCACTGAACCTAATTCTTTAAATATGCAGGCTTGTAGGCTGCCTCTTAGGCTTAAAACCTTCCCAAGCATGGAAATAATTAGTGTATTAAGATTTAAACAAATTGTATGGATGATATTGTGTTCATTAATTATTTTTTATCCTATGTTGAGAGGGAGACGATCACTTTAAGACACTTTTGAAGATTGATTCTTACTTGCAACCTACTAATTCAAAGCTTGAAATCTCTTCTATTTCATCCTAAAGGTGACCTCTATGAGACAAATGCCCTACTTATATGGAATGAATAATAATAAATTATGTGTTTAGGTTTTTTTTAAGGCTTCATACTTAAGGAAACATCTCAAATTAATTATAAATCTCCATTATTGCCTTGTAGACCTATATAAGGATATTCAGGGTTGAAACCTCCTCTAAAACCCTAAAATCTAAGAACTAATGGGATTTAATAACTCTACCAAATTATTTGAATAACTTGAATAGATAAATTAGGATTATTAGTTTTATTCAAGACTATTTTATTGAGCTTTAATACCTCTACCTCATAATGCCTTAAGAACCTCACTCCTGGATATGCAGGCTAGTGCTCTTTTCTTGAGCTTGAATCACTTTTAAAACCCTAGGCTGGCTCTTTTTTCATGAAATATGCTTAGAGGACTCTCTTAATAGATATTATCATCACCTTTATATCCTTTTTTCCCATTAAACCATTTGGAAAGATCCCAAAATCATCAAAATGTAAGATTCATGGGTTTGGGATTTTAAGAGGGTTTCAAAGCCAACAATGAAGTTTTGATGGATCTACATATTTTTGAGATTCAAAACTAGGTTATTTGATTCAATATGGTGATACATATATCCATTTACTCCCTCAAAAATAAATTATTAACCATTCATTAACATAAATAAAAATAACTCAAAAATCATGCCTCCCTTGAGCTCTTTTGAAGGTTGTTTTGGCTTCCTAACAGTGATTCATAACCTTGTTTGAGTATGTATCTCCCCTAACACTTGGGATGTATCCTTCATGGTTTCTTATCCATGACAATCAATCCATTATCTACTTTTTTGATTACCAATATTGTTTTCTTGTCTTTCAATGTGCCAGGTGGATCAAACATACCATCCATTTTAACATAATCTTATAGTATCCCATCAGTATTTAGTTACATACCCTAGTTACCATATCTATTCTACAACTTTGACTAATCTCTTTAGAAAAGACTAGCCTCTTCTAGGAAAAATTGAGCAATTTTGAAATCTTCATCAAGACTAAGCCTTATTTCTAACTTGGTAAGCTGATGTTGATCCTATAGGGTGTCCTTAGGCCTATTAAGATAAGATATTACTACTACAAGATCATTGGCATCATCAAGATGTTATTCAAGCTCTATTGGCATGAAAAATGCCTCAAATTATTGGAGGACTTCAAGTTAATGTTTCCATTCTTAATCCAAGCCTTATTTTGGCTCTAAAGGGCTATGTAGGGTAGTTTTATTTGGGATATTAGATTTATTTTTACATGTTATAACCTCCTTTATGTTTTTGATTTGCATCTTAAGAACAACTAGTTGGCTTATAGCCTCAATATCTTGTACTATGCTAAAATACTCCTACCTTGTCTCATAAGTATTCTCTCTTAGCCTTAAAAGATCAAGTAAGAAGGGGTGTTTATCTTGAACACAATGAATGTTTGAAATCTTACCCTCCACATAATCCTCAGAATCAAAATCATAGCTTCTCTTGTTCCATTCCTCAAATGAACAATCAAGAGTCTATTTAGCTAGTATAAAAATCTCATGATGAGTGATATATTCTTCTTGTGATTGTGCTTGTGTTTAAAAATTGATCTTGAGTTGATCAGGTCCTTTTTCTTGAAGCATGTAATCCTCTTAAAATTTTTGTTCACCCTTAAGGTCCTCCTCTATTTCATAAAGTGGTAGCTCATCAAACAAACTAGTAGCTTCAACCTCTCTCCTTTTTGAACACTCCTCTTGAAATAGGAGGAAATGCACTTACATATTATTCAATGGAGAAGGAGAGTTCCCCAAGAATATTAGAAGTTTGAAAAACATATTCATGAGGAAAATCTAACCTTTCATCTTTAGGGACTACTTCCTTCTCTAATAAACCTTCCTTATGTAATTGAGTTGGTATGAAAGGAGTGGGATTAACAAGGTTTGGCATCTCAAAATCAATATGCTTGGTCCAGTAAGGCTACCAAGGTTGATAAGTTTGAGGCTCTTGAAGAAAAATAGGCTTTTGAGAGGGTTATTCTTGAAGGATAATACACTGAGTTTGCATAGGTATAGGCTCTCTCAAAGAAAGGGGACCTATAAAACTTGGGATTTACCTTGATTGAATCTTGGGATTTTGAATGTAGAAGTTTCCATTTTCATAAGTTGGTCTCCAGTTATAGGATAATCTTGTTTGAAACTAGGGATGGAAGGGATTTCTTAGGATTTAATCTCTTGTGCTTGCATAAGCCGTTGATGTATCTACTCCTCCTTAGATGAAATTTGTCTAGCCACAAATTCTTCAACATACATTGATTATTTATTCATCTCATGTTAATGTGTATAAGCTTGAGGAACAATCTCTCTTTGCTATCTATTAAAATCTAGCTCTCTATCAATCTCTATCATATATTTCTCAAAATCAAGTCATATATCATTAATGTTTTTTTAGGGTTGATTAGGAGCAACATAACTTTCACAAGGCTAGTTAGAAGCATGAGCAGGCAACCAAAAGGGATGAACTAGGGTGGGATGGAGGTAAACACTATGAATAGGTTGGTATCTTCCTAGTTTGGGCCCATTTTTGTGAAACCAGGAGTATTTTTACCCTGATATGAGAAATAAGAAGGCAAAAAAACAACATTTTCATGAAATGGGGGGGGGGTTAGGTGAGAATACATATTTTTAAGTACTCAAACTACTTAAACCAATATATTTGATACTTTTAATTTCCATGGTGTTGAATAAATGGCCCTGAATGGCAAGATGCATTTAATAACACAACCAAACTCTTCAATAGATGATATAAGGATCATCAAACCATCCCACCATGCATGCCATAAACTATTATTAGTCTGAAGTGTACCCTTTGGAGAAGTTATTCCAAGGCTTATCCCTTTATATGATATAATGTAAATACTCCTTGGGTTGTAAGTGACCTTATGTGAGGGGTGAGCCTCTAGAGAGGGTTGGTTTCCTTAGTTAATCACCTAGACTAAACCTATTCCATGTCTTGATGGGAAAAGAGGAAAGAAGGATAATAAAAATAAAACTTGAGGTGATGCACCAATGATCTTTTTTACCTTATAATTTATTCTTAATATCACAATAGAACTAAATAAGGATTGAATTTATTTACACATTATCCAAAACAAGCTCCTCATACATAAATATTTCATATGGAGGTCATAAAATATGCATAGGACTTGAATGGATAGTTTAAAGTCTCTATATAAAACATAATTAGCTAATATACATAGCAAATAAGTATCATAATCAACTTCAACAAAACATATGACCTATATAATATCATCCAAATTATAACAAGATGAAGGATAATGGACATACAAGAGGGAGAATGAATTCCACCATAGATGCAGAACAACAAAGTACTAGATCACACAAGAATATAAGTATGAAGAAGGTAAAATAAGTGTGATATTAATTCAAAGGCTTAAAATCCATCAGTACAAATGGGTAGAGTCTTGTCATACCTAGTGGAGGGATACCAAAAGAGGCATTCTAAACTCATTTTATAAGAGAATGAGAAGAGAAGCACTACTAAGTTACATAAATACAACTGTTAAAATTTGAATTAGCTTATTTAAAAGAAAGAAAATTGAAACATTAGGACATCATGCCTTCTCCAATTCCTTCATACCTATCATAATGATAACCTCTAAGGAAAAAATGGGCATATTAGTCAAGGAGGGCTTACTTGTTTACTATTTTAGTCTTCTTGATGGCTTGATGGATGATAGGTGTGCTGTAACTCCTACATTTGTTACTCCATCCTCTTGAAACCCTTTCTCCCAACCTTAAATCACCTCATCTCAAATTATTGTGCATGTAAAAGGGTTACTCCATGTTTGACTTGTTTGACCACTACTTTAATCCATGGGAGTTACCTCTCAATGTCAGTTTTCAATGCTAATTTTATGTCTTGATCATGGTTAGCTTGTATGAATGACCACCTAATGGGAAGTAAAATTATGGTTGGATCACCTTTACAATGTTTTGAATCTCCATTCTGGTCTTAAATGAATCTAAACCTCCATCATGGTCATGCTTGACTAGCCACATGAGCATATTCAAATTGAAAATCATCTTATAGCTCACCTAGTGACTTCCAAGAGAGGTAGAAGGGATTATGTCTATTGAGAGGTTTGAAATTGTATTTTCATTCATTATCACATCAATTTTTTACTCTTATTCTCTTATCATGTTTCTTGAGTGATTTGACTCCTTATGATTTCCTTGTTCTTGAGGAACCTTCTTGACTCCAAGAAGCTTTTGAATATTAATTGCAACTTTCTTTAGAGGATTAAACCTTTATTTGCATCTTTTATTTTCAGTCATGTTATCTCTATTACATATTTTATCAATCATTCCTCACTAATAATGAAGCTTATGAAATCATTCACTTACCTGCAACTATACTCTTGATCTCACTCTTGGAATAGTCAAAGTTATTCCATGCACCATCAAGGGATTTGAGAACTCCCTATTACAACCATTATGAACCTTAATTATTTTTTAAAAGGCTTTATCATGTCAAAGTGACTAAAATGTGATTATAAAATTGATATCACAACATACATCACAACATGCATTATTATCAGAAGATGGAAGAGGTTAGAGAGGCTCTTAAAGAGAATGGTGGCATCCTTAGAACTAGGATTATCAGTCCTTGGTGATACCTATAAAATTGATATATAGTCTATTTGATGAAAGAACATATTCATGATATGAATGCGTTTTTCATGTTGTTGGTTGAGTTCTAGAGTGTCTAGGTGTGTTAAATGGTTTTCCCTCCTAAATTGTGATATTCAAACTTTTAAATTAAAAAATATGTCTTATGAGCATATAATAAGGCCAAATATGTCTAAAGGCCAAGATTGTGTGGATTTTCATATAAAATAGTTTTATAGATCATAATATATGTGATCCAAATTTAGTTAGGTGAGTCATCAAATGGTTATCATCTTATTTTGGTTATAGTAAGTTGTTAGCTCCATTTTTGGAGTTGGTTTTGTGAGGTCTAGAATAGGATATGGGTATATAAGTAGAGTGAGATATTGGTATGCATGGATTTTTCATGAAAGATAGATGTATTAAGGAATTTTAAGAGTGTAATAATGAAATATATTGATTGAAGACAAAATTTAAACTTTTGTTCATATTTTTCATTATGATTGTGTGGTTGAACTAGACATGACAGAGAAGGGAAGTTGACAGTCAATGTTTAGAGAATAGTTCTCCTCTCTATGACTATTCAAACCTTTATAGGGGTCTAATAAATGACCAAAATAATTTATTTGGGGTCTTGAAACCATTAGATGTGTTCTGTAGGTCCCTTTATGTGTTGACTGGCCCTAACTAGGGCTTTACTAATCTCAGAATCCGTATGGTGAAAAATTATAGAAAATTGTAATTTTTATGCTCCCAACACCTATAACAAATTTTCCAAGTTGCATGGTTCAACGCAATAGGTAAGCATACTTTATAATTCAAATTTTTTTAGCCCTTGTATGCCCAAACAGACTAAGACAGATTGTCTAAATGATGTTTTAGAGTTAAGAAATGAGTACATGTTGGTTTAAAAAGTATCAAATGTCATTTTATAATTACCATGTGATTTGAGGGATTTTTATCATCTATGTACTCATTATACCTCCAAAATAGAGTAGTTTAGAGACCTGTTTAGGTCTACCACAATTACCATTAGTCTTATTCTGACAATGTAACAATATCCACATTTCACATATGTTGTGTATTTCCTTAATGGGTATCTAGATCAATTTATATTTTTATGTTATCTAGAACACAAGAGAAGTTATGTCCAAAATACAAGGTCAATAGGGATACAAACCCATGAGCCCATCAATAAGGCAAGTATGGCCTTATGGCTTAGGGTGTGTGTTTTAATCATTTAGAGGTATTTAGTTAGGTGTAGATAGCTTAGGTAAATTGTATTTAGTGTGCCTAGGTTAGTAATTATTGTATATGAATCTTTCTATATGGTTCCATATTGTAACCCAAGTGTAAGTGCTCATGTATTGTCTAAACAACATCTTATCATAAACTTGTATGAATGAAGAAATTGACAAAGAAGGTTTAGGAGTGCTATTGGGTTTCAAATGGTCTAAGGGTGATACCAATTTTGGTATCAGAGTTAAGGGATTATGCACAATCCAAGATCCAACACAAAGGAGGAAGAACATGAAAGAGAGGTAAGATTCCAAGTTGGCATGAGAGTGAGAAATAGAGGTAGATCTAGAGGAAGGAGACCAACATGATAGATGGTAATAGTATAAGAATTTAGGAACCTACAAGCTAGGTTACAAGACCTAGAGATGGCTCAAAGGAGAGGTGTTGACATGGGTGAAGTTGGTGATAGAGAATAAGAGCCACCAGAGGAAGAATTGGTGGTAGAAGATGATACAACTGAACAAAACCTAATTAGATCCATTATTAAGGTGAATGCAAAGCCAAATATGGAGGTTTTAATGTATGAAGGAAACTTTAACGTGGAATAATTGATTGATTGGATTAGTGTATTAGACAAGTACTTTGAATATGAAGGAATAGAGGAAGATGACAAGAAAGTCAAGTATGTCTGACAAGATTGAAGAGCCATGCATACTTATGGTGGGATGTAGTGAAAGAGGAAAGGGGAGGAAAGGAAAGCCAAAGATTAGAAGCAGAGATAGAATGGTAGCAAAAATGAAAGGTAAATTCATGCCCTTAAATTATCAAGTAAATCTTTCAAAGCAATTGCAAAATTTGAAACAAAAGGACATGTTTATAAAAGAATTCACTAAATATTTATATAGGCTAACCATAAGATTAGGCCATATTGAGGATGATATAGAAAATTTATCAAGGTATACTAATGGTTTGAAGTTTGTCATCCAAGATGAGATTAGCCTTCTCACACCTAGGATAATTGAAGAGGCATACCAATTTGCCTTGAAAGCTGAGGAGAAGATTGCAAGGAAAAAAACTTCCTTCTCAAGAGGAAGGGATAGATCAATCAGAGGTAGAGGATCATAAGGAGGTAGAAGATAGATGAAAACATATCTAGAAGAGGCTAGTAGCTCACAAAGCTCAAGAGGTAGCTATACACCAAGAGGAAGAAGGGCATACCAATGATATCAAAGAGGAAGAGGAAGATTTATGGGCAAATGTTATAGGTGCAAAAAGTATGCAGGACATAGAGCATATGAGTGTCTAGAGAGCCATTCTACTAGCCATGAAAGATGTGTACACATGACCCAAGGTGAAGAGGAAGTTGAAGGACCAACGTCAACTCATGAAGATGTTCCAGAGGAAGGTGAGACTCTTTTAATGAAAATAATCTTGTTAAAGCCTAAGGAGGAAATTATGGAACCACCACAAAGGAAATTTCTGTTTAGCCTACATGTAAGAGCAAGGGAAAGTGATGCAAGGTCATCATAGATAGTCAAAGTATAAATAATCTTGTGTCAACCGAGATGGTGGAAAAATAAGGCTTGAAGGAGGTACATCCTACACCTTATCAAGTCTTTTGGCTACAAAAATGACACAAACTCTTGGTAAGTGAATAATGCAAAGTGGATTTTCAAATAGGAACATATAGATATCAGATATTATGTAATGTTATGCCTATGGATGTGTGCCATATCTTGCTTGGAAGGCCTTGGAAATTTGATAAGAAGGCCATGCATGATGGAAGGCAGAATACATAAATGTTTGAGAAGGATGGGATAAAGCATACACTTACACCTTTGAAATAAGAGACTACTATTGCTAGAGGAAAAAAATCTAAAGTGATAATAATATGTGGTAAATAGTTTCTACATCAAATGAAGAAGGAAGAGGTAAACTTTGCTGTGATTGGTAAGCTAACAAGTGTAGTCACTAGAACTAAGTTAACTGATTTACCTCTAAAGATCCAAGATATGTTGAATGAGTACATTTACATTGTAGTAGATGATTTTATAAATGATTTACCACCATTTATAAGCATTATCCATCACATAGACTTGATTCTAGGAGTAGATCTTCCAAACAAGGCTACCTATAGGTTGACACCAAGTGAAAATGAAAGAATCAAGCACAAAGTCCAAGAATTATTAAACAAAGGATTGGTAAGAGATAGTCTAAGTCCTTGTTATTTTCCCACAATGTTGAGTCCTAATAAGGATGGGAGTTGGAGAATGTGTATAGACTCCAGAGTAGTCAACAAGATCACTATTAGGTATAGATTCCCATTGCCTATAATTGATGATTTAATTGATTGTTTGAGTGCAGTTGCATATTTTTACAAGATAGACTTGAAAAGTGGTTACCATTAGATTAGGATAAGGGGATGGATGGAAAATAACCTTCAAGACCAATGATGGACTCTATGAGTGGTTAGTAATTCCATTTAGGCTAACTAATGCACCAAACACCTTCATGAGGCTAATGACTGAAGTGCTTAAGGAGTTCACTGGTAAGTTTGTGATAGTGTATTTTGATGATATTTTGGTGTTTATTCAAACTAAGGAAGATAATTTGAAACATTTTAGGATGGTATTAAGTAAGCTACATGAAGAGAAATTACTACTCAATGTGAAAAAGTGTAGTTTCTTAAGGGCATAATTGATCTACTTGGGATTTGTGATTTCTAAAGAAGGATTGAAGATGGATAAGGAGAAGATCAAAGCCATACTTGAGTGGCCTACACCTAAGAACACTTTTAAGGTAAGAAGCTTTCATGGTTTGGCTAGCTTCTATAGGAAATTCATAAGGAATTTTAGTAGAATTTTTGCTCCAATGATAGAAACAATAAAGGGTGATAAAAGAAGTTTTTTTTGGACTAAGGCTACTAATAAGAGTTTTATATTGTTTAAAAAGAATTTAACTAAAGAACCAATCCTAACCTTTCCAGATTTTAATAAGCTTTTTCAAGTGGAATGTGATGCTAGTGGGACTGACATAGGTGTTGTCTTAAGCCAAGATGGAAAAGCTATAGCATATTTTAGTGAGAAACTAAGTGATGCCAAGAAAAGGTACTCAGCCTAAGATAAATAATTCTATGCTCTTGTACAATATTTGAAGAAATGGATGCACTATATTTTCCGTAAAGAGTTTGTTTTGTTCACTGATAATTATGCATTGTAGTTCATTAGTAATCAAAATAAGTTGAGTCAAAAGTATGTCAAATGGATTGAGTTTTTATAAAGATTCACATTCACTATTAAGAACAAGAAAGGACAATATAACAAGGTTTTATATGCTTTAATTAGGAGCTTAATCATGTAGGAATCTCAAGTAAGCATCGTGGGCTTTGAAGATTTAAAAGAGATGTACAAAGAAGATTGAGACTTCAAAGAACCATATGAAGTTTGCATGAATATATTAGGGGCTGATATGATTCATTATATTGATTTAATGATCCAAGAATTTCTACTATTTAGGGGTAGTCAGCTTTGCATACCTAAGAGTTCCATGAGAGAGAATTTGCTAAAGGTAAAACATAGTGGCAGCTTGTCAGGACATTTTGGGTAGAATAAGAAAATGGCACAATTGAGTGCTCATTACTATTGGCCAAGTATGGGTGATAATGTCAATAATTTTGTTGAGAGGTGTAAGACATGCCAACATTCCAAGGGAAGTAGTCAAAATGTAGGTTTGTACTAGCCACTACCAATTCCCAACAGGCCTTGGGATTCAGTAAGTATGGATTTTTTACTTGGTTTGCCAAGTACTAAAAAAGGTCACGATCATATATTTTTAGTGGTTGATATGTTTTAAAAAATTTCTCACTTCATTCCATGTTCAAAAAAAATTGATGCTACTAACATATCTAATATTCTCTTTCAAGAAATTATAAGATTGCATGGGCTCCCTAAGAGCATTATTTTAGACAGGGACACCAAGTTTGTTGGGCACTTTTGGAAGACCTTATGGAGGAAATTTGGCACACATTTGAGCTTCATATTAGCCTACCATCCCCAAATGGATGGTAAGACTAAAGTTGTTAATATAAGCCTTAGAAACATTTTGGGGAGTTTGGTAAGAATGCAACCAAAATAGTGGGATCTTGTACTTGCACAAGCTAAGTTTTCCTATAATGATTATCCTAATAGGAGTACAAGAATGAGACCATTCCAAGTCTTGCATGGAATACATTCTAGGGGTGTATATGAGTTAAGATATCTAGGAAAGATGGAAGCAAAGAGTGCTAATGCAAAGGAGTTTGCCAATGCAATGTAAAATTTGCATGAAGAAGTAAAGAGGAAACTTGAAGAAAGCACCATCAAGTATAAGAAAAGGGTAGATCAAAAGAGGAGATAATTCATTTTTAGTGTTGGAGTCCTTGTTTTTGCCCATATTAGAAAGGAAATATTCCCTAAGAGAGAATACAATAAATTAAAAGTGAAGAAAATTGGTCCATGCAAGATAGAAAGGAAGTTTTCAAACAGTGCATATGAGATATAACTACCAAAAGGGATTGGAATCTCTCCAATCTTTAATGTTGCAGATATATATCCATATAAAGGTGAGGAATAAATATATGAAGGAACTAAAACAAGGGTTGATGAGGACATTCAATGGGAACAACAACTACCAAAGGAAGTATAAAAGGAGGTTGAGAGTATTTTGGACAAGAAAGTAGTCAAGAAAACAAGAGATAAATAATATTACCAACACCTGACCAAGTGGAAGAACCTACCAGCTGAAGATGCAACATGGTTGATTACAAATGATGTCCTCAAGCTGGGCACAAGTGTGGAAGAGTTGAAAAAGAAAAAAAACAATTCAAGAATGCCTCTTTTGATCCTTGGAAGAATGATGAAGGAGCATCTTCATGATATGAATGTGTTTATCATGTTGTTTGAGTTATAGAGTGTCTAGGTGTGTTAAATGGTTTCCCTTCCAAAATTATGATATTCAAACTTTTAAATTTAAAAATATGTGTTCTATGAGCATATAATAAGGCCTAATATGTCTAAAGGCCAAGATTGTGTGGATTTTCATCTAAAATAGTTTTGGAGATCATAATCTATGTGATCCCAAGTCAGTTAGGTGAGTCATTAAGTGGTTAGCATCTTGTTTTGGTTAGTAAGTTGTTAGCTCCATTTTTGGAGTTGGTTGTGTGAGGTCTAGAATAGGATTTGGGTATATAAGTAGAGTGAGATATTGGTATGCATGTAGTTTTATACAAGATAGATGTATTAAGGAATTTGAAGAGTGGAATAATGAAAGATATTGATTGAAGACAAAATTTAAGCTTTTATTCATATTTTTCCTTATGACTGTGTGGCTAAACAAGATAGGGTAGAGAAAGGAAGTTGATAGTCAATGTTTAGAGAATATTTCTCCTCTATATGATTTCTCAAACCTTTAGATGGGTATAATACATGACCAAATTATTTTATTTTGGGTCTTGAAACCATTGGAGGTGGTCTATAGCTCCATTTATGTGTTGAGTGGGCCCTAACTAGGGCTTTGCTGATCTTAGATTCCATATGGTGAACAATTCAAGAAAACTTGTAATCTTGATGCTACCAAAACCTATAATAATTTTTTCAAGTTTCATGGTTCAACTCATTGGGTAAGCATACTTTCTAATTCAATTTTGCTTTTAGCCCTTATATGCCCAAGTAGACTTAGACAAAGTGTCTAAATGATATTTTAGAGTTGAGAAATGACTGGATGTTCATTTAGAAAGTCATAAAATATCATTTAATACTTACCATGTGATTTTAGGTCTTTATATCATCTTTGTACTCATTATAACTCCAAAATAGAGTAGTTTAGAGACTTAATTAGGTATACCACAGTTACCATTAGTCATATTCTGTACAAAATAACAATATACACATTTCACATATGTTGTGTAGCTACTTAATGGGTATCTAGATCAATTTATATTTTTGTGTTATCTAGAGCACAAGAGAAGTTATGTCCAAAATATAGGGTCAACAGGGCTCCAAGCCCATGAGCCCATCAATAAGGCAATTATGGCCTTATGGCCTAGGGTGTGTGTTTTAATCATTCAAAGGTATCTAGTTAGGTGTAGATAGCTTAGGTAAATTGTATTTAGTGTGCATAGGTTAGTAACTATTTTATATGAATCTTTATATATGGTTCCATGTTGTGACCCAAGTGTAAGTGCTCATGTATTGTCTAAACAACATCTTGTCATGAACCTATACGAATGAAGAAAGTTTCAAAGAAGGTTTGAGAGTGATATTAGGATTAAGATGGTATAAGGATGACACCACTATTTAAACTCCCATCTATTGTTATGAATCTCACTTTATATGCCTTTAAGGTCAAGATACCTTGCAAGTTTGTGAATTGAGTCTTGAGTACCTACAACCTTCTCTCTTAACATTGTAACCTTGCATGGAACCCTAGATAACTTTTTATTTTCTTCTTAACATATCCTTATTATTATTGTTTTTGTTTTAAAACTATTTATGTTTTCATATACCTGGCTAGTAGACCTATAATATTTATTTAGAGCCTCTTAATCTTGGTGAGGTCATACTAGCCATCCACTCATTCAATTAAGCCTAAAACAAGGCTTGCATGTACAAATTGAGATATAAATCCTTCATAATTTGGAATAAAAAACTGAAAAAACATTAATTATCTTGATACAACCTTGGATCACCTTCACATAAAGTTTTAAAACATTTGGATCTCTAGAATTTGAGTTATGGCCCTTTTAGCTTCCTTGAAGACTAGTTTTCACCATTTTTGCATGCATAGGTCTATATTTTTGAGTTTTATCACTCCTAAGGTACTATATAGAATTTATACCCATTTTATAAGTTTTAAAATGTAAAAATAGACATTTTTTCTAAATTTTATAAGTTTTAGATCTCCAAAACTCAAATTATGGTCTTTTGTGCAGTTACGATCTCACAGGGCAACAAACATGCTAATTTAGTAAAAATTTTGTATCTTGAGTTATATATACCTTCAAGACTTAATTAATTATTATTTAGGTTGTATATAATCCTTATAATATATTAAATATTTATTTATGCTCCATCAACCATAAAAATAGCAAAACTTATCCTTTTCCATGACTTGTAGGCTCTTTCTTCATTTTTGAAACTTCGCAATTTGGGCTCCTATAGACATGCACCTATGTTTGAAGGATCTCAAAAGGTATATATCATCTCATTTTTCATCCTTAAATACATTCACCCAAATTAGGACTATTTAATTTCATGCATACCTTCCACTCAAGGTAGAACAACTTCAATATGCATTGAACCTCATTCTTTGAATGTGCAGGCCCATAAGTTGCCTATTAGGATTAAAACCTTATCAAGCCTAGAAGTCATTAGCATATTTAGATTTAAACACAATTTATGGATGATATTAAGTTAATTTATTTTTTTATCCTATTTTAATAAGGATATGATCACTTTGAGACACTTTTGAAGATTGATTCCTACATACAACCTGCTAATTCAAAGCTTGAAATCTCTTTTATTATATCCTAAAGGTGACCTGTATGAGACCAATCCCATAACTAGATGGCATGAATAATAATAAAAAAGGTGTATAGTCTTGGTTTGAGGCTTCATCCTCAATAAAATAGATCAAAATCATTACAAATCTCCATTGTTGCCTTGCAAACCCATGTAAGGATATTCAAGGTTGAAACCTCCTCTAAAACCCTAAAATTTGAGAACTTATGGGATTTAATACATATGCCACCTTATTTTAATACATTTAATAGTTAAAATATGACTATTAGTTTTATAAAAATTCTCTTTTCTTAAGTGACTAACACCTCACAATGCCTTGAAAACCTCACTTTTGGATATGCAGGCTTGCACTCTTTTTTGGGCTTGAATCACTTGTAAAACCCTAGGTTAGCTCTCATGGCCTAAAATACAATTATAGGAATATATTAAAAGACATTAAAATCACCTTTAGATCTTTTTTTCTTAGTCACCATATTAGAATGAGTCTAGAATCATCAAAATGTAAGCTTCATGGGTTTGGGGTTTGAGGAGGGTTTCAAAGCCAATAAACTATAAAGGGAAATGAAACTTATCTATTAATCAATACTAAATCAAACAATATAAATCCTAGTTACACTTTTTAATGTTGATACATTGGATATTTAGGGTCATGACTAATATTGATCCTCTAAACTAAACCAAGGGATATTTTACCATAATAACATCACTAGAGAGGGTTCCAAAGCTTCTAGTCAAGAAACACTATGCAATAACCCTAGTTATGTCCTATGTTTTCATATTCACAAAGTAAATGAAAAGTAAAGTAAAGTCTAATCTAGTGATCACCAAATATTTTGACACAGAATGGGGGTAATAAACATAAAAAGTAAACATGCATAGAATATCTATACTCATGTCAATGTATAGAAAATCCTAATGCATGGGAGATATGTACAAATGAAAATCTATCTACTATTATAAAGGAGGAAAAAATTTAGGAATACTTACCCTTGAAGATGAACCCACCAAGACTCAATTTATCCCTTGGCCAAGGTAATTTGCAAGAGGTTTTTATGGTATGTAAGGATAACAAGGATAAGTCAACTCTAGGATACACAACTTATCTATGCATCCAAAAGACTTCTCCATAAGACAAGATTTATATCTCTAAAAAAAGTATTGAAACCCTAAGTTATGATCCTCAAGTAGAATGGTGGATAAGTAGATTCATTATGTGCTAATCTTCTTCTTCTCTTCTCTTTAAATGATGGAAATGGATGTGTATATATAGCTAGATCTAATTCTAAATCTTTTTGAAAGTTTAGTTGATGAGGTCAACTCAATCGACTTTGTATCATTATTGAAAAAAAAAAGTCTTGGTCTAGGTCATCTAGGGGAAAACCTAGACCCTTAACCTGTTTTATCAATTTGAATATAGGGTTGATGGGTCTGATAGTGTAAAAACCACAAAAAAGGGTGTTAGGATTAGGAAGGGGCTAATGAAGGTGGTAAATGGTTGGAGGAGTGTGAAAGATAGGGTAAAAGTATTAAAGAAGTGTCTAGGAGATGTTTGTGTAGATAGAAAGTGGTAGTATAGGGGATAACAATCCTATGATCACCCATGGTTTTCCCACCCCTTTCTTGATACACCCTTTAAGGTATGCACTTAGAGAAATTGAGACTTGATGGGTTCTTGTAAGTGAGAAGGCATCAATAATTGATAAATTTTGAAAATATTATGTTTATACATATGCATCACTTGAAGCTCATCACATGTCATGTAGGTGTAATAGGGGATGGTGTTTCAAGAAAAAAACATAACAGCACACATCATTGAAGATGAATAAATTGCAATAAAAAGTAAGATAAATGAAAGGACATGATTGAAAAAGACATACCTTTACCTACCTTAGTGGTGTAGATAATAAATGAGGTGAAGGAAATGTGAAGGTGTCTAATGCATAGAAACTAGGTGAACCTATAGAGATTATCATAAAAGAGCAAAACATGCTTTTTTTGGCAAAATGAACATTAATATGTGAAAATATTCTCTATGATGTTAGGATTCTAGAACATATTATGGTTCATAAAAATAAATATTAGAAATAAATATATGGTCAAAAGGTAAAATATGGTGGTAAATATTTGCTAGGTATATAAATATTGAATAGTAAATATAAATAGGGTGAAAAATAATTCATTTGTTATTTTTTCTATTTTGAGAAAATAGAGCTCTAAGTGACCCAGTGTGAGACTAGAGAGCCATAATGGTGAGGAAATGATAGTTGAGATGGGGAGGATACCTAGCAGTCATAAAAAGTATTAAATAAGTAAGCAATCATGATTTTCAAAATTTTGAGTAATTTTATAGAGCTAGATATAAAAAAATTATTGGCAAGAAAAATCTAGGCACCAAAATTGACCCTAGGAAAATTTTAGGTAGACTAGGGATAGAATGGGGTACTACGTAGGAAGAATTTAGACCAATAAATAACTAATTAATTTATGATAAATGGTCATAAACTCACCATAGTGAAAGAATAGAGTTGACCTGGTAGACTTAGTTTGTAAGGTGAGCAAAAGATAGGGGGTCAACTATGTAGAAGTGGGCTGACATAATGTTTATAGAGGTGGATGAATGCATAATAGTAGGCTGATGTAGTCTAAAAGGAAAATAGGGATGACTATGTACTAGAGGGCTGATATAGTTGGTATAAATTGGCTAATATAGTTTGTTAAGGAGGACTGACTATGTACTAGAGGGCCGATGTAGTATGCTAGAGGAAGGGAAACACTGATTTAGTTGGAAAGAATAAGGGATGATTTAGTATTAAATGGGTTGATGTTATGCAATAAGATGGATAAAGGGATAATTTATTATCAAATGGGCTGATTGTGTATAAAAATAAGAAAGCATAAGAAACTAAATCAAACCAACTAGTTAAGTAGTTAATTTGTGAATTTTTAAGAATGTATTTTAAATATTTATGACATGGAGATCTGATACATCCTTTGTTGTTTGATATTTTTTATATATGATATATATATTGGTGCTTGGTAGATGCATCATGGATACCATATTTTTTGGATTATTTATCAGATGGGGATAGAGCACAACTGGTCACCTTGAGTGTTGGTAGAATTATGGAGATGAGATAGATCCCATTGAGTGTTGATATCATTGTCATGTTACTAGGAACATGGGAATGGTTGACTAACACTTTGTAATGGGAGGTTTATGGGGATGCCATTGAGGTGGGTATCACTCTAGAGGACATCCATGCATTGCTTGGACTTTTGATAGGTAGGACACTAGATATTATTGAAACATTAGAGGATAAGTATGAGAGACAAACATTATCCCAATGGGCTACGTGCTCAAGTAGGATTCACCCTAGGATGAGGGTGAGCTTGTTTGATGTTTATATTTTAGCCATTCTAGGCATCCAAAAGGTAGTGATAGGATTTATGATAACATGAGTGTTGTGTCACAAGTTAGATGATAAGGTACCAATGTATGCAATAGCGTTATGTTAGTCTACATTAGATCAATAAGCACTCTATGATTTTGGGGCTGTCATTTAGGTCAAAATCAAGCATGATATATATGGGATGATGTCAATAGGGTAGAATACCATGGAGCTTGTGATTTTACTAAGTGCATAGATATATGAGATGTTTCCCATGTGTCATCTAGTTGAGTTGCCCCATATAGTTGATTATAGGTTGCCTCAGGTTTTGAGATGGAGACAAGACTATGTAGTGAAAACCATGCCTCATATGCTAACATTGCAAATGATCACATGAAGGGAGATAGTAAAGCATCCTTATATGCACATAGATGCTATATAGACTTGTTGGTCGACCATTGTAATAGGATTAACACAAGTATGGATCATGGGCCACTACACATCATGGATATAGATGCATTTGACGACACACTTAATAGGATAGTTTGAAATACCCCATATAGAAGCCCCTCTATTATTGCCTACTTGTTGAGCATAACATGCTAGAGAATTAAGAGGGAGGGGAGGCAAAGGGGTACCTATGGAGATACCAATGACTAGGCTTCAATGTGCTAGACCATAGAGCAGTTGAGAAATATAGTAGGTAGAAATAGATCCAATAGGGGTAGAAGCTATGTATGTGGATGCATGGGTACAATATTCACCACAATAGAGGAAATAGTGACCATAATACCCTCATCAAATATAGAAGCACTGTTGGTATGAGGAGATGTAGGTATGAGCTACTGCACAAGGGGACTCAAGAGCCACTTCAGGACATTGTTGGTCTATAGAGGCACCCCTAAGGAGAGTATCATGGCATGATAGATTGGTGACTCTTGGTCTTACATTCTCACATAGGTGTTTTATATAGGAGGTGCTCAGTGGGCAATCAGATGGGGAGACCATAATTGCTGATACAAACATTGGTGAGAAATGTTTTAATTTTGATTTAAGTTTTTGATATAGGATACTAGTTGCATTTTGATTATGGTAGATACATGATTTTGATATATATATGTGATTTTATTTTTGTATATCCTATAATAGAGGAGATTAAATGGGGATCCTTGGTTATGGTTTCACACCATGACATTTTCAATGGGGTGCTGGCACCATACGACCCCACCACATTAGATAATCCTATCGTTTCATCTACCCTAGCCCAGGTGGGCTAGTTTAGACTGGTCGGGGAGGCCACAAAGAAGTTACAAGCACATGATGATGAGATAAAACCATCGATAGTATTTGGAGAGAGAGATGCGTAGGCTTGGTAGGCCTTGATATAGGAAAGAGCCACACATATGGTGACCACCATCCAACTTAGATAGGTGCATTCCTAGGTGGCCAATCTATAAGGACATATTACTGGATTGATATCTTAGACTATTAATTTATAGTGTACTATTTAGATGGAATAATCATAGGCATTTATGGATAGCATGTCTAAGCCACATGATAGACATGATGATGCCCAACCTTAGAGTTAGAGCTATTGTATTATGTATTTTGTATAAAACACATGATACATGCATGCATACATACATACATATTGATGTTAACATTTGTATATATATTATGAGTTGTACTTGGATTTTTAAGTGGATGCATGGATATATTTCATTTTAGAAGATGCATTTAACTTTTATTGTATATGCTATGGGAAATATGTGATGTGTGTTTTATTTTCTAGCATTATGTGATATTTTTTTAATTATTTTTGGGAAATTAGGGTTTAGTTCCTAAACAATAAAGGGTCTAGAGTAAACGGGAAAATGTAATTAAATATAGTAAAATATAGATTTATATCAATTTGATCAAATCAATTACATATGGAAAATAAGTAACATATCTAAAAAATAGGCTAAAATGAATGATTTAGAGGCTAAAAACTATTGTGTAGGACTAAGATAGTGTCATAAATCAAAATATGGATTTCATTCAGTGAAAGGATAGGAGTGCTAAAAACAAGATACTTTGGGTTTTGGTACTGTAGTCCACTCCTAATACTATTGTTCAAATTTTTCATAGAGATTTGAGCTTTTTGGTTTTTATCTATTGTTCCTATTTGATCTTGTTTATGAAATCTTGGGTGTTGAATGTTGATGAAGTTCACTGTAGAGATATTTTAATCTTCAAACCCTAGGTATATCTACACACATGAAACAACAAACACATCAAAAAAAGGGTGAAAATTAGGTTAGGAGAAGTATGATCACATTATCTAGAACCCCTATTGTTTTGATTGTTGCCTATATTAATCCTCAAGCTAGGGTCTCAAATAAAATGTAGTTCTCCCTTAGGGAACATGCATAATCAACATTCAGGGTAGATGCAAAAATTAACTTTTGTCTAGGCCCTTCCTTGATTAATCATGTAAATCTATGTGTGATGTAGAATGTTGAGTTGTATTATTGACTAAATTTTAATTATTTACTATGCCAAAGTAGTTAGTGTTAGATATAAAATTCCTTGTGAAGTCCTTTCTATAAAAGACTCTTTATTTTGAATTTAAGAACTTTATTTGCATTAGTCAACATAAAAAATCTAAATAAAAATTAACAGAGGGGATAAGAAGGGGGTCAGACCCATTAAGTAAGAAAAAATGACTATTGGATAATAACATCAAGTAGGATAGGAGCGTCGGGCACTATAGTCCTTCAGAATTATGTTGTTTTAGACTTAGAAAAATAGGTTGGGATTGACATAGACCAAGATTGGGGGTTATTGGGGGTATAGTTTAGTTAACTAAGATGATAGAGAGGTGATAAAATAAATAAATAAGATCAAGATAAGCAATACAAAGACATGAATAGTACAAATAAGGATCATATTCTCCAGTTAAAGTCTCATGTGAAAAAGACTATGAAAAGACATGATATGTGTGGTTGCTTGATCAATTTAGGGTGTATACATTTGCCCTCCTTTTATTCTAGTGATTCAATGAAATAAAACACTAGAGTAAAATAAATAAGAATAAAATGTGTACCTGAACCTACCTGCATGGAGATGAATGTGTAGTAAAGATGCAACTCACTTCCTAACCAAGGAAGTGAATGGAGAGATGAATAGTTCTTAGAGAAAGAAGGAATCCTTGAAGTGGATGCCCCCTATACTAAATATGAATGTAGAATCCATTTATCATGGAGAAAGATGGCAATGTTTTACCCTTGTGTTGAATATAACTAAAGATGAGGAATGCTCAGAGGCCCAAAACCAATCTCTATCCTCTGTCTCACATAAACTCATGTAATATAGATGTGTGTATAAAAATATGTATGTTGTGAAGAGAAAAATCTATAATGCCCCCATTATGAATATTTGAACTAGAATTGAGAAGTGCACAAAGGCCCAAAACCAATGTCTGTCCTCTATCTCACATAAACTCATGTAGTCTGGGTCTGAGTAATATAATGGACCAACCATTGTAGATGGCTATGTGGTCCAACTTGGTGACAACCTAGGTACAATTGGGTGTAATATAAAAATCTAGTCAATGTACAAGAAGAGAATGACATGTATTACCATTCCATTTGTATAATCTTGAATGATGAAGAATATAAACATCTATGCCATGCCCCTAAATATGCTATGTGAGTGATGCATCTGTATAATCTAGTAATCTATATAACCACATGTGATATGACATATCTTTCCATAGCACATATGCAAAATTAAAGGCCTAAAACACTTTTCTCTACACTATGTCTATAGCCTACTATCTAATTTTATAACTGTGTCATGTTGTATGAAGTTGTATGTGTGAGACATGTAGTATGTACATGCCTCCAAATTTGATATTTGAGTCTGTATCTATATCAAAAGCATTGTGAATCCATATAATTTGAACCACTATATCTGAATAGTCTGTGTATCTATAAAATATGAATCCATATGATCTAAACCACTATATTTGAATAATCTATGTAGCTATAAACTGAAGGTATATCCCTCTAAATGTCCTGAGTAATGCTGAGTAACCCACATAATCTAAATCACTATATATCTTGACCAATCTAAGCTAAATATAAAAAGCTAAATGTTGGATGTGTAAGAACCATGGTGTATCCACTTATGAGAGTGGATGGGTATGTTGGGTAAGTGTAGAAATAGGAATAGTATGAATGATGCCTCCTTTTGGGGAGAGGGACAATATTTGTGATAGAGGAGGTTGAGCCAAAAGTGATGACTAGTGGCATAGTAATAGAAACAAGGTTGGCATGTTATGAATAAATTGAAAGGTTATTTGATTAATTATATTGAGTTGTTGAAAGTGGAACACATTTTGCTTGGTGAGGACTAAAGTGTGTGTCTAGGTGTAAGATACATATAGAGATGTGTGTGTTGTAGTAGGTATATGAAGTAGTAAGAGAATGAATTTTATGTGATGTTAAAGGTATCATTTTCATGTTTCTATGGAAATAAATGGTTTGAAAAATGAAGTTATGGGAAAAATAGTATCTTGATTTGAATGAAAAAGTTGGTTAATATAAGAAATTGGATTGATTGTTGATTCATTTATGTATTGACTAGGTTGAGATTTTGAGTTCTAGAGTGAGAAAAATGCCAAGGAAATGAGCATCTACCATGAATTGATTTGAGTAATTAGTATCCTAGGTTTAGGTTGGCGGTGATGTTACCCTAGTAAATAGCTCAAACGCTTGATTCTTATCAATTTTTTTTACCTATTATGGTGTTTTTGATCTCTTTAAAGTAACATAGGAGATTTTTTTCTAGTTTTAGTGCTCCTATCTAGGTTTTAATGCTCTTGTCTAGGTTACAATGCTCTTGTTCAATGTTGCTATCCTATAACCAAGATTTTTATCTTATAGGCAAGATTTTTGGAGATGCTGCTTTGATACTTGCTATTGATTTTGCTTGGATTTTGACTTGGTATTATTTATTTATGGATGTGATATTTTTGGTGTTTTATAGGGTGAGGTATAAATGAGAGATTTTTATAGGGGTCAGGTGATGGAGACATTGAGCTTACTACCATTATCTTCTGATGAGAGGGTTGTACTAGATAGGGTAGGGTTGGGTCACGTGTGTGACCTAGGTATAATTTAGTGGGATTGATATTTGATGACTACCTTATGTGAGAAGTGGAATGTAGATACATGTACTTTTTAGCTCCTTATAGGGGGGATGACTATGACTTTGGAGGATGTGTATCATATATTGAATTTATAGATTAAGGAATGGTGTGTGACATTACAAGATGACATGGGTGATGATGTTATTGATCATGCATCCTTGTAATTTATTGGTATACCCTCAGGTATATATTGGATAGGTAGTGATAGTTATGTACTACTGTCAGTTATTGTGTAGTCTAGTATTTTACACTTACAGAAGTGGTTGGCATCATTTGTTGCTATGGATGGGAGTAGAGTATCTATTGCATATAGGATGTATAGGATTATGTGTAGTGTGGAGGTATATGGATTTTTTTTCTCATGGGGTAGGACTATGCTTGCCCACCTATACAAGGATCTCTAGAGGTTTACATAGGAGTCATTCATTGGTGAGGTGAGTGCAGTAACCTTATTGCATTGTTGGGCTTGTGATCACATAAAAATTATGCAACTACTTAGATTATTGAGGGAAAACTAGGCACCTCCATAGCCATTTGGAGAGTGGTGGATGAGTACATTAGCTATCTGATCCCCTGGGGTAGACCATTATAGGTGGGTGCTAGGTAGATTAGTGGTTGGTGACATTATATGGAGGCCTTATAGAAGATTTATTAGGTGGGAAGAGGATGGATTAAAACTACAATATATGAGAATTAGCTATTATATATATGACCACTAGGATGGAGTGTATGAGCACTTTCAGTATGAGTATGTTTCTAAACAATTTGGGGTACCACAAGATGTGCCCCTAGTAGTATGGGTGTGGGCGAGGAGTGCACGAGTGTCCATGAGTGTAGGAGCTCATGTGAGACCTAATGAGGCTAAGCTTGCACCATTACAATTGGATGCAATGGATGTGGACATATATATTCTAGAGGTGGAAGACATTGTATGTATAGATGTATATACTACATAGTAGGCTAGGCATTAGTGGCCTCTATTTTACCCTATTGAAGAAGGGGATGCCCTAGAGTATGAGGATCCTAAGCCAATCAAGTTGATGGGAGGTAAGTAGTGATTATATTTAAATTATGTATAAATTTGTGATTATTAGTTTTGATTTATAGGTGTATAGATAACTTAGTGTCATACTTTGTGCGCAGGTGAAGTACAAGGTGCTCAGGGTGGAGCACAGTATGGGGTAGGAGGTGGAGATGATGAGTACTAAGAGACAATAATTGAGTTGACACTACATGAGCTCACACAACACTATACATAATGATGCAGTGGAGGAGGGTTTTCTAGATAAAGTGATGGTCATGGATAGTATTCATGCCTTTTGTTTGATATGGTTGCTATAGCAACAACTGCATATATTTAGGGTAATAGGAGAGAGATGAGCTGAGAGTGAAGTTGGATAGGCATCGGATGCCCCCAAAAAATTTTGTATTGGTTAGTATGAAGATCATGGATGAGTATATAGATCTTTAGAGATGATATGAAGACTTACATGAGGGGCATGGTTGACTATTAGAGTGAAAGAGTTGTCTCAAGAGGCATGCAATAGCTCAAGGAGGTGCGGGGCCATCGAGAGCTAGAGTAGATTATGGGACTAGCATTGGTGGAGAGAGTGAGGGCTTGATGCCCATTAATGATTTATTGTATGTGATATTAGTTTATATGTATTAAAAAATTCATTAGATATATGGATATTTAGTTTGATTTTGGCACATGCATTATTTTGTTATGGAATTTGGAATATATTGGTATATTTATTGTAAATGGTTGTTTAGAAATAGTTGTTTGGCATTGATGTTGAGGTTACATATGTTTGGTAAAATGTTATTTGGGATGTGATTTTATTGTTGTTGATATGTTTAAGTGTGATGCTAATTTTTATTTTGAATCATGTGTAAAATACTTTGTTGTTATGTAATTGGTAAATTGATTTGATAAAGTGAATTAGTTTTAGGATTGGTAAAATAGGATATTGGTAAGGTTAAGAATTGGATAATTTGGTTTGGTTAGGGATGGTTGTTTGTAACTAAGAATGTTATTTGCTAATAGAATGGGATGTAAGATGTCACTCTTGTGCATATCAACCCCATATCTACTATATCACTATCTTAACCATGATAGCCAATTAAATAAGTGACCATACTACTCATGTTATGTAGGAACATGCTCTATATCTAATGTTGTCTATGGTTCACTAAATTATAGCTATACATGGAGGACTATGTAAGATGTAACCTTAATGCATGTGTAACTAAAATTGTGTGTTGTGAAGTCTCATCTTTCCATAATTATAGTGGATTTCTATGTGAAAATAACACCCTGTGGCCTCTACTGTGATGCATATGACTGAGCAATAGATTGAGATGGAACTATAACTTGTGATGATGGCTCATCTAATCTCAATCATAGTGGATTGTTACATGGAATAGGTTCTTGAAAACTTATCCATAATGAATATCTATCTGAAGTGATACTCTATAATGTGGGTTCATCTAATCTTAACTATAGTAAGTTTGTTACATGAGATAAGACCCTAAAAACTTGAATTCAGTGCCTGATGACTATGTTGGCTATGTATATGGAACTACATTATGTACTCCTCAGACCTACACTTCTATATGTAGGTTGATCTCATTGTACTAGTCTCTAAACCCTTTAAGTAGGTGGGATAAAAGATATCTTATGAGGCTCTACATTAGAAAAACTGCATTACTCTCATGATGAGTAACCGATGATTCTTATGAAGGAATGTCCTAGGATGACTCAGTCATGGAGGAATGAGTTCTGGGAATCTATGATGGAGGAGATCTCAGTGCCCCTGGTGTGAATTCTATGATGCCATTATCAACACATCTATTAATGCAATCCCTGAGGGCATAACAATCATTATCTTTGTGTCTACAATATATGATGATAGTTATAAAAGGGCTAATGTGGCTATCTATATAAGAGATGTGGATCTCACTAATGATTATAAGGAAATGTGATTAACCTCCTATCTAGTAGTGTTGATAGTATGACATATGGGCTATACTTCTCTAAATCAAACTATAGTGGTGCTTTGTTGCTATTCTTTGTAGTGCATATTGTATATTGGTTCTCTAGAAACTGGCTCTCTATTCTTAATTGGTTGCTTTTCTAGTTGTGGTCTCCTATCTTATTTAGGACATGGTGGATGATGTGTGATAGGAGATGTACAGGGAGGTACTATTGTGAAATCTAGAGTAAGTTGATCAAATGAATTTGCCTCAATCAATCCTAATTTCTTCGCTAAGGCTAGAATTGTATAACATACGTGTCTAAAAGAGGACTCTATCTGATATAATATAATGCTCTAGGAGAGGTTGGTGAAGCCTTTTGATAAATATATGGTGAATATAAAGATCTGTTGGTTTATAAATCAATCGTAACATGTACATCTTGAATTGTAAGATATAATTGCTAACCTAGCTCTGAAGAATTCTAATGTAAATGTAGCAAATTTCTCATATGTAACACAAAGGCCTATGTTTGCTATTTAATATCTAAGAAATGCCTCATCTAGGTCATCATATGTATGTAAGGAACCAACAAGGAGGAGATGAAATAACCAATTATGTATATCACCCATCTAATTGTCTACTAGAACAACTTTAATAGAATCAAAGGACTCACATGAGATGGCAAAGCCTTTCAAAAGGCTTGAAGGTGTACAAATGGAATTCTAGTTCCATCAAATTGAGGCAATGATGGTATCTAGAAATTCTTAGGTAATGAAGCTTTGATAAATGTCTTCAGAAGAGGTATACCATGTAAGTCATTGGCATCCATCCAAGACTTACAAGCCTTGTTTACCAAAGTAAGGAGGTGTGCTTGGTGTTGTATTTCACCAACTACATGCATTAATTAAATAATCTCCTATGATGAGTATATTTAGTATCTTGAAATGGTTCATTTAAATATTGAATTTGATTATTTATTTTAGCCATGGGAATGCTACATTTATCATTTAGATCATAGAGAGGGGGTGTAGTCACTTAAACCTTTTGCAGGAATGGTAACTTGGACCTTAGTAGAGGGATGTGGGATACCATTCTCTTTGGATGAAGAGTGAGAAATAGGTACTACTATAGTAGGGGGGTGGCTTGAGAGATTCATTATTATCTTTAGTAGTTTAGTGAATCACATTATAATTGAATAGAAGATTGTGATGTTATTATTAACATGTGCATCATTTGAAATAGAATCATGTATAGAAGTATAATCAAACATTTTGTAATGCATTAGGTTTGAGAGGAAGTGAGAGAAGAGTTAGAAACATGAGATACATTTTATTCTTCACTATATGCATAATAGTCATCATTATTCCATGTATTATCATAATCATAGTTTTTGTTCATATTCACATCTCATGTTCATATTCATTTACATGTTCACTATCATACTCATTATCACTTCCATTATCACTAGGGAGAGTGGTAAGAGAAGATGTTAATTATTTTCTATTATACAGTAAATTGTCATGTGCAATTGGAACATTATGTGCAATCTATATTTTTATGGAATGGAGTGTATGCATTATTTTCATTTGAAATATTAGAATTAAGAGTAAGAGAGTTATCATTTATAAATTCTTTTTAAAAATTAGAGTTGAGAACATGAGATGGATAATTTAAACTATGCATTGGAATTTTGATTCTATTGCATTTTTATTATTGTAATTTGAACATAGAAGTAACAAAAGAGAGAGAGGAGAGAGGAGAGAAGAGAGAGATGAGAGAGAGAGAGAGAGAGAGAGAGAGAGAGAGAGAGAGAGAGAGAGAGAGAGAGAGAGAGAGAGAGAGAGAGAGAGAGAGAGAGAGAGAGAGAGAGAGAGAGAGAGAGAGAGAGAGAGAGAGAAGAGAGAGAGAGAGAGAGAGAGAGAGAGAGAGAGAGAGAGAGAGAGACTAGGCTCATATGCAAGAAAATTATCACCAATGAGAGGTTCACTTTGGAAGTGCATGACTAATTTGCATATTTGATGTATTATGCCTAGAGAGAATGAGGTGAAAATTAAATTTTCCATTTATCAAAATTATTTTCTTTAGAAGAGGGAAAAAAAAGAGATAGGGTTTGAGAGAAGAAGGTGCATCTACTTTTTCTTTGCGATCACTTTCGTGTGCATCATCATATTCATCATTTAAAAAAATAGTAATTGTCTTCATTATAAATGAAATCATTTTCCACATTTTTAGCTAATGTGAAATTTTGTAAAACTTATCCATTCATTATCATAATTATGACAAAAATTTAGAAATCTATCTATGGCATGAGAGGGAAGAAGTGCCTTAGTGGTCATTTTATTTTTTTCACCAAAGAGAATATAGAAAATTAATGTTAATAAAATAAATGCAAAAATAACTACTAACATAGATATTCTAATTAGTTTTTGACACTCCAAACAATTTGCAAAAAAACTAATTTTTTTTCTAAAAAATGCAAGAGAGGAAGGCTTGGGGTTTGAGGACCTAGTTTGGAAATCTAGGGTTTTGGGTTGGGGTTTTAGAATTTTTAAAAAATTATCAAAATAATTTAAATTATAAAATATATTTGAATAAAATAAATTCACAAAAATTTATACAAAAATCAGAATTTAATAATTGAATTTTTGCACAAAAAAGTGAAGGGAAACCCCAGGGTATCTAGGGTTTTGAGGGACCTAGTATATGAAACTAGGGTTTGAAAGAAAACTAATTTAAAAATCACTATGGTAAATTTAAAAATTCAAATGTAAAATTTTGATTTAAATATTTAGGAAAAAAATTAGAAAAATACTGGAAAAATCAACAAGGAATTTTCCTTAGGGTTTTTATGCACAAATGAAGTAAGTCGAGTTCACCAAATGCTTTTTTATTTTTTGGAAACTATGGTTTAGTTCCTAAACAATAAAGGGTCTAGAGTAAATGGAAAAATGTAATTAAATATAGTAAAACATACATTTGTATCAATTTGATCAAATCAATTGTATAGGGAAAATAAGTAACTTATCTAAAAAAATAAGCAGAAACAAAAGGTTTAGAGGCTAAAAACTATTATGTAGGACTAAGATAGTGTTGAAAATAAAAAGTTGGATTTAATTAGATGAAAGGATGGGAGAATAAAAATTAGGACACTTTAGGTCTGACACTATAGTCCACTCCTGCTGCTATTGTCCAAACTAGTCACAAAGATCTGAGCTTTTTGGGTTTGGTCCATTATTCCTATGTGAGCCTGCCTATGAAATCTTAGGTGTTGAATGCCGATAGAGTTCATTATAGACATGTTTTAATGTTAAAACCATAGGTCTATATATACACATGAAACAATAAATACATCAAAATAAAAATGGAGGAAAATTGGGTTAGGGGAAGTATGATCACACGATCTAGAACCCCTACTGTCCTGATCTCTACCTATCTTAACCCTTAAGATAGGGTATCAAATAAAATTTAGTTCTTCCGTAGGGAATATAAATAATTAACATGCATGATGGATGTAAGAATGAAATTTTACCTAGGCCTTTCCTTGATCAAGAATGTAAATCTGTGATGTAGAATGCTGAGCTATACTATTGACTGATTTTTAATTATTTACTATGCCAAAGTAGTCAGTGCTAGATGTAAAATGTCTTATGAAGTCCTTTATATAGGAAACTCTTTATTTTGAATTTGGGAACTTTATTCACATAGCTGACATAAAGAATATAAATAAAACTTAAGGGAGGGGCTAAGAAGGGTTTATGACCCATTAAGAAAGAAAAAATGATCATTGGACAACAACATCAAGTAGGATTGGAGTACCAGGTGCTGTAGTCCTATAAAAATATATTGTCTAAGACTTAGAAAAATAGGCTGTGATTGACATAAGCCAATTCTAGAGGTTCATGGGGGTATAGGTTAGTTAACTGAGATGATAGAGAGGTGATAAAAGCAAGAAACAAGATCAAGACAAGTAAAATAAAGACATGGCTAACACAAACAAGGCTCATATTCTCTATTCAAAGTTTCCTATGAAAAGACATGATATGTGTGGTTGCTTAACGAATTTAGGGTGTATACAGATACACATGCATGGTTAAAAATAAAAAGGCAAAAATGAATTGGAAAAGTATAAGTAATAAAAAAACAAATTTACTACACACTATATCATGATGGGAAATGTGAAATATCAAAAATTGATGAATATAATAAACCAAATATGGTACAAAGGGTAATAAATATTTTAAAACCATGTAAATAGATTTGCATCAAATTAAAACAAAATAACAATCACACTATATCACATTGGGAAGTATGATTTTTATTAATAAATTGGAAGGCACATGAAAAGCCAATGGCTTAAAAACAAAAAAATTCAGTCAATCAATCATACTAAATCACATTGGGAAGTATATAAAAAGAGAGAAAAAATTGTAAAATGAAATTAAATTGATTGCACTAATTCAAGCTAGGAAGTATGCAAATTTTAATAAAATGATTGTAAGTATACATGCAATAAAAAAATCAAAAGATAAAAGTGAAATATTAATGAAGTAAGCATAAAACATACTAAATTAAGTTGAAAATCATGTCAATGATGTGTAACTCATAATTGAACATTACTTATCTCAAATTTGACACATGTAATTTTATTATGACTTGGGTATTGAAATATTTTATGGGGAGGGCTTGGTCCTATCCATAGTCTTAAACTTGAAATCACAAAGGGAAAACCAATGAGGTGGAAAAAACCATGGAAATGATTTTAAAGAATGGTTTTAATGTGGTAATTTTTGAGGATGGCCTGGTCCTATCCATAGTCTTACATTACAACTCATAGAGGGAAAACCTAGGGGGAATTATCAATTAATAAAACAATACTTCTCAAGGGGGAATATTAGGAATGTTGTAATTGAAAGAGGGAATGTAAAAAAACATGACAAACATATATGAGAAGACCTTAGTAAACATGAGGCATACTAGGTACAGTAGAAAGACACTAAGAGTCAAGTGGATATCAATATACAAAGGATACCCTATTCAAAATAAGCACACAACTATATAGGAAAATAAGTGAGATACTAATATAAACTCATGTTGGTTATATGAACAAGAAAATTAAAATGGATCTACCTTCCCACATGTTCCCCATTCCTTAGGACCTCTTATAGAGCTATTAGTTGGCTATGAAGATTGGACACTTATGTGAGAAAGTAGGTAGCACTAAAAGATTTATTTATTCTCCTTTTCTAATCTACTAGACTACCACACCCCAGTGGACCTTAGCTCTAGCATGAGGCCAACTGTGGAGTTTAAAATTTGATTAGAAAAAGGAGATGTGCTATGAATCACATCTTTTAGTCTGATTTGACTTTTGAAATTTGTATGTTTCCTTTTGTATCATTTTCTTTTGTTTGAATGATTTGGATTTTATATTTTATGGATTTTATGATTCCTCCTCCATACAAATTTTGAATAACCAATATGATGGATAGAAGTGATACACATGAATGATATTTTAGACTTTGGTTAAAGGAAGTTAAGTATCCAATGATATGACTGATTAAACACTTAGGATTACCTATGAACCAGTATGTTATCTCAAGTGTCAACCATCTGTATGACTAGTATGTGAAATTAAATAAGGGAATAGAGGGAGATCCAAAGTAGATAGTTAAGAGAAGATTAAAATGAAATGCCTTATTTTATAACTAATCACATGGTAAATAATGATTACTAAGGGGAACAAGGTTTGTATAACTAGGTCACAATAATATTTATCTGTGTAAACATGAGGAAAGACAAAAATATCCATGAACATAAATGAAATCATAAATATAAGGATGTAATCATAGAAATAATGAAAATAAGTCATTAAAAAATATGAAAGAAAATGAAACCATATAGAACACAAAATGCATAATATAAATATCCTTGTGAAATAGATAATTAAAACTAGATTTGACACATAGTCAAATGATATAAGATATATAAAAGTGGATCACAATTCCAATCCAAAATCATAATGAAGAATAAAGTGAGAGAACACCATGTTGTGTTCATAAATAGTGATAAATATTATCCATGACATCTGAAATATCTCTATGAAGTTGGGTCCTAATTGTAGCCAGAGTCTCATCTATCCTCAATGAAAGCTATATAAAGACCTCTCATCAAATCTCCTCAATAGAAAATGTATGTGTAGTTGAAGGACCATGCCCATGAGGGATCTGATGCATAGAATACCCAAGGAGGGGAATAGATGCTGGAATGGGAGTGGTATCTTTGGGATAATAAGGTGGCACCATAGGTGAAGGAACCAAAGGTGGGGAAGAGGGAACCATAGGGGAAGAAGGATAAACTTTCTTATGTGGATGACCTGTGAAAAGAGGAATAATAGGCAAATGAATCATCATAAGGTGATCATGAATATTATACTAGAGAATGAGGAAATAATCAATATGATGGATATCGTATTGGTGCCAAAGATAATATACATCTCCATATTTTGGAATATACTTAGGTAAAAACTTGGGAGGATGTATAGCCTTGTATTTGGGCTAGGGAAAGGTAGGATGAAATGTGCTAATATTTTACCAAAGATTTTGATAATGGGTGGAAGAATGATTATATGTGCCATGGAAGTAAAAAAATGGTTGTTAGTAGATATTTGGGGTCTACTAAAGGAAGAGGTAGAATTAGAATCTAGGGAAGGTTGATGTAACTAGAAGTCTCTGGTCCAATGACTGATAAATTTATGAATATCATAATAAGTTTGATCGGCCCATTAGGCATGTAGGGGATCAAGCTACGTCAAAAGAAGAAGGATATCACCAAGGGTAGGTAGGGCTGGTGTAGAAATTATACTGGGCTCATCTGAGGGTGAAGTGGGACACATAAAAGGATTAAGAACAATAACTAAGATCTCTAGGAGAAATAAACTATAAATATCTTGGTATCTATCAAAATTATAAGGACCAATCATAACATGATCCATAAGAATGCTTCTAAGAGGCTCTACTAGACTATAGGTGTACCATGTAATCACTCCATCTCTATCCTACAAAAAATAGGAAGAATACTAGAATGAGGCACTATAAAATAAGGAACACAATAAGATGAATGAAAATATTGAAATAAATACATAAGATACCAAAGAATATCAACATCTCTAGCTTGGACAAGTCCTCCTAGAAATAGATTGTATAAAGTATAACTATCATCATAATCAAGTGTATGTAGGTCGATGGTGTAGGTAGGTATGATATTTTCATCAAGAATTTCATGATGGATAGAATGCTGAGTCTTGGTTAATGCCATGGATATGTCATCAATAGGGGGATGATAGGAGTGAAATTTCAAGGACATTAGAAATTAGGTGATAGATGAGGGGAGAGATCCAAAATTTTGATCTTGATCTTGATATCATCTAGCTCATCATCATCCAAATCTAAGAGGTTAGGTGGTATGTTCCCAATGAGTTTGAGATGACCATTATAACCTCAGGTGGAATTGATAAGATAATTTAAACATTGAAATTCTTCAAATGGGATACTAGGCAAGGGTTTAAGGGTTGTAATTTTAAAGACACCATAGTCTTTAAAATTTTCAAAATTCCAAGGGTTTGTGTCTCCGTGAATCTTATAGATAGTAATATTATGGGGGAATTTGATGCATTGCTAGGAAGATGAGGAAATAGCCCTCATTTGATGAGTCCTAAGTCTACCAAGCAAGACGTTATAGGAAAGGGGAAAGTTAAATATGATCATTTTAACTCGAATGGTGATAGGAGGGATAGTTACAAGAATCCACATGCAACCTAAAGGAGGCATTTGCCTTCTATCATAACCTTGA
This sequence comes from Torreya grandis, assembly GCA_037957365.1. NCBI lineage: Eukaryota > Viridiplantae > Streptophyta > Pinopsida > Cupressales > Taxaceae > Torreya > Torreya grandis. The sequence goes on along the minus strand of JARHVA010000836.1, from coordinate 1,666,984 downwards.
CATTTACTGTGTGTGGACTTAAGATTGCACTCAAAATATCCAAGAGTTTTAATGAAAGTGAGGGAAGTGACACAAGTACCTAAACTCTCATTAATCAAAGTGCATTTGAATTGGATATCACTGATTTGGATGTTAATAAATAGTGAAGGATCATCCGTGCAAAGAAAAATCTCATCTAGAATCATGGAAGCAATAGGAAATTTAACTAAAAAAAAGTGTTCATTGTTTCATCATGGATGAATATCTCTTTGCATTATTATAAGATACTATCTTTATAACTAGATAAGGTAGCTTCACTTATTTCTAAGGGAGGATGAGGGATGTTCATTTCATATAATAATTGCATCAAATGGTTGCGATGATGGGGGGAAATTTACATGAGATCTATGAAAGGTATTTGATATGGGAGATGAAAAAGTTGCACTATGGTGTCCCATTCATCATAACCCATGGGGGGATTTCTAGATAGAGGTGTATAATGTTTTAAGAGATCTCAAGAAGGATTGGAAGTGGATTCAAAATTATGTCGGTAAGATGTGGATAGTTTAGTTTGAGGATAAATCGATTGATCATATTTAGATGGTGGGATAACTGATTTAAGTATTTATTATGATTAAGTTAAAGAAATACTATTGGAAGGTTGAGGAATGTTTTCTATGGGTGTAGATGTTGGAGGGATAGTAGAGATAGTGTGAGATGTATATTATAGTTGAGATGTTGGAAGTGGTTCTTAGAAAGAGATAAGTTCCTCTTACCCCAACTATGTTAGATGAGATGGGGAAGAGTCTTGGATGATGTAGAAAGTTTGGGAGGGTTTTTGCATGTGGGTTGGATTAGAATAAAGTAAAGTAACTAACCTTCGCATGTTAGTCATATTTACCATAATTTTTTTAGTAGTGATGTCTATAAGACTTTCAACATTGTTAGTGAAAGGAGTAGACTTGTCATTGCTATCTTAATGATTAGGAAGAGGATATTTGTATATGAAAAGATGACCATTAGATTGGTTTAAGTTTTATTTTTGTTTTGTGTTTCACAAGATTTAAAGCCTATTTCATATGCTTGTTGGCGCTTGCAATTGAGTGATTCATGATCAAGGTATGGGCTAATAAGAAAATCCATAGATAGATTATGTAATTATCTACAAGTCTCATGAGAGTGGCCCCAACTTACATGAAACCAAAAAAATTTGTTTGGTTCATACCATGATTTCATAGGATAAGTGGGGTCAAGATCTTGTGGTAGAGGACTTGGAAGATACTTTTGAAGCTCTGCTAATGATAATGGTTTATGGATGTTGATTTTGTTTATTTTGGAAAATTTAGGATTAGGGGTGTTATTTAGAGGGGGAACATGATTCAAAACATTGTTGGGAGCAATGTTTTAAATGTTATAAATGATATCATAAGTATCAATGACACCATCATTGGTATGATGATGATTTTTATTTTTAATGAACATGCCAGTGCCCATGGGAGGTTAAGATGGTTTAAATTAGTGCATGAGAAAATCTTGGTTCTTATCTTGGTCGAGGGATTCTTCTAAAGTTATTGAAGAGAGTCCTAACCTCATATTGTAACTTGTAATAGAGAGCATTAATGAATAGATGAAAGATATTATCTTTTGCCATATTATATTCACATTTATTAGACAAGGTATTACATCATTTGATGAAATCTTGTGATGTTTTAGTTTTAAGTTACTTAAAATTGATGAAGTGAGCCAAGGTATTCTTAGGGAGATCACTAGTTTAAAACTCTTGTACTAGGGAGTTAACCAGATCTTCCAAGCTAGTGATAGATTGGGATTTGAGTTGATTATACTAGTCTAAAACATCTTTAGAGAGGGTTTTAGCTAATATTTTGGTAGAAACAAAGGTATTAAGTTTGCCCCAATATTTTTAGAGATTTCCATTTTTTTAAAAATGTAGTGTGGGATTAGTGGACCCGTTATAACTAATTGTGGGTGTGATACCTCTTATGCCAATAGTGGCAATTTGAGGTATAAGAGGTTAATTTTGGAGATGTATGATTTTTTTATTGATAATGGTTGGTTGAGGAATAAGGTTACCATGAGAATCCCTAAGGGGGATGGGGGCATTTGGATTTTTTTCTCCCCATAAAACCTATTGGGGTTGATTTTGAAGGTAAATGGGATGATTTTGTAAATGTATCATTTTATTGGCATTATTTATTTGAGTAGTGTTCACTTGATTAAGAATTTGTAACAATAGTTGATGGGTTGGGATAGTATTTTTACTAGTTTGTACAACATGCAAATCATTATTATTGGTATCAATGTCTTGGGTTATACTGCAAATAGTGGTATGCATGACACTAGTGGCATAAGAAACATTGGTATAAAAGGAAGCACTATTAGCATGATTATAATGTGTATCAAAGGATGCACAATTGGAATGATTATAATTGGAATAAAAAGAAGTGCTAGTAGTATATTAAAATTGGTATCAAATAATGCACTAGTGGCTTGATTGAGGAGGGGCCTTAGAAAAGACACACTAGATGTTGATCCTATCATGTTAGTGGAGATAATTGGCATAGAGGTTGAAGAGGTCAAGGTGTGGGAAGGAGTAAAAATAGAAGGGAGAGGTTGAGAAGAAAATAATGTGTCACCCCCAAATCTATGAGATAATGTAGGGGAGGGTGAAAGAGGTTCTTCTACTTGACCACCTATCATTATATTGTAGATAGTTGAAGGGTCCTTTCCTCTATGTTGAGGAAATTTGTTAATGAAGAAGAAAATTTCAAGTGTGTAATTTAATTCAAGATCATCTTCTAATAATAAAATATGATTAAAAATTAATGATGAATGAGGAGTCTTGTAATTAGTAGTGTGAGTGGAAACATGCACATTACTTTCATCTAAAGTGGAAGCCACAAGATGTTTATGGGGAAACCTATTAGGATGGGCAAGAATCATCATGTTTATTGGATTAAAATTTTTATTCTCCTTAAATAGGAAATTCATGATGAGAAAAGGAGGATAAAGAAGTGATGAAAAGACAAAATTAAAAAACAAGATACAAAGTCAAACTAGTTGACTATATTTTGTAAACTAGGGAACAAAATAGAGTAAAAGAAATCAGTCATATAGGTTGAATATGTAATACTGAACAAGGAACATGCCAAAAAATAATAAGACACAGTCAGACAGGTTGACTATGTACTTCTTAGATAAGGTAATAAATAGGAAGATAAAGAGATACAGTCGAATAGGTCAACTATGTACTCTAGGAAGATAGACTAAAAGGTTTGTAAGAGACTACATTGACATAAATGATAGTGTTCTAAAATAGATAAATATTTTTCAAAATAATGTCTAAGTAAATAAAATTAAGCATACAAGTAATTAGATTAATGTGATTGATCTAATTTGAACACACATCATAAACCTTGCACCAATGCTGGCTAATGCAAGTTTTGCAATACAACATACAATGATCAAATAACAAGCAATAACCTAAAAGGAAATGCAAACTAAATGGTCATCCTAATTTTTATTAAGTTATAATGAAGTTTAATTTTAATGTTATTAGGAAGTTGACTTTAATGAGGAATTATAAAGTAATTTAAGGTTGGTTTTAGGATGTTTAGGTTGAAAGGGATATGTATTGGTGATGGTATTGGTTTGATATTAGAGCCTACCACCTCACTTCATAATCCTATAGTGATAAGGGTGTCAGTTGCTTTGCCAATATATACCATCAACCACATGTTTATACTTAGCCAAAAAACTATGTCATCTTTCTACTTGGTGATGAAATCCAAGTAGGTAGGCCTTGGAAAGAGAAATGTTTAATATTTTTTGTGATAAACTAATTTGGAAGTGTGTGTAAAAGAGGAAAATAGTGTGACTAAAATGGTAATTTAAAAAACCACCTATTTAATCTATGTTTGTTACTCTAAGCATGCAAAAAACTGAAAGGAAAGGTGAATTAATTACTAGAAAATAGGCCAATTCCTTTATTGTGAAGAGTACATAATCAATTTAGGTGACATTGTATGAAAATAGTGTTGAACAAAGTCAACTAGGTCACTATTGTTGTGCAAAAGTAATATCTAGAAGAACATTGTTAAATAGGTTGACTACGTCTTCAAGATAGAAGACAAACTACATAACTAAGTCTATCTGGTTGACCCAATTAGATGTAGGGCTACAATTTTATAGATTTCAAACTCATGAAAAATATTAATGGAAAGGAATAACTAAAATGATAGAGTGGAATAATGAACCTTGATGGGTTAGAATATGTTTTGATTGTAAAATTTTATGTTGTGATGTTCAAATGTTGATTAAAAAATTCTACTAATAGAGTTGACTGGTTTGATAGAGTTTTAAAAAATTATGTGCTAAATAAGAATTTGTGAATAGAGTTAATTGGATTGACTATGTTTGTAGACCTATATGCTAAAATAAGATAATTGTGAATAGAGTCGACTAGTTTGACTATGTATGCAAATCTAAAACTAAAAAAGAAGACTATGTCAAAATGATTGATCTAGTCACTTGTATTTGGAGAAGACCTTCATAAATAGAATAAAGTCATTTTGAATGACTGTGTGTTAAAATTATGCATATACTATTAAAACTATACTATCTAGTTTGATATAGTACTATAAAAATAGAAATATATAATATGATGACAAAATGAAAATGTGAAAGAAAACTTATAAGGATTTGATTCATGTTAGGTTCACCATAATGTATGTAAAGGGAAATGCAATCGATCTATTAATCAATCCTAGCTAGGAGAAGATAAATCCTACTTACAATTATGATTGTTGATACCTTAAATATTATGGTTCATGACAAAGATGGATCTACAAGACCTAACCAAGAGATCTCTTACCATAATAACATCACTAGAGAGGGTTCTAAATCCTCTAATCAAGCAACACCATACATTAACCTTAGCTAGATCCTATGTTTTTGTATTCACAAAATAATTAAAAGTAAAGTCTAATCTAGTGTTCAAGAAAGCTTGTGGCACAAAGTGGGGGTAATAAACATAGAAATTAAACATGCATTGAAGATCTATACTCTTGTCAATGTATAAAAAATCGTAATGCATGGGAGAGAAGTAAAAATGCAAATCTATCTACTCTTACAAAGGAGGAAAAAATTTAGGAATACTTACCTTTGAAGACAAACCCATTGAGGCTCAATATCTCCCTTGGCCAAGGTTCTTCACAAGAGGTTGTTGTGATATGGAAGGATAAGAGGTATAAGTCAGCTCTAGGCTACAAAACTTCTATATGCATCTAAAAGACTTCTCCATAAGAGAAGAGTGATATCTCTAAATAAATTATTAAAACCCTAAGCTATGCTCCTCAAGTAGAATGGTAGATAAATAGATTCATAATATATTCTTCTTCTTATTTTATTCTCTTCAAATGATAGAAATGGATGTGTATATATAGTTGGATCTAACTCTAAACCTTTTAAAAAATTTAACTGATAGCGTCGGCTCAATTGACTTTGTATCATTAGTGATATAAATAAATTAGGTCTTAGTCTAGGTTAGCTAGGGGATGACCTAGACCCTTAATGTGTTTTATCAATTTGAATATAGGTTCGATGGGCCAATAGTGTAATGTAAACCATTAAAATGGGTTTTAGGATTAGAAAGGGGATAATGAAGGTGGTAAATGGTTGAAGGAGTGTGCAAGAGAGGATACAAGGCTTAGGGAAGTGTCTAGGAGATGGTTGTGTAGATAAAAAGTGGTAGTATAGGGGAAAACAATACTATAGAACACTAGTGGTCTTCCCACCCATTTCCTAGTGCACCCTTTAAGGCATGCACTTAGAGAGATTGAGACTCGATGGGTTCCATCAAGAGAGAAAAAATTAGTAATTGATAAAGTTTGAAAATATTATGTGTATACACAATGAAGTTTTTAAAGATATACATATTTATTGGATTTAAAACTAGGTTATTTGATTCAATATGGTAATAAATAGACCCATTTACTTCCTCTAAAATCCCTTCTTCACCATTCATCAGTGGAAATAAAAATAACTCCAAAACTGTGCCTTTTTTGAGATATTTTGAAGGTTATTTTGGCTTCCTATCAATGATTCATACCCATATTTGAGTATGTCTCTCTTCTAACACCTTGGATTTATCCTTCATGATCTTTTCTTCCCTTTCTAATGGATGTATAGGACCATGCATGTTCTCAAATGTCATGTCCCCTTTTTCGTGGACATTGACAGACTTGATGATTAGCCTATTATGCGACCTTCGTAGGCTAATAGGATGGATAGAGGGTCATGATAGAGATTGGCTTGGCTTCAATTTGCAAAATTCCTATAGTTGGATTTCATTTAGGTTATTTTAGACACATTGGGCCTGAGCTCCTATTATTTAGAGATATTTGACATGTAGCAGAGTGCCTTTATTTTGGTATGGTCATGTGTGGAATCACTCCCTGGTTCACCAGCTTTGAATGGTTCGAGGATCTGACATGTATTGAGGGAGATATTAATATTTGATTGATTTAATCAAATATTAATTATTTAGCCTATTTTTAATTAGAAACCCTAATTCTAATTTAAGAAACCCTAATTAGGGAAAGCATATCTTTTTGAGGGTATAAGGGTTTCTCATGGAGGCCATTATGGATTAGGCATTGATTATTGATTTTGATATTGAAGAATTCTTCTATGAAGACTGAGCCAAGGGTTCTAAGATTCCATCTGCATTGGAGAACATCAACTCTTCAGTGTGTGCGATTCAGAGGCTGTGAAATATCAGCTGATCTATTGCCAAATTGAGAGATAACTTCATATAAAAGTTATCACAGAGGTTTACAAATTTGAGAGATAACTTCACACAGAAGTTATCACAGTATTTTAGGTATTTCTTTATTTAGTTTTTGATTCAATAAATTATATAGATAGAGATCTTATGTATTAGAGCCACATATCTTCAGATCAGGGGTTGAAAACAGATAGGTTGTGCTTAATTGGCAGCCGTACGAAGTCCGTATAGGTCCGTACAGATCCACGCAGATACCGACCTCGACAGATAGAGATCCCCAGTGATCGACATCAGTCGACTAAAGACCGACATTGGTAGAGAAGGACCAACAGAGACTGATGTCGGCAGTATATCGATCGATGCCAGTGACTGTGTATTCGACCCAGCAGGCCGAGACGTCCAGATTCAAGCTTAACTTCCAGATTTGTGGAAGATCAAGGTTTTAAGACCATACTTTAATATTCTTTATATGTATGAGAGAAGACTAATTTTAATTATCTAAACAAGTGATAAGATATTTGATTGGTAGATAAGAGATTTACTATGGTTTATTATTTATTTGAATTTATTCTGCAAGATTATATCTTTGTTCAGAACTATTTGTGTTTCTATATTCCCTATTTGAGGGGGATATTATAGTGGTATCAGAGCCAAATTCCTGCCATCTTATTGGATAGTTTGGGCAAATCAGAGCTGATGTCCTACCACCTTACTGGGTAGTTTGGTTATCAGTATGGCTTTAACAGGTGTCAAAGATTTGGAAGAAAGAATGCACAATGCAAAGAAGAAGTTAGATAATCCGTTTCAGCAAATAGATGACATTATATAAACTTTAGAGTTAAAAACTTATTTGGGCAAGGTTGATCAGTCAAATTCTTATGATATGCAAACAACGTTATCTCCAACGTTTGGTTCATTGGTGAAGCCCTGATTATTGAGACATCATGATGAGGTGGTAAGACTTGCAACTCTCTCTTGCATTAGTGAAATCATGAGGATAATAGCTGGCTTTAATTTTTATGATGATTGGATTATGAGAGAGGTACTTCATGCCATGGTAAAAAGCTTTGAAAAGTTGGATGACATTAGAGACCCTCATTTCTCAAAGAGGGCAAGATTACTTGAAATATTTGCAAGGTATGGATTTGAAAACATTATGATGTTAGTAGGTTGTATTGGTGGCATTCGCAGGATGTTTAACATATTTTGGAATATTTTAGATGAGTTTCATTCTAGTGATGTATTAACATTAATGCACTCTATCATGTTCACAATCTTGTTTGAGGAGGAGGATAAAATTTCTAAACTTTTGGCAGAAGATTTATGGTATGTCTAGACAAAAGAGAAAAATGTCTCACCTAGAGCTGGTATGTGGTTAAAGAGTTTAATTGATAGGCCTAAGGATCATAGTACTTTCCCTATGACATGTAGAAGTTTGAATGATGAGTTTGACAGACATGTTGATCTAGTACAGGGAGACATTAACACATCTTCAGGTAATGATTTATCTACATTATCTTCACAGGTAGGAGTAGTTGAGGATGTTGTGGACGAGCTTTGTCTCAAGGTGAGTTTAGCTCAAGTGTTAGATAGTGAGGATGAGTCTGATGCTTGCATTTAGAGTGTGGAGGTATACTTAGAGGTTAGTACATTAACTATTGGTGATGAGTATGTTTTTGTAGTTGATGATGAGGAGCATGTTGTTGAGGCTGACACACATATTCAGGATTTGGGAGTACCTGGTCCTATTGAGTTTGGGATACCAATGGAGTCAAGTCTCCAGATAGATTTTTCTCACGCCGATGATAGTGTGGTATAATTGGTCATGCCACCTTTATAGAAGGATCAGTTATGGGATGGATTGGCACCATCTCTTGCAGATGGAATGGGTAGTTTGAGTTGTCCATTCTACTTGGGTTATGATGCTTCGAGAGTCTGGTTCTCATGTGCTCTTGACTATGGCAGTGTTGCTCTTAGAGTTTGGTTGAGTTGCATTTGCCAATTTGATTATGGGTTCCTATTTGTTTTACTTCTGATGATGTTGCAGGTACTTGCATTGATTTACAACTGTGCAGAGCATAACTACATTTGGGATCCAGGTGGATCGAGTGGTTCATTATTTTGAGATTGCTTGGGGACAAGCAATTTTTGGAGGGGCAGATTGTCATGTCCCCTTTTTCGTGGACATTGACAGACTTGATGATTAGCCTATTATGCGACCTTCGTAGGCTAATAGGATGGATAGAGGGTCATGATGGAGATTGGCTTGGCTTTGATTTGCATAATTATTATAGTTGGCTATCATTCAAGTTATTTCAGACACATTGGGCTTGAGCTCCTATTATTTAGGGATATTTGACATGCAGCGGAGTGCCTTTATTTTTGTATGGTCATGTGCAGAATCACTCCCTGGTTCACCAGCTTCAAATGGTTTGAGGATCTGACATGTATTGAGGGAGATATTAATATTTGATTGATTTAATCAAATATTAATTATTTAGCCTATTTTTTATTAGAAACCCTAATTCTAATTTAAGAAACTCTAATTAGGGCAAGCATATCTTTTTGAGGGTATAAGGGTTTCTCATGGAGGCCATTATGGATTAGGCATTGATTATTGATTTTGATATTGAAGAATTCTTCTGTGATGACTAAGCCAAGGGTTCCAGGATTCCATCTGCATTGGAGAATGTCAACTCTTCAGTGTGTGTGATTCAGAGGCTATGAAATGTCAGCTGATCTATTGCCAAATTGAGAGATAGCTTCATACAAAAGTTATCACAAAGGTTTACAGATTTGAGAGATAACTTCACACAGAAGTTATCATAGTATTTCAGGTATTTCTTTATTTAGTTTTTGATTCAATAAATTATACAGATAGAGATCTTCTATATTAGAGACACATATCTTCAGATCAGGGGTTGAAAATAGATAGGTTGTGCTTAATTGGTGGCTGTACGAAGTCCGTACAGGTCCGTATAGATCCACGTAGATACTGACCTCAGCAGACAGAGATCCCCAGTGACCGACATCGGCCAACTGAAGACCGACGTCAGTAGAGGACCGACAGAGACCGATGTCAGCAGTATATCGACTGACGCCTGTGACTGTGTGTTTGACCTAGTAGGCTGAGACGTCTAGATTCAAGCTTAACTTCCAGATTTATGAAAGATTAGGGTTTTAATTCCATACTTTAATATTCTTTATATGTATGAGAGAAGACTGTAATTTTAATTATCTGAACAAGTGATAAGATATTTGATTGGCAGATAAGAGATTTACTATTGTTTATTGTTTATTTGAATTTATTCTGCAAGATTGTATCTTTGTTCAGAACTGTTTGTGTTTCTATATTCCCTGTTTGAGGGGGATATTACATCAAATTTTCTAGTACATCTCATAAAATAACTTGTAGAGGCCTGTGAAGGGGTTTTAGGTTAGTTTTGCCCTTGTTTTAAAATAGTGAGCATGGATATTCTTTTTGGAAACCTATGAGAACTTTTAAATGATGTGGAGGACCTCCTATGACCCTGAACTACCTTAAAAATTAGCCATACGGTTATGTAATCTTGAATAAAACCTCTTAAGAACCTTCAATTTCACACAAATCTTCACATCTGAAAGTTTTTTTCTATTCTTTAATTGAAATCAGTAATATTTATCGAAGAATGGACATTCTAATCCTTCAATAACCCTAAAAAATGCTTTAGAGACCATTAAACTGTATAATTATGTTGAAAATGGAATGGTTCTAGTTTGGGAATGTACTTTCCCATGCTGGAAGAGGAATAAAAACCATGAAATAAAAGAAAAAGAGGGAAAACATGACATCTAGTGAATTTTGACTCATTTTGTACAGATGGAGTGATGAAGAGGATTTTTATCATTATATGGCTTTATAAAACATTAGAATGGTCTATTTTCAAAGGATGACTAAAATGGTTCAATAACAAGACATTTTGGCACCTATTTTACTTTTAAATGCATATTTGAGACCTTTTGGGTGTATTCACAACTTGTTTATGCCTTACAAGAACCCTTTATGACCTTATTTTCTATCAATACCCAACCTTTTAAAAAAAATTCTTTGATCATGTGATGCCATCACTGGACCTCAAACCAAGAGTTGCATTACCTTCACTAAGATGACTCTAGACATGAGTGAGATCTAACAAGGTGAACTAAGACTTGGATAAACTTTAAGGCACACATCATGTATTAAGGAATCTCCTAAAGTCTTGATACAAACCATGACTCATGATAAAGACAAAAATACTTTTTCAAGGAATTAAAAAGTATGATAACTCATGCATATTTGGTTTTGAACATACTTAGCCCTCATGAGATGCTTATAAGGAAGAGTATTGAACTAATTTTTTCAAAAAGTTACCCACTCCAATTAGGTAGATGTTATAGGGACCATGGGTGGATAGAAGAGCCAAAATTTTCTACCAACTTGATCTAGAGTGTAATTAGAGGTATTTCACATGCACATGAGGGATAATATGGTTCATCCATATGACTTACAGTTTCCATTTTAACATGTTTGATGTTAGGCTAAAAATATACATTTCTTATCTTGGGAAGGGAATTTTTGAGCCTCGAATAGGTGGTGGGTTTGTCAATCAGGAATTATGGGAGGACAAAAATCTATTAATAGATCTTATCTACCGCTCCAAACATGTTGCAAGTGCCATTTTTTAGCCAAGATTCACTAGAAATGGAGTTTTCCAATTGTAACTTCAACTTTGACAACATTTATTGTTAGTATTTTTATGCTCCTGAATAGTAGTTAAAATGCACTTTTAGATGGAATTAGATGTCATGGTTATTAGATAACATGTAATTTGGCTATTTATATGTGCTTAGAGTGATGGATTTGCACCCAGGGGTCTTGAAGGCAGAAATACCAATTTGAGCTTAAGAAGTTGTCTCTTCACTACCAAAAAGGTGCATTTTAGGACCCATTACTACAACTTATGCCATAGATTGCTCTTGAAGTTTATAAATTTTTTATCTAGGGTGAAATTAGAGGGATTTCAAATGAACAAGAAGGATCTTACAATTCATCATATGACACACAATTTTCATTTTTTGCATGTCTAAATCTAGGCTAAAAATCTACATTTTTCTTATGTTAAGAAGGGTGTTCTTGAGCCCAAAATGGGTGGTGGGTTTTTTGATTGGGCATGATGGGAGGACAATAACTTGGTATTGTATGTTATCCACCCCTACAAATATGTTGGCATCACTAGTTTCTAGCCAATAAGCACCAGAAATGGATTTCTCCAATTATAGCTTCAACTTTGACAACATTTGTTGTCAGTGGTTCCAAACTCCTAAATAGTAGTGAAAATGAACTATTGGCCATCTTTAGACCACATATCAAACTAGTGCCTAGTGGCTAATAATCCTAATATAGGTAAGAAGTAGAGTTACTAATTAGGGGTTTGAACAAAATCTACATGGTTATGAGTGGAATAGTGAGATCTTGAATCTTAAAAGTTTTTTTTAAAAATACTTTAGGTACACCTAAAGTGTAATTTGTCCAATTTTTTAAGGATAAACCTTGAACTATTAAATATACATGGAATATCTAAGACACTTAGGATGAACATGGGTTTCTTCATGTTGGTCCCAAAATACTACATGTCAAATCTCAGATCATCCCTACCAAGTTGTAGGTCACATGATGAGGCAAAATGGAGGCTATGCACCTTCAGAGGGTGGCTCCACATATTAAGATAACCAAGCCTTCACACTTGGCCTTTTTCAAATGAGGGTCAAGTAAGCCAAAAAATATTTCATTTAATATATTCACTCAAGAAACCTTTTAGGCTAGTGGATCAAATGGGTTTACTCCTTATAGCATTAAAACCATCCCCTAAAAGTTTGGTGTCTTCATGAGTTTTATGCTTCAAGTTATAGGTTAGTAAAGTTGGCCAATATATGAAGGACGTATGCACAAGTGTTAACTTTATGCCTAGGAAAAAATTCATATGATTTTAAATTTGATAGTCTACAAGACATCAAAAATGTTCTCGTAGATTTCAAATGATGTTCGCATGAACGTCAAATTCAAGCTTCATGAACTAGCTGATGGGGTTCAAAAATCCTTAGAAAAAACCTAGGGAAGAGTGCACAAATAAAAAGTTTCAAGACTGTAAGCTATTGAGTAGGTAAAATAGTTAGATTGCTGACAACTATAACAAGGAGGTGAGTTGGGGTGATCAAGCAAAATGAGCCTAACTTGAGAAATAAGAGAAGTAGAGATCGATACAAATAGGATTGACTATTAGACAAGGTACTATAGGAAAACCAATGTCTTTAGATTGGTTTTCATCTATAATTAATTTGATTCAAGACCTAAGGCATAGAGAAGATATGAAAATATCATCTTGAGTCATGTCTCGACAAGCCACCATTTAGAACATGCATGACATGTCCCAGGTGGGTATAAGGATTTTATCCTTTCAATGAGGTCTGGTGGAAGATTAAGGGATCAAATCTTGGGGATTTGGAAATAATTTGTGGTATTCACTTATATATATATATATATATATATATATATATCAAGACCTTCCACCTATGGTTAAATTTTGTCTTCTATCACAACTTTCTCAATTAATGGAATGATTTCAAGGTTAATCATGGATATCTCACTCATAATAACCTATCCTGATTGGACCAAAAACATGATAACAAGAACTAAAAGCTTAAAAAAAAATGTTATCAACTTCTCCCTTCTCTAATTATCTATATAAATAGAGGCCTTAGGGCCAAGAATAGATATATCTCACTTCTTTGGATAGATAATTAGATCTCTCTATCTTTCTCTTAGTTTCCTCTCTTGGTTAGACCAGACTCTACCAAGAAGTAATTTGTAACCTATTGAAGTAAATAGAAGGCCATGTTCTGATTTAAATATTCTATTATAGTGTGTATTTATCTAATTCATTCATGTGGTATAAATCTCTCCCTCATTGAATTATGATTTTACCTAGTTACTAGTTTATTTGCTCATGCATGTCATGTTTAGTGTTCTACACCTCTTGGTCAAAGCTTGCATGTGGATACTAAAACAAGTTAGTGTCTTGATTTAGGCCTATTCTTAATTTTACTTAGCTTAGACCATTGGGTGAATCTCCACATGGTGTATACTAGAGATTTGGATTCCAAACCTAGAATATACCTATTTCATTAGTGTTCTTCTAGTCAAGTAGGGAGGATCAACCAATAATTTTGGTGCATCACCTATTATCTTTATTAGGAGACTAATATCATTCTAACCATTTTCCCATGAAGATATAGGCTTATTTTTAGTTTAGGAGAGTGTCAAAGAGGAACCGGCCTACTCTAGAGGTTCAACCCCATCATGAGATACCCACAACCTAGGGTTGTTCCTATTTTACAACTCAACTAGGGGAAGCCTGAAGAACTTATCCCAAGGGTGTAAATTGAGCTAGTAACATGAAATTCTAGGTGGATTTTAACGTCATGGTCATTAGATCACATGTATTTTCCTATCTATACATGTTTGGAGTGATGTATTTACACTCAGGGGTCTTGGAGGTAGATAGAAGCTATCTTCATTACTTAAATGCTGCATTTTAGGACCTATTACTACAACTTATGCCATATATTTATATCAAAGTTTATACTGACTTGTTTTGGGGTGAAATTATAGGTATTTCACATGCATATTATAGACCTTTCATTTCATCCATATGAATTAAAGTTTCCATTTTATGCATGTCTGAAGTTAGGATAAACATATGCATTTTTCTTACGTTAGGAAGGGAAATCTTGAGCCTAGAATGGGTGATGGGTTTGTATACCAAGTGTGATGGGAGGACAATAACTTGGTTCTATATGTTTTCAACCCCTATGGAGATGTTGGAAGTTCCATTTGTTATCCAAGAAGCACTATAAATGGATTTCTACATCTATAGATTTAATTTTGATAACTCATCTTGTCAGTGTTTTTGCACTCCTAAACACAAGTGACAATGTGATTCTGAGTGGATTTAATTATCATGATCATGGGAACATTTTTAATTTGTTGAGATATCAAAATTTTATAGCTGTAAAATCATATATGACTTGTAATCATATGTAAAGATGTTTATTTTTTTCATTTTGCATGTTAAATAAGGAATGTGATGAAAATGGCCTAAATCCACTTAAAAATAGCCCTTTTACCCACAATTACACACTCTATGTTTGTTAAATTTATGACTGCTTACTCTTTTTTAATCCAATATTAAAATTTTTAGGCCTCTTTAAGGCTTTCCATTAGGTCTAGATGCAACTATAAGTTTGCATCTTCTCTTTTAGGTCTGACTACTTGTTGAATGAAGAAATTTTATTAGATTATCTTCTTAATTATATGCAATTTAATTTACCTTGTCAAATAAATTATATTATTTTATTGGTACTTTCAATACTAATGAGATCATTCCTACCCTTTAATCTCTCTAATTACAATTTCCTTTACCTTTTGATCCAAGTTCTTTCTTACTTTATCTTATAAGAATCACATCTATCTATGTCCTTTTAGATTCAAATCTAGTACAATGAAAAGATGCTTATATTTTAAAATCTATGAAAAACCTTAATTACCTTTTATTTATCCTCAAATGGTCTCTCCCTTCCTCTTTACTATACCTTTCAAACTTCCTTTTTTGGCATCAACCATATCTTTTGTCAAATTTTGCCTTTTTATTACTCATTGTTCTTAATCCTACAAAACTGCTCTATTAGCCATAATGCAAAATGCAAGTGCCATGAATCAAAATTTTATAATACAAAAAAGTTTCAATCCATTTCTAGGATTATTTTTGAAATAATTGTACTTTTATCAATCTATAGCTCTATTTAGACTTAATTTTATAGACCTGGACAAACTTAATCCTATATTCCTTGTCCTCTAGAGATTATTAAGACTTAAAACCACTTGGATCATCTTTAGAACACCAAAACTTAACTAATAACCAAGTTTAAATAAATTTCAAGTAATATTCTTGGATTCATAAACATTTTTCTCCCAAAAACCTAGGCAGACCAGCACACTAGCTGAAAGCTAGCAATTTTAGTTTAAAGGCTTTAAACACAATTTTAAGACAAAATAATGATTAATTTAGGTCTACCCCAAACATATACACTTTATTAAATAATAATTTGTCTTTAAAAAACACAAATGATGATAAAATGACAATTTATTCACTTGACTATCACATAATCTTATAATTATAGACCTAAAAATTGAGAATAACTTATAATCTAAAGACTCTTGTAGGCTGCTTTCACTTGTATTAGGGGATATAAAATGTCATTTTACTCTACCACTTTCTCATTTGTTTCATAATTGTATAACTACGTAATAATTATTCTCTTATCATACTATTCAAATAGAACCCTATCTGATCATCCCTAAGAGTATACAAAAAAAGACAATTTCCTTCTTAGAGACTTTCAAAGCTTACCCTTGCCTATATTAGGTCCTTGAAAACATTCTTGGAAAGGCTAAAATCCTATTATTTGAAGATAGTCTATGTGTGAAATTTTCATTATGTTTTCAAGAACTATTAACCTCTATACCTCTTGTTATATCCAATACATTAGTCTACAAGTTATGTGTAAACCCTAAAAGACATAATTTTGAGTTATTTCTAAAGGAGTGATAGAGCAGGGAAGTTGAAGTTGTATATGGATTACTAAAAAATTCTAAAGTGAGGATAGAGCCTTAATAATATGATTTGAGGTTAAGATCCATAAAGAAGACTAAGAGCTATTGAAGAAAATTATGAGCCATAGGTCTAATAGCAAAGACCTAATAAAATTACACTCCAATGCTAAAATGATAACATGTGAAATGACCAAAACAAGTACTCTAATAATAGAAATTGGTTTTCAATTCATGAATTTATAATTCACTCCAATGAAAAGTTTTGGGATAAAAAATTAGATACTTACATATCTTGAATAAATGGGTATAAGTACTTTGAAACTACATAAAGTAATATTATTATGGATTCTAAACATAGTGTTATGTTTGGCATCACAAACATCTTGACATCCTCTAACATGAATTCAAAGTATAAATAATAGTATAAATAATGTTCCATTATCAAATGTGGATCAATGGTCAAAAATTAGACTTTATTATTGATAATGGAAATAAACAAACCCTCATTTCTCATAAATTTATTTTAATATTTAACTTTCCACTAATGCCTCATATAAAACCATAATCCGTTATATGGTGTAATGTAGGATCTATGTAATTTTAAAATAATAATTAAAAACCGTAAAGGCTTAAAAAATAAGAACATAATAAAATGTCAAGTGAATGCCATATAGGCATACAATGTCAATATTACATACATTTCTATATAGGCATACAAAAATTACATCATCTAATAGCATAGTAGGTAATGTCGAGTGAATGTCTATATGCATACAATGCCAAAAATTCATACATTTCCATATAGGCATATAAAAAATTACATTATCTAAGACATCCTTCATTAAATATCCTCCCTCTCTTTGCTTTCCTCAAAGAAGACTCTCCCTAGATGTCCTACTTATAGATGGAGATCCATCAAATGCCTTGGATTGATCAAGGAAGTTATACGTTGATATCTCACTTAAAAATGAACTAGTTCAAATACAAATATTATTTGAAAATTAAAATATTATAAATGAAACAAAGTTAAGAAATTAATTTTAAACTAGAATAAAAAATCATTTAAATATGCACTTACTGTAAGATCATGGTCTTGCTCAGTCTACTTCTAATGCTTAATTAGGTCAGTGACAGGTTCAAATACATGAATGTGCATATGAAATGAGGAAAAACATGAGGAGGTACCATATTAATCATCTAAATTAGATTTTTATATGTTATATGACAACCCTACATACATAAAACATTCATATAAGTTATATTTGCCCAGGTATGCAATAAAATTATTAAAATCAATCTATATTTACAATTCAAAATTGTAAGTTAATGTGTACCTTTGTGAGTGCCTATGCAAATGACATTGTAGAAATAATGTCTATGTCTATGTTGGTTCAAAGTGATGGAGGAGTGTCTACTCTAGTCATCAAATGAACAAACCACTTCGCTTAGTTTTCTAGAAACTATTGAAGATATATGGACATTTTTCTCCTTTATTAAACCAAGAGTATATTTAGTAGCAGTATACTTGAATTTTGAGATCCTTGATAAATAAATTTTACTTAAGTATAAGAAAAATATACATATATTAAAATTACATAGATTATAATATTAACTCAAATATTTACTTCTGTATATGTAAATGGTGTTTCACTAACATAGACCAATGTAATAATGGATGGCCCACTAGTTGGCTCTATCAATGTAAACATAGGCAGAGTAAGATCAGATAATACAACTAGTGACTATGATGATGAAGGAATTATCTCCTCCTAAAACATAAAAAATTACATAAATATTATTCAATTTATGTTTAAATTAATTATTATCTTTTAAATTTGTAATTATAACTTAAATTTAACATGAAATTTATATAAAAGATACATGTATGCATGTAGAGGGTGACATGTGTAAACCAAACATGTGTGCCAAAACCTCATCACTCAAGAGTATATCATCCAAGATCTTTGAAGAAATATCATCATATCAAAAGGTCTAGTGAATATAGCACCATAAACTTTGCAAGGTTGGGGTCAATCATGCACACTAGGTGGAGTATCTTTAACATTAGTCTCTAAAATCCTACTTGTATGTTGAACTAGTGTATTAGTAAATGTATTAAGGGAATGAAAAGTGTTGATATCCATGACCTAATTCATTATAGATAGAATCTTAAGATGAAGTGGCTTTTGGGTAGGGATCCTTGTAGGCTATTTAGGTATATGATGTGCACTTGGTCAATCTTGTGTATTACCTTTCCCTCAGCCTTGAAACTCACCATAGTCAAAATATTTTAAAATATCATTGAGGACAAGCTCACATTAAAGTTTATTAAAAAAATACAATAGAAGATCATGGTTATTACATGGTGGATAATCAAACACCATTTACCATCGGTCCCATAAATTGGCTTTAATTAAATTATGTCAGCATCAATGGATTGGGAATTATTTAGCAGTTAGTATAAATGGTGTATTAGTGGTTGGGTCGATGAATAAGGCACACATTTTATCTTTTGTTATTTATTTATTCTTCACCTCATGTGTTGACACTTTTTTAACATAGTAAGCCCTATTCATAGCCCTATACACTGCCCATTTATCAATTTGACTCATTACTGAGTCAACTTGACCTAATATCGACTCTAGGGTATTAGCCAAATGGGTGAAATGGGTGTTGGTGGAAGTGGTATCCATCATTATCTTAATTATTTTCTAAATTTCAATTTTGTTTTCCACTATGTGTGAAGGTAGATTCTCTTGGTTGCCTGGGGGATCTTGTGGAGCTGTAGGAGGGATAGGAAGATTAGGTAGAGGGTTAGGAAGAAGGTTAGAATGTTGTATTCTTTCACCAGAGTGAGCTATTTAAAATATAAAATCTACCAATTAAACAATCCAAAAAACAAAAAAATGACAAAAGTTAAGGTTATTAGTTTTAGTTTTTTTATCACTTACCTCCTCTCCATGGCAGCATCATCTATTTAGTGAGGCTTTGGGATTTACAATGAATATTTGGAAAGGTTTTAGGATTTCCATAGGCAAAACACAATCATGTGAGGGTAGAGAGAAGGAGAGAAAATAAAAATTAGATGGATTCACATTTTTAATGCTTGGTTTTATGTTTTTTTAATAACGTCAAAAATGTGTATACATTATGGCTCGACAACTTGAGCCTAATTTTAAAAAAACATGTACATGTTATGGACATAAAGCGTATGTGTTATGCACATAACACATACATTTTATGTTCATAATATGTATGTGTTTTAGGAAATTTCCATATAATTTTCCCCCAACTCTGTGCACATACCCACATGATGAACTCTAAGGGATTTTGGAACTCATCTTGTATTGTATGAATCATGTGTTAGTGCCTTATGTGAAATACCCTTAGTGCCCTATAATATCAATTTTAGACATGTAGGAGTATAGAGAGGCTCTATAGAATCTATGATAGATATATGTTGAAATGGCCTTTCAAGGAGAGGCCTCTATGGAAGGGTAAATACCCAATTTGGAAATATCTAAGTTGGTTGTACCTTTTTAGGTGGCTCAACTGAAATATGTTAGATAGGAACCATATATATCTATGATATGGGTATTCATATGGGATACTTAACTATGATCACCTTGTTAGTATAGATATATTTAAAAGTTTATGAAGTGTAGAAGGAATTACATGATCTATTGAATTTAAGGGCGTGATAATAATATGTCAAAGATCTCTATAGTATGTACTACTATAAACCTAGTGGCCACATATGTTGAACCAACCTGTAATGGTAATGTAATCTTAGTGATAGTATCGAAACATGACCATTTAATCCTTTTATTACTAGATGGAGGGAAGTAAATCATGATTTGTGTATCCAAGTTTATTAATAAGTGTGATTGTGCACATATTCACACTTAATCATTAGTGATCACTATGAACAAAAAGTATAAATCTAATTCATCTTCTATTATCTCATGCTCTTCAAATGTGATGAGTGGCCTAGATGTAACTAAAGTATGATAGGTACCAAATATGTCATTCAAAAAATATGGTAACTCTATATGAGAGTGGTAAGAAACTGATGGAGGGTGGGCATATTATGCATAATTAACTCTTAATGTATATGTTGTCTCATTATGTGTATGCTTAGGAAAGTGACCAGTGAAGATTTTCATTACTTTGATTTCACATAGTTGTGCTTTATAACTATCTATTGGTGTGACCACATCAATTATGTTTGCATGTATCAAATCTTGAATTTTGTGCCTTAAATTGATATACCTATTAGTAGTGTGGCATATTTCCCTGTGAAAAATTATAAAAGGTATTATGATCAAAACCTTTTGGAAGAGGCTTATTCACATCAAACTCTTTAATTAGAGGGAGAGATATGAGATTTCATTCCAATAGTGTTTTGAGGACCTTATATAGGGCTTTTGAGAGATTGGTAAATTGTTTTCTTGGAGAAGATGACAAGACAATGCATGGAGTTGGCTCAAAAATTGCATGTACTGTTGCCTTTTGATCATTATTATTATTATCAATTGGCCTCACCTTGTATGGTGGCTTACTTTAACTCATTTTATTAAAATCTATATTGGTTTCATACTTAACCTTATTCATTGCCAATAATTTGAATTCCCTTTTATTTATTATGTGGCATAAATATGTGAATGAGATAAATTTTTTAAGCATGATGGACACATTTAGGGGTGGGATCAAACTTTGTTTGAGAATATATTATAATTATTTGTATGGAATAGGACTCATCATCTTGGATAACATAATCTTATACCTTAAGACATATTTTGTGATAGGCTCATTATATTTATGTTTGAGTTGAACAATCTGAACATGTGAAATTTTCTCATTGATATTAATTGATAAATGTGATAGAAACATATCAGCCAATGGATTGAATGCATGAATTTATCAATGAGGTAAATTATAAAACCATTGTAGAGCATATTCTTTTAGACTCATTTGAAATAATTTAGTCAATAATGTGTCATTGGATACATATTCCAAACATGTTGGGTGGAATGATCTTAAATGTTATTCACATTAGGTTCACCAAAATGTCTTATCAAAATTTCAAAAATAAGTGAAATAATTATTTAGATAAGATAAATTTTTGTGTAAAATTAGAATGCTACAAATATGCAATTAATGACATAAATTGATTTAGAACTTAATACTTTTTTATATATACTAAAATGGGAAAATACAAAGGAGGTACAACTTAGCTATAAAATTAGAATGTGGGATTATGTTTGAGGCTGATAATCATTATGGAGTTGTGTTGATAGACTACATATACAAAATAAGGTCTTGCGGGCTCTCTAGATAAGAGCATTGTATCAGGATAGGGGTATAAGGTGTTGTTGTACTTAGGGGGCATCAATTTCCTATAGATGATAGGATTCTAAATTTTTTGTGATATATTTTTATTTGCTTGTATGTTCTGTTGATTACGTGGGAGCCTTCAATCCTTCATAAAAACCATGTATATCTTCTCCTTCACTTGTAACCCTAGCTCAATGAATAAAGAGGAAAAAAATCATGGGGTAAAAATGGGTTAGTGTTTTGATTTATGATTTACCTTAAAACCCTTTGTGTTGAGCATTTCCTACATACCAATACTCTGAAGAGCAATCAAACTGCATATAGTTCTCCCATTCTATGGTGGTGTGTGTGAAATACTGGCACAAAATTCTAAATTTTGGTGTAATATTAGTGTGATTAAGTGCTTCAACTATGATTTTTGAAATTATAAGTTTATTTAGACTTTATCTTAGGGATACTAAGGTTGTATGTATTTAGAATTGGAATAAATATGGAATTTTATCTCAATGTGCAATTAGAATCCTAGTGTTTTTAAATATGTAAGCCTTTTGTGTGAAAAATGGTTTTAAATGTGGATTTATATTGATATTTTTAGAAATATTTTAGATGGGACTTGATAAACTTATAGGACAACCCATGACATGAATTTTAATTTGAGAAATTAGTTTTTATTTGGTGGGAGGACAAGAGTAGTGGAACTTGACACTCCTAAGGAACATTATTATCTAAATAGGGAATTGTTGTATTAGAATCACAAATAGCTGATTTGAGAGTATAGAATAGTCTATGGATAAGCTCATGTTAGTTTTTATGAGGAATAGGGACATTCTGTGATCATTGGTTTGCTTATGGGAATGGGTCATACATTTGGAAAATGAAATAAAGTGCTTTAAAGGTCATAGAATAACGAACAATTTAAGTGTGTAAAATGGGTGGTCACAAGTGCATTTTTTAGCTTAAATTTTAATTTAAGTGTCTACACCTATGCAATGAATTTATGAAAAACCATAAAATCAAAAAATGATCACCAACCCATAATGTTTTTTTATTATAGTTCCCCTAAATGATTATCCAATTCCAATAAAATATTTTTAAATTTTTTTATAATGGATTTAAAGATATAATCACTTCTCCAAAATGAGGGTTTCACTCACACTTCACAAATTCAAAGCTTTAGTACCACTTGTAATTAAATTACTTCATAAATAAATTAGAATCATAATAATATATAATAATGTGATTGAAATAGAGTAGAATATATGAATAAATGATTAGCCACTTTGATAGGGAAACATACAAAACCATTCAATAAGAACATAATTTTCAATATGATGACAAAATACTAACCACTGCCTCCTATATATACCCTAATTATGACATGAAAATAACCAATACTTACCCTTCTAATCATATGAATCTATATAAATGATCATATGAATAAATTAAATCTTATGATAGCCAAACATTGATTACACATATCACAATACATGTTAAAGGCTAAGGGCGTAACACTTACATTGGGGCATGTTATTTCCATGCCTCGCTTCTAATAATTTTTGACACAAGGGCATACTTTTTTCTATGTGACACTAATTATATGTTGTCCATATAGGGGGAAAACAACTACTACCACCTTATTTACACTAATGCATAAATATGGTATAAGTTATATGTGAGCTTCAATGATAATATATTTATATGATCATACCAAAATGTGTTATAAATGTGCTTTAACGATGAGTCCATATTATGATTTCTTAGTTTACCTATGGTACATGTAATTCATTTATTTTAATACATGTCATACATAGGCACATGCCATGACTCAAAATGGGGGACTATGATTAACTTATTTTATCATTAGTTTCATGATGACACATAACATGCATTCACTAGGAATACTCCAAATATTTTACCCCACATATTTGGAGGTGGTCACCAAGCATTCTTATATTGGCTTCTACATTTAAGGAAACCATTAGAGATAATTCAAATTCTACAAAAATAATGATGCACATCACATACCACTAGGTATATTCATTCCTATTCTCTTTTCGTTATACTCAATTGTTTCATTAGTTCTTTGATTATCGATTTACATAGACATTTATATACATGAAAATTATTCACTTATGTTTTTAGGTACTCCAAGATTTTCATATTTTAGATAAAATAGCATTGAATCTCATTTCAAGATCCTTAGTGGTAGTCAGAATGCTCGAGAAAATCCCAAGGACACATGGTTTATTTTATTTTATAGGTTTCAAGAGCTATACTCTATGATAAGGTAATTTCTCTCCCTTTTTTGACATTAATATCATTATTATATCAAATATTAACTTCAATTAACGTTTATAGGTTTTAATCATAACATCTTCTTCAATCACTCCTAGGTACATTTTTCTTCACTTTGAAATGTATGCATGCACACACATCAAAATGAGTAATTATGTAGATACTTAATTTTAATATAATACTATTTATTTTACATGGTATTATTGTGTTTTTGTGCATATGGATCATTGATTTAGATTAGGTTCTTATTGGCACATTTTGTCTTGTGTTGGGCCTTGTATTGTCTTCTATTACCTTGAGTTATCTTTACAAATTCACTTTATGTTCACTTTGGTTAAATAATAATATCACCATTAAATATATTTTAGGGTTTCCTATCCTAGCCAATAACAAACAAAACAATTATTTTTTTGTCTTGGTATAATCTTGGATGCTTATGAAATGCTAAAAACATTATTTTAGGGTATCCCAACCTAATTGCTATTGTACCAATATGATTTTGGTATATTTTAGACCTTTGGGTCCCCTTTTCCTTTGTTCTATTTTTTGGTGTTTTATCGCTTTTTGGTCTATTTTTTCTACCCCTTACATATCAGCTTATGCAATAATAGGGTCCTAATTTGAATTAAGAAGTATGACAAAAATTTGAATTTATAAGCCATTTATTATGGTCTAAAGGAAAACATTAATTATTAGAAAAAAACACTATACCAAAAATGGAGTTGAATGATTAGTTAAGGAACATACAAAATTTACTAGTTGCTTACATCTTATTGATAGGGATAAGGGTTAGGATCTTCATACTATAATTCATTGATTGTTAGACTTCATGAGTGTCAATTTTTTACCTTTCAAAGAATAGGGGTTTTATTTAGGCATGACCCTCATAACTATTTCCATTTCTAATGGTCTTTCAAGGTTATTTGAGATAATTATAGTTATAAAGAAGGAGAAAACATTCTGAGATATGTGCAATGTATTGAGGCAATATAGACAACGTTTATGGAGAGTAAAAATAAATAAATATGCCCACAAAATTTATTTAAAATCTAACATCATATGACCAAGAGCATACTGTTCTAACTAGAATCATGTGTACCACTATGGTCATGGTCATACCATTATGCTCTCTATTGTTTTATGCAAATTCTCCATTTTACACCAAATTTTTGGGTTTTATCCAAATAAATTCATTGGTTTGTTTTCCCTTAATCTTATTCTTTGATAACAAATAGATAGGTTACAAATTAAGGTTTTTTATAATAACTTTCTTTGTCAACTTTCAAACATTTTAATACTTGTATCACACATTTTAGAAATGTTAGTTATACTATATTATTGTATTTAATTTATATTTATCTTATACACATTTATATAAATTTAATGTATTTTTATTAACCAAAAAACACATTGTACACTTTACATATCTATAATTTCCTCTCCATCCCCTGAAGCACTATGAATTTATTACTCATGACTCATTTAGTCTATAAATTATTTTGAAATAGGGGCCTTTAAACAAACTGATATGTCATTTCAAGTTTGGTGATTAGCTAACTTGCCATTATTAATTCAATATAATAAGGACTAGGATGCGTTTAGTACTAATAATGCATATCTCAGACCTTCATGACATATTTGTCCTCTACATTGAAATTTTAACTCAATTTTTAAATAAAAGAATACACTTCACAAACTAAAATTTTATCTCACTTTCATGATAAAGCCATGAGTAAATATAAAGAATAAAATATATGTTATTTTAATCAATATAAAATATAGCCCATACAAGTATACAAGAAATATTATTCTAGTATTATAAAGCACGATGGGCACTTTATGCTTTGAAAGTCAAATGGCTTGAAAGAAGCATTATTAAAAAATTTAAATGGAATAATATTTCATTCAAAATTAGATATTTTATTGGGTGTGGTTAGTAGTATGTTTAGTATGTAATTTAGTACAATGATTCAAAAATTATATTTTTGGGGTCTCTCTCACTTTAACTAGATTTTATTGAGACGAGGGTAGGTTATAATGGATGCAACTTGAATTATAAATCTAGTTATGGTGAGAGCCAAGAGAATAAATAATGAAATTTGCTTGTTAGTTACTTGAGTAAAACTCCAAACTTGGATAGCGATAATGAAACATTGTAACCAATTTCTATTGTATCAAAAAATAGATATTTTGCTTCACTAACTTATCCACCAAAAATAACATTGAATGTATTTAAATAAAAATAAATAGGTTTATATTAAGTGGTTTTTAGTTCAATATCGAGGATTATGGTGTAAAAGGCACTGCCTAGAGATTCACCAAGGTACAAATTTCAAGTGATATTAATAAAAAAGGGATGAAGCTAAGATTGTTTCCTAACTAAATTTGGTGTAATGGATACCTCTCAATCCTTAACATTAAATTGAAGAAATATTTTTTACACCTAATTCGTATAAAAATAGAGTTTCAATTAAAAAAAAAAAAGAGTTTCATTAAAATTTTTTTTTTAAATGATGCATCATCAAAACAACATGATGAATTTTTACATCAGTATTTCTTATATTAAAATATTTTACAAGGTCAGTATTTTTCATACATTTTATGAAACATTTAAAAAAAACTATTTTTTATATTAACACTATCTTCTATTTTTAGTACATATTAAGGTACGGTACTATATGAATTACTTGAACAAATAATTTTTATACTCTAATCAATGCAAAATTTTAATAAGACATATCACTTTAATAATTAGAAAGTTTAATCCTTAAAAATTAAAAAATATTTTACTTATTATTATTTTATTAGATAAGATAAAAAACTAGGTTTTATAGGGATCCTAGAACCACCAAAGTGCAATACAGAAAGTTTCAATAGGACAAGAAAAGGATGTACAATTAAAACATCAAAAAACCACTATACTAAACTAAAATCAAGAAAACCAAAAAAATAGACACAAATATTATAAGGGATGTCCCTCTAATGGGTCTTAACATCTTTGGGATTCTTCACTGGGGTGTCTTATTTTACCTTTAAAATCTTAGCCTATGTATGGTTCCTAGGTCCTTTAGTAGCTTCTCTAATAAAATCATACAGGGGTGCTTCTATCCTTTGACTTGCAAGGGAATCTTATTTGGGGGGACCACCATGGGGAAACCTAGAGGGTGGGATCTCAAAACCTTGGGTGACTGAATGATAGGGGTTAGGGTAGGTTGGGTAGATTAAGTGAAAGACTGCACTGTTGACTCAGCCTGTCTATGTAGAGCATTCCATTCATGTATAAGCTTGGTGAGGGCCATCCCTACCTCTTTAACCTTAGATTTGAACTTCTATAGCTGCACTTTGTTCCTTTTTATCTCATCTAATAGATTGGCTTTCCCTTTCTGGGTAGTCTCCTTAGAGGTTCCCACATTGAGGGAATTATAGAAAAGACCATTTATATCAATATAATAATTATATATTCATTTGAAAAGTGATAAATTTAATAATATTTATTTGAATATTTAATATAATAATTATTTATTGAAAACTCAGTTATAATATGATTAAATTTATTAATTTCAAAATTAAAAAATAATTTTACTACTCGTTTATAATTGCACAAAAATTATGCAATTATCAGAGATTTTAACCCCACCATGCCAAATTAATGGTAAGAGTATTATCTCTCATTTTCTAAAATTAAGAATATTAAACATTTTTAAGATAAGATGAAAAATGGACATTCCCTTAAGGGTGGAAGCATATTCTCTCATTTGAAATGGCTCTTAATGGACCCTGGAAGATCTCCTTTTTAGGTGTGGGTGAAGGGAAATTCTATCTGGTAGATAAGGCCTTCTGGTGGATGATCAATGGATCTTGACCTTGGGTGATGAGGTTTTGTTCTCTCACTTTTTAGGATTTTTTTGGTGAATTTATGATTAACTATCTATGTTTTGTGGCTATTTCCATAGTTTGGCTAAAATCTTGTGGACTTTCATCTACTTCTTCAATTATTTTATTATTGGTGTTCTATTTTTTGTTTGGAAAAACCCATTATGCCTTTTTCCTTTTGTATTTCTTCCATCTATTTTAGGAATGGGCTCCCAGTTATATCCCATGTTAGTTCATAGATTTGGTCAAAAGCATTTTGGGTTGAGGGACATTGTCAAAACCCTCTTATTCACCCTTATCTAAAAAAACAATAAGATGAAAAATGTGTATGTAAGTATTCCAATCCCACATGGAAAACTCTAAGAAGGTTCTTCTCTTAAAATATAATTTACTAGGATTCACATTTAATTATATTAAATTCAATGTTGATGGGGTGGATACCCATGTAGGTATACCTTTTCCTATGCTTTAAAGCTTCTTTTTTATTTGAGGTTAATTCAATAACAATGGTAGAATATGCTATAAATATCTAAGTTTCATATTTGCTTTGATGTATATAACATTGAAGTATCAAAAGTTATAGATCATTTAGTATGATCGATATTATATTAATATCTAAGTTTTTTTGATGCTTTACCATCATCTCTAAAACAATCCAATATACTAGTGTTCATTGGAAAAACATGTATAATTATTCAAATTTAATTTATTTATAATATTCTCAAGGTAAAAATATTCTAGTGGTGTTCAACTCCTCCTCCTCTTTTGCATCTCCATCCCATTGATCCCCCTTCCCCTCCCTAGATTGATCCCCCTTCATTTTACGCATCTCCCCCTCCCCCTCCTCCCCCCTAATTGGATTGTTCCATCTTTTTTGCCTACTTATTCCGCTCTACCTCCTCTCTTTTCCTACTAAATTTGAGCCTTTTGTATCTCCTCTTGTACATGCTGGTAAAGCCAAAGCCGATGTAGGCACCACTATGAAGAAGAAAGGTAAATGTTCTGAAATGGAAAGATTGAGATTATAGGTAAAATATTTGGTATGATATTTATCTTAATAGACAATTAAGGATATCTTGTCAAGGCATGAGAGAAGACAAGTTTCATAATGTTCTTGAGGTTCACAACACTCTTGGTTGGACCCCTCTTGGTCAACTTCCACTCTTTTTTCTCCCTTCTGATTATTTTGTTGTAGTTTAACAAAATACTCATGATTTTGGATTTATTTTTTGGTTTTTTGCTACCTTATGGTGGAATAATTACATCTTGAAGTTGATCTTGACATTTTTTGATGATTTGTGTTCCCCTTGTAGGTGGTGTCTTATCAGTTCTAGTTCCTATTATTGGTTTTTTATTCCTTTTCCTCCTTCCATTCATTGTAGGGTCTAGGCCCTTAGTTTTTCTCTAGAGTTGGTTCATATCTATAGTTAAAGTCATTCACCTTTTCCAATAAAAAATATTCTTGACTTATAAATTTTTTACTAAAAGTCAAATACAATATGTCATTGCATGTGTAGATTATTAGTATCTACCATGACATAGTACTAGAAAAATTAGGTGAGGAAATAATCTTAGTAAAAAAAATCAAAATAAATATATTTTTCATTATGTCTGAAGTTTTTAACTATGTAAATGCCAACATCATTGTTGTTTAAACTATGAACTACATTGTCATATATGTTATGAACTACAATGTCAACTACATCATGAATTAGGGGCCACAATATATCAATTAAGCTGAATAGTCCTTGAAAAACTATATCATAAAATATTTTTCACTTTACATAAGTATCCATTATCATAGGCCATGGAATCACATTAAGTTTTGTCAATTTGGTATAAAAAATTTACTACTGGCTACACATCCAAGCTAAATGTCTATTATTTTTTCAATATTAAAATAATAGGAAAAAATTAGTAGAATTTGTGCTCATTTTCCTTATTTTAAAAATTTATCTAAAAAGTAATTTCAAATTGTTAATGACTTTTGTATTTTAATTGTAGTCAATGAAAATATAATGGCTAAGTTGTTTTAACCTTTTGTAAGTGGCAATCACAAAATAAAAATCCATAAAGCAACTAATTTGTGTAACATATTTATTATGAAAACTTTTACATATTCAATTTATTTATATTTTGCATTCCTATATTTTATCATTTTATTTTTATAATTATCTAATTCATATGCTCTTATAACTATCTATAAACTTTTATTCAAAAAATATTTCTATTTGCATTATATTACCTCATTTAGCTATCATGTAAGAATACACTTTCTAAACTTAATCCATGATAGTGTAAATTTATTTTTATGTTAAATAATCCCATATAATATAAATTAATTATAAGTTCCTTTGTATCCATGTATCCAACATGAATCAACAATAGTTTGAAGTGAAATTTTTACTTCAGGGACAAAGATGCAATTGTTAAATCATTTCAACTTTTGTAAATGTATACATTGAACAAGCAACTATGTAGCCCTTGTTTAAATTTTAGTTAAAGATATAATGGTTACATACATCTTTTACATTTTAATAAATTCATACTCTTGATATTAATTTTTTTATGTACTATGACAAGAGTATATATATGATCCATTAGGATTTGGGTCACTCAGTCATACCACATATTACCATAATTACATGTTTAGCCTTGTGCTTATGCCAATAATTATGTCATTATTTATCATACTTATATGTAAAGGAATCCTTGAAAATCTATTTCTACCTTATTGCATAGACCTAACAATGTCTATACTGCAACTAACAGCCTATCAATAATAATGATTAATGACATCACCACATTTTTTTGCTGTAAAAGGGTTGTTCTAATAGTTGTAATAGTGAAACCAATGCTTTATATTCTTGAATTGTATAATAATGTACACTCAAATTAATTTATAGGTTAGTAATAGATATCACCAAACTACATAACAAACTAGAGTTAGGAAGCCCTATGGTAACACATCTGATCTCTCAAATTGTACATAACTTAGCATAATACAACATTGTTGTTACAGTTTTACTTATGTGATCACTTTATTATTTATTTCATGTTTATTTATTGCATTTAATTTAATGTTCTCTATCATTTAGTAAATCAGTTTTACACATAACCTGTTTAATCTAAGTTAAGTAAGTTATCATCTAGGTCTCCTCCTAGGTCCCAAATCAGTGGTATCAAACCATACACACTTCATATCATTCCTAAATGGTATTGTTGTGTTTCTAAAATTTTCATCATTATTTTTATGGAAACACATTTAAGGTTTTATTATAAGAATTTATGGATCAAGAATCATGACCCTTTATCATACCTTCACATCCTTAGATGGGAGACAAAGTTGCAATGATGCAAACTCTAGAGATGTTCGATAAAATGATAGAGGATGTTTTTAGAAGATAAAGGGAATATTTGGATGAATTTCATACACAATAATGAATAACTATCATTGATGATTTTTCTCTCCTTCTCAAGCAACAAACTTATCTAATAACATCTCATTATCATTAGCCTTTTGCATAAACACCATATAAGGTACAAGTCAATCTATACATTTTTATGTTTGAAGGTAAAACAAATGTGGATGCACTAGGTAATTAGCTTAACCTTATCTATTCATGTTACGTGGTAAATAATTTCTCTAACCAAGATAAAAATACATTTTCTCTTCTTAAATTTTCTTTATCAATTAAGAAATGGTGGGAAAATTATTGCACTACACATGAAGAGGACATATGTTTAGATACATTTGTAGACACATGGAATGGTTTCATAGAAACACTAAAAGTAACCTATTATCCTATTGTTAACTATGATTATCAATACATTAAGTTTTCTAAGTTGTGCTATGGTAAATAATAGTTTGTGTAGCAATACATAGATACTTTCTATACCCTAGTTTTTAAACTCAAGATTTAGGATTTAAAGTAGAATCTTGTTCTAAAGTATAAATCAGACTTGAGACCAGACATATAGTTAGAAATAAATTTCTTGACTAAATACACCATTTTGGAAGCCTACAAATACACTTTTAAGTTTGAATCAAAGGCTAAGGCCAAAACTAAGATAAAATATTCAAAGTATTTGACTAAGCAATAGTAGTTTAGTTATTCCAAGTATAATTCTAAATCAAAGAATAACTCTAAACAACCACCAAAGAAGAAAAAGTAGATATCACATTATCACAATAATAAATCCAATATTGGAAATTGGTGTTCAATTCAAAAATCCAATAGTCACTTCAATGAGGAGTGTCATGCTAGGAAAACCCTACTTACACAACTTGAGGCCATTATTACCATCACCATAACACTAGTCAAAGGTAAATAGATCATGGAATATAAGCCTAACAACATGATAGGTACTACAAAAATATATACTACCCCTACATAAAGAGAGGAATCATAAATATTTTTCCATTGTTAAATGTGGATCAATTCCCAATAAGTACACTTCATTGTTGACAATAGAATTAAGAAGAAGTTGATTTCTCTTGAAGTAGTTCAAATATTGAACATGCCACTGCCACTTTACCCATAACTATACTTCATTATATGGTTCAGTGCAAGTTTTTATAAATGTATCACTCAATAGTGTCAAGTGGTGTACAACATCAAGCCTTTTAAAGATATAGTCCCTTATGATATTGCCCCATTAAAGTTATATGATATTCTATTGGTTTAACCATATATTTTTAATTGGCATATAATTTATGAATTAAATCCTATAAATGTTGTCATAAATATTGGTCATTTAAGATACCTCATACCAAAATTAGTTTCAAAACCATTGTTTATTAATGCCAAGAAGTGTAATAAGCTAGCCATAGCTAGTAAGAAGTTCATGCTTTTGATGGTGAGATCTAAATGTAAGAAATTATTTTTGGCACCTATGAATACCACAATTCATCCAGTGTCAATGCATAAAGTTTCATTACAGCTCAAGTTAGATGAATACAAGGATGTGCTCCAACTACCAAAAGAATTGCCTATACACTATGTAGTAAAGCATATTATTGATTTGATCCCTAAAATACTTCTTCTTAATAATTCATTATATCAAAGATCATTTTTGGGTAATGAATAAATGAAGTGACATATCCATGAACTCATGGAAAAAGGACATATCAGGTCCAACTCATTGCTATGTGGTATCCCAATTATGTTTATGCCAAAGAAGGATGGTACATGGAGGCTCTACATTAAATACAAAGCATTAAAAAATATCATAGTGAAAATATGTTATCCCCTTCCATAATTGGAGGATATTTTGGAACAACTCTATGGTGAAAAATATTTCACTAAGATCAACCTCAAGTTACAGTGTCATTAGATACCTATTGATCCTACATAAATTTGGAAGACAACCTTCAAGAATAAATAAGGTTTGTTTGAATGGTTAGTCATGGTCTTTGACTTGACCAATGCCCCAGACATAGTCATGTAGATGATGAATGATATCTTAAAGCCATTCAAAATTTCATTTTGTGTAGTCTACCTTGATGACATCATGATCTTTAGTAGAACATAAAATGAACACTTGTGTTATATTGAGAAAGTGCATGACACATTAATGAAACACAAAATGTATGAAAACATGGGAAAATGTTCATTTTCCATGCCAAAAATACAATATTTAGGATACATTATGGATGCATAATGAGTGCTTATGTATTTCACCAAGATCTAAGTCATCCAAGATTGGTTACAAACAAAGAATCTCATAGAGCTTTATAACTCCCTAGGATTGGAAAATTTCTACCAAAGATTTTTACTTGGTTTGTCTCATGTGACTTGGCCTCTAAACCAAGTTACCCAAGGTGGAACTAAAGAAAAACTTAGCTAATCTACCAAAAAACATATATAATTTGATAAATTAAAATGCATACTCTATTCTAAAATAGTACTTTAATGGATGTTGAGATACCATTTAGGCTTGAGAAATATGCTTCTGAATTTACACTTGGATAAGTCCTCACTCAACATGGTCACCTAGATTCTTACCATAATGAAACTTTCACCACACTAGTAAGGAAATACCCAACATATGATTGAGATATTTATGTTATTGTTTAGTCATGTAAGCATTGGAAGTATTATATCTTAGGTAGGGAGACTATTATCCACACATATCATAAGACACTACAATTATTACAAATGTAGAACAAGTTATATCCAGAGCAACACTAGAAATGGTATTCATATATTAAGTAATTCCATTTGAACATCAAGGATAAGAAGGGAAGTGCAAACCTTGTTTCAAATTTCTTGAGCCATCCTATAGTTCAAACTCTTCTTTATATACTTGACACATGTGGACATGAAGTCAATGAAGGGTTAAAATTATATCCATATGACATGAATTTCACATATATTTATCAAAATTTTCTCTTTTGTAATTTAGTTTGATAATTATACTTGCAAGATGGTCTTATCTATCATCTTGGGCACATTTACATTTTGAAGAAGGTAGATACACATAAAATAATATGGGAAGCTCATTTTAGTAAGGTTGTGGGACATTTTTGGATTAAAAAGACATTTTAAATGTTGCGTAAGTATTTCTACTGACCACATCTCAAGTCTGATGTCTCTAAATACATAAATTCATGTACCATATGTACCATAGTCAAGTAAGTCAACAAGAAGCAAGGTTTGTACACACCTCTTCCAGTTCTAGTGAGATCATGGAAATTCATTTTCATGGACTTTTTCACAAGATACCCTAATATCAAGCATGTCAATGATTGTGTATATGTAGTAGTTGATAGATTCTCAAAAATGGAAATTATCATACCTTGTAAGAGAGATATATCGACTCTAGAAAAAAACAATTTTATTTTCATATGTTTAGATCCACTTTAGAATCTAAAAAACTATCTTATTTGATTTGAGCCATTTTGGAAACCCCTTTGGTATATACTAGACACAAAGCTAAATAAGTCCACCACTTTCCATCCCTCAACTAATGGATAGATGGAAGTGTTCAATAGGATGATATTGCATCTTCCTATAATGGATAATTCAAATAACTAATGAACTTGGGATGAAATTATACCTTTCATTTAGTATAAATACAACATAGATCTTCATAGCTCTACCACACAAAACCCTTTTTAGGTTTGTTTTGATTTCTAGCCCTTGGCACCCATTGATATAACTTATCATATTCTGCCAAAAATAGTAATAACTCCTTTGACTCAAAATGAATTTGAAAAATGTATTTAATTCATTGAGAACATTCAACATCTTAAAAAACAAGTGCAAACCATTTTATAGTAAGAAAATTAAAAGTAGAAGCAATGCCATGACAAGCATTGAACACAACACACCTTTAAGATTGGTAATCAATTGTGGCTACACTTATAGAAGGAAATAATGATAGGACCTTACCTCAAGATTTTTCCACTTCAGTATGGGACTTTCACGATCATTAATTAAATAGGAGATAATGCTTTCAAGCTTAATCTATTGACTTATCTTGGGTTGCATTCAGTCTTCAATGCATAAATCTTACAACATTAATTTCTACCCTTATTGGATACTTAATATAATGTAAAAACTCTCCAATAGGTAGAGATAAATTAAGATACTAGTGTTTTATTATAATTAGATCAATTCATTGACACTCAGGTCAAAAAAAACATGTTGAAAATAGATTCCTCTCTTCTAGTTTGTTAAATAAAGTCATGTGCCTTCCTAAGTAAAATGGTTTATATAAGTTTATATTGCCAATATGTTCCCACATCTTCTTATAAAAATATTTGCAATGGGTATATTGATCATCAATGATGGGAAATTGATCTAGGAGGATCTAGGTCATTTAGTCATACTGAATATTAATGTACTTTCACATATAGCTTTATGCTTATATCATCAAATATGTTAGTGGGTCTCATACATACGTGTAAAAAGATTCCTTGCAAATCTATTTCTATGTTACTACACATTCTCATCATTTTCAAGTTTATAACTAACACCCTACCACTAACAATTATTAATGATGTCACCACACTTTGTGGTTAAGAAGGGGTTATTACCAACATTTGTAATTGTGAAACTAATGATTCATCTTCTTACATTATATAATAATATACACTTTCATTCTTCATAGGTAATCATAGATAATATCGAACTACATATCCAAATATAGTTAGGAAGCCCTGTGGTAACACATCTGATCTCTCAGATTGTACAAAACTTAGCATAATACAACATTTTTATTATGGTTGTAATTATGTTGGCCCTTTATTTTTTCTTTCTTATTTCTTTACCACATTAGATTTCATGTTCTCTATCATTTAGTAAATCACTTACATACATAACTTGTTTAACTTACATTAGGAAAGTTATCCACGAGGTCTCTTCTTGGGCCCTAGATTAGTATTATATTGAGTTTGTGGAAATTTAAATTGCTTTAAAGATAATTATCAAGTAAACAACCCTTTTTCCTTGATTTCCATGCATCCAAACTTTTTATTTTTATTTATATAACATCAATTCTCTTTCTAATTTACTTGTCACTATATTATTCCCTAACCTCTCACTTATCTTAGTCTATATTCTACACAAAGTTTACAATATATTTCACAGTTTGTAATCATTATATATGACAACAATCTTAAATACTTTCACCAATTATGACAAGTACTAGCCACTATGCACCATTGTTTAATTTTTTTAAAATAGTTAATAAATTATGTATGGAACATGGTATGATAGAATCTTATCCATATTATTATTAATATATTCAGTTATCATACCAAATATTCTATTCAACCAATATCTTCATGGATGTCATTATGTAGTATAAATAAATGGGTTTTTATATCAAAATGCAATATACACATCAATACAAATTTAATTAAATTTAATTAGATGTAATAGTGAACCATACTTAATTAACTAAATTAAATGTAAATAATAAATAATTAAAAGGTGGTTTAAAAAAGTAACCTATTTTTTAGGAGATTAAAAGATAATTATTTGAAATGTAACAATAATAAATAAAGTGAAACAACAAGACAAAGATAACCGAAATCATTTATTGTGAACATAATAATCTCTCAAGAACCATACATTACTCAGTTTTGGCTTTGAATTGTAGATAATATAGTTTTATTAAATAAAATATAAGGTAAAATTAGTTTGATGGGTATGTTCATCAAATCTAGGTTTCTATAGAGTTCACTGAGTTTTATAAATATTTTCACCAATTCCTAGGAAATTCCACTTCTATAAACCTTAATAGGGTAAGTGAACATGGAAATGATAAGTAAAAATACTTATTTTAGGTTATGTTCTTAGGTTCAAAATGGTTTTTAAGCACATACTAATTATTAGGTTCCTTAACAATGTACAATATTGAAAACAACAAGCCAAGTAAATGTAATAATGATTCAGTTAGGAAAATTAATGTGATGTAATATGTTACTACGATGAAATACAATACTAAAATTAATGATTTTAAATTATTATTTTAATAGAATGACTATAAATTATGAATAGATTGTTATGAAAGTAAATATCAAATGCTCTCTCAAATTTCCTTTATACTATTGGATGTCTCTAGATTCCTAAATGCACTAGTGTACCTATGTGTTTATAAACTCACTGAATTCAAATTGAGTCCTTATTGACACACAAAATAGAAATATACACCATATGTTTTTGGGCCCAAAAAAACTAAAGTGTATATTTTTGGAGTTCTAAACATTACAGTACATGTTTCTATGGGGGCACTTGAAACAAAATGAAAAAGGGAATGAATAGAGAGAGGAAAGGAGGGGAGAGAAATAAGAGGGACACTATTTTATCAAATTTGGGAATTAATAAATATATCCTAATTATGAAAACTATTGCATAAAATCATAATGCTACAATTATGTAATAAATGACACAAAAGGATTTAGAACTTGATAAATTTATAAATATGCTAAAAGGGGAAAGATCTAAAGAAATACAACTTAGCAAAAAAATGGGAATACATGATTGTAACTATAACTTTAAAATTTGTTGTGTGACTATATAATAATGTTGTGAATAAATAACAATGTTGAATTAGATCTAGGATAAGGAATCTAGAATTGGATAAGGGAAACCTACATTGGTGTCCTTAGGGAACATCAGTGTCTAATGAGGGTTTACTCTCTATGACTTATATTATAGGTTATCTTTGCTTGTATGTTTCATTTCACTGTGCTCTTGATATGTTGTGAATATCATTGTGTGCCTTTGTCTAACCCTAAAATTTGAGAATATGGGGTATAGGGTTAATAATTTATAAATAGTTCATGTACAAGGGTGATAAAATAATCTATATCATGGTAATTAATTACAAACTCAATTAAATAAATATTTTGAATTATAATACTAAGATATGCTAAATATAGAAATTACTTGATTTGAAAGATGTTCAATTGATTGAAATACTTAGTTAAATTTTACCATGTGCAAGCAAATTTTGATTGGAAATACATGTAAAGCATTCATGATTGGTATTATGGATTAGTTCTCATATTCTAGAAATTGTACTTCTATAATAATAAACACTACCATCAAACATGGACACTACTATCAATGCTAGTATATAACTATGACATAGGTGTCCATTATGAAATAATGACTAGATCTAGATGTAACCAAATTATATGTTCTAATTTTTATTTCTTATTTATGTTGATGTATTTAGATTTGGAATATAGGCTATTACTCTTCACTGATTGATCAAACCCCAAATCTTCACCCTTGGAATGAATTTACTGAAAATAGGTTAGTGTGCTCTTAGTGTTGAGTTGACCCTAAATAACCCTCTATAAATGGGCATTACCTACATATACAATAGTCCAAAGAGGGACTTAGACTTATGTTGTTCTCCTCTATGTGTGGGAAAATGTGTGTATAAGGGTACAATATATTATATGATGATACATGCAGTGATCTATCTTGTAATTTAACATATATCATTCATGGGATACTCTTTGAATACTTCATACCTATAATATGATTTTTCCCATACTTGATATGAAAATAGGGATGAATAGGATAGAATATATTGCTTATGCAGTTGATTGATTTAGATTTAGTAGGTGTTTTCTTGATATTTGTTAAGTGAACAATAAGAAGGCTTAGACTTATACTTGTACCACACATTTCAAAAATATCTCTTGTTAGGTTTAAAAAAGATAAATAGGACAACCCATATGTTTCAAAATATTTGTAATTTTGATGACTTTTGGTAACTATAAACTAGATAAGGATTTGGACACTACCATCAACAATAGTGTCCTTTTATGGCCAATAGTATCTAGAAGACTATAAAATAGGTACATATCTAAAATTGATAGTGAATTATGTTTATTAGGGTTTAGGATTTTTTTTTAGTATATGAGACATGGGTCACCATAATCATATGGATCAAACTAATAGATAAGCATTTATGCACAATGAGATGATGAATGCAATCCTTTTGGTAGCATGGGTGTCTCAAACTAAAGGGAAAATCCCTTATTAACATTTTTTAAATGTAAAATAATGAGATGCTATAAATATTCATTTTAGTATCTACACTCCCATTTTTAATCTAGTAATGCATAATAATTAAATTAGTAGGTTAAAGGAAAAAAATGTGTACCTGGGTGTGTACAATACATTGCCTTTACTTGAGCTAAATTTGAGTGATTTTATATTGTACTACCTATAACAAAGATCATGTTATAGTGTAAATAAATGCATATAATTTGAAATTTTAAATAAATAAAATGATTGAAAATAAAGAGAGAAAAGGAGGAATACACTTGTGTGTCAATGCAACCATGTTTCCTCTTGATGCTTTGAATTGATAAAAACATTTCCTTATGAAGCATTAGAGTTGGAAGAGATTTAGAATTTAACATTTGATATTTTTTAATATGGATATTAGAAGGTATTATGACCCATATCCAGTCCAAGGGTGACTTGTGACACTGCCATTGAGATCATTATATCTCAATCACACAACTCAAGTGTGAATCTATATAATGTAGTGAAGGTGAGTGATTTAATCAACTCATCTCATAAATATGGTTAAATTTAATGCTTTAATCACTAAAATATATAAATATGGTGAGGTTTAATAATTTAATAACTTCAACTTATAAAATATACCAAATGTTGTAGCAAAAAAGGATTGATAATTGTACATATTGGTATAGTCAGTTCATCTTGATTTATTGGTGCATTTATTTACTTTATTGCATTTACTTGTATTTATTATTTATTATTTTTGTGCACTAATTACTTATTATAATTAGTTTATTATGTTTATTAATAATTTTCACCAGATAGGATAAGCTTGCTTAGCTAATAGTTAACTTAGACACGTATCTTGTTACAGTGGGGTTCCATTCCACTATTCAAGGTAAGAAAAGATAAGATTGTTTAACTAATATTAAACTTGTGTTGATCATTGACATAAGTTGGACACCTATCTTGTTAGTGTGGACTTGCACTCCCCTATTCATGTAGATAGATATCAGTTGAACTACACATGTTGTGTGAGTTCTCTGATCTTTATCATGCATGCCTTACTCTATATAAGCAATGGCTATTTATGTATTCCATATTAGATTAATATTGAATTATAAAGTAATTAATCATATTTGAGTTATTTATTAATTTTTATTATTATCTCATATATACAGTTATTGTTTATTACTATTTTATCTCAATACAAGACTACATCACTAAAGTCATAGATCTTAGAACACAACTTTATGAATGTAAAATTGATAAAAAGGATATTTAATTTATTTTTAGTGCCTTAGAAAAATTAGGTCTTGAATCACAAATTAGGTCCTGAATATTCATCCTTTGTCTCTAGCTTTTAGACTCATCGACTCACATTGGGCACATCTTATCAAATGCCCACCTTTGAGGTATTCTCTGAGATTCTAATGGCTGAAGAAGAAAATTTAATAGATATGGGTCTAATCAAGTCATCCAAATCTCAATCTCTAGTTGCAAGTCAACCATAGAATAATCAAGTTTCAACATCAACATCAAATACAGGTTCAAATAAAAAGAAGTAGAATAATTAGACTAAGTCATAAAAAGATAAGAATAAAGGGAAACAATCTTCCTCACAAGGAGATTATAAATCCACTAATAAGAAAGAAGATTCACAAAAAAGGACTGGCACTCCTTGCCCTTATCACAAAAAGGGGTTTCATAATCAACAAGATTGTTGGAAGAAAGAGATTGATGAACTTAAGGGTCTCCTAAAAAATAATAACATCAATCAATCCTCTTTCAAGGATTATTCCACTCCTTCAAATTTAGGGAAAGGGAAAGTTATGGCACTAGTTTCACCGGCAAATTCTCCCAAGTCATGGGTCATTGACTTAGGTGCTTCACACCATATGGGTTCTGATCAAGAATAATTTTCTAGATTAGAACCAAGTTCCTTGCCTCATATTCTCATAGGTGATGATTATAAGGTAGATGTTATAGGAAAAGGTATAGTTGATGTTGGTAGTGGTGTATTTGAGGATGTCCTCTATGTGCCGAAGTTATCAAATAACCTTATTTCTATCTACCAAATCACTCACTTTGATACTGGTAGGAAATTTGAGTTCACACCTAATCTTGTATCAATCAAAAAATTGGAGGGTAATGCCTTAGTTGCAGTGGGAAAAGTTGACAATAATACTTGATTTTATTCATTTTCCCACTTTATGACTCAATCTTCCTCTACAACTTTGTTCTCACACACTGATTTAATGAGCAAGTTATGGCATGAGTGGTTTGGTCATCTAAACTATCGCTATTTATAGTAGCTTAGTTAGTAAGAGATGGTTATAGGACTTCCATAGATTCAATTTTCAGGGGGTGTATGTCATGGTTTTGGCTTAGGAAAACATCCATAGGATAATTTTGATAAAGGAAAGGCTTAGAGGGATACACAAGTCCTATAACTTGTTCATAGTGATTTAGTGGGTCCATTACCTACTTTGTCTTTTAGTAAAACCCACTATGTTCTCACATTTATTGATGACTATTCCAGATATACTTGGGTTTATTTTTTTGAAACTCAAGAGTGAAGTATTAGATAGTTTTTTAGAGTTCAAAGCTCTAGCAAAGAAATAATCTGGGAAGTATGTCAAGATTCTCTACATAGATAATGGGAGGGAATATGTGAACAACAATTTTGAATAATTATGTGATCTTGAAGGAATTGATCTTCAACATTCAGTTGCATACACACCTTAGTAGATTGGTGTAGCAGAGAGGAAGAACCAATTCTTAAAAAAGATGGTAAGTTATATGATTCATGTAAAATTATTAGTACTTGAGTACTGGTTGGAAGTGATTAATTATGCTGCATATATATAGAATAGAGTTCCTCACAAATCTTTAAAGGGGATAACACCTCTTGAAGCTTAGTGTAATAAGAAGCTAGATGTGCATCATTTTAGAGTCTTCAGTAGTCTATCATGAGCTCACATACCTTCATACAAGCATCATGATTTAGAATAATAAAGATAAACTTGTATATATGTGGGATATCCTGATGGTGTTAAGGGATATCAGCTCATTGATCTAGATTCACATGAACTTATTATAGCAAGAAGTGTTTACTTTGAAGAAAGTCCTTCAAAATTATCTTCTAACATTTCTCATTCTTCTTCCTTAGAAGAATCAGATAGCAGTGATGATGATACTCCTACTTCATCTACTCATAGGGATGATGAGGTAATACCTCCCCAACATGGTTTAGCAAGACATGTTCCTCTTCCTCCTCCTCTAGATCCTTGCCCATAGATGCATTTATGGGCTAGATAGAGTTTGGTAGATGTATACCCTTTTGTTAGGGATCCATTAGATAAAAGGAGAACATGGTCACAACATGATATTCCACATTCCTACATTACCATAGCTTCTGATCCAAAATCTTTTCAAGAATCCATAAGGACAGTTGAGTGGGATTAAATTATGGAAGAAGAGTATGACTCATTGATTAGGAACAACACTTGGGATCTTGTTCCTCTTCCTAAGGGAAGAAAATCAGTACGATGTAGGTGGATATATTAGACTAAGTTTGTAGTGGATGGAAATATTGATAAGTATAAATCATGCTTAGTGTCCAAAGGCTTTTCCCAAGTAAAAGGCATTGACTATATAGAAACCTTTGTGCCTATTGCTAAGATGAATTCTATTTTATTAATACTAGCTATTGGTGTAACTCATGGTTGGGTTGTAAATCATATGGATGTGAAGAACACATTTATTCATGGGGATCTTCATGAGGAGATATATACAGAGCAGCCACAGGGGTTCATTCAAGATTCTTCACTGGTATGCTACTTGAAGAAGTCTCTCTATGGTCTAAAACAAGCCTCGAGGGCTTAGTATTCTAATATGGCCACATTTATTCTCTTAGTTGGGTTCTTGAGATGTCACTTGGATCTGAATGTATACATTCTATGATAAAAGGATTCACTATTATACTTGGTGCTGTATGTTGATGATCTCATTATTATAGGGAGCACAATGTCCATCATCAGTAGTGTTAAGACTGTACTTCATGATAGGTTTTCTATGATAGACATGGGATTATTGTATTATTTTCTTGGGATTCAAATAGCATAGTCTTCTTCTAGGATTACACTTTCACAACCCAAGTATGCCATGGACTTGTTAGCTTAGTTTCACATGGTTGATTGTAGGCCTGCACTGACTCCTTTCTTATCTAGATTTAGACTTGAGGTTTATTATTCCACTCCCTTGGTTAATGCCACATTATATCACTAGCTTATAGGAAACCTCATCTATCTAACTCATACATGACCCAATATTTCATATGCAGTTGGCATGGTTTCATGCTTTATACAGACACCACATGAGCTTCATTAGAGAGTTGCCAAGTGAATTTTGAGCTACATTTAGGGTACTATTAGAAATGGGATTCACTATATAGTAGGTATAGATTTAGACTTGGTGGGATACACAGATTTTGATTAGGTTGGCAATTATGATGATCATAAGTCCACTTTTAGTTACAAATTTCACTTTGGATCTAGCCCCATTTACTGGTAGAAAAAGAAAAAAATGCTATTACTCTTTCATCTAAAAAGGCTAAGTATCATGGCATTGTTAATGCCACTACTGAGGCTATTTGGCTTTA
Source organism: Torreya grandis (assembly GCA_037957365.1). Taxonomy (NCBI): domain Eukaryota; kingdom Viridiplantae; phylum Streptophyta; class Pinopsida; order Cupressales; family Taxaceae; genus Torreya; species Torreya grandis. The sequence goes on along the minus strand of JARHVA010000836.1, from coordinate 1,622,840 downwards.
GAATATTCTCACTAAGCTTGGTGTTCTATCTTGGAAGCCATTAGTCATCTAATGCGACAATCAGAGCACTATCCAAATCTCAAATAATCTAGTTCATCATTAGAGAACAAAACACATAGAGATCCATATGCACTTTATTAGGGAGCTGATTCAAGCAGAGATAATTGATCTTTAATATTATCCTACAAAGGAGCAGATTGTAGATATTTTCACCAAACCTTTCACTGAGAGTAAGTATCTTCACTTGCAATTTCTTTTTGGGGTGTGGGACATTAGTTCTTTAGGGTGGGTCTCTTAGACCTTCATTTTGAGGAGGATTTTTTTTCATTCAAGTTTTCTC